>OZ020526.1:1643498-1837260 GCA_963971425.1 Bryoerythrophyllum caledonicum | reverse complement strand
AAGATGTGTTCTTAAATGACTCATCTTATGGTCATATTCAAATTTATGAAATATAATGTCGAATCATCCAATGTTCATATATGCCTTGTGTAACAACCCTTTAACTTTACTTTACAAAGGAATTACGCAACTTAACTTTACAAAGGAATTATTTAAACATGCAATGAGAGAGAAATATATAAATCCTCAAACATAAGAGGTAGTGTAAACTTCTAACCACGGAGGACATGTACAAGTTACCCAACAATAAAATGTTGCATGAGTGCCCCACAATAAATGCCCCCTTTTCATCCATTGAGAAATAGTGAGAACCTAAATCAGTAGAATCTAATTCAAATTTTGTATCTATTTTTTTCCATGATATTTTTGTATGTATC
The DNA here is from genome assembly GCA_963971425.1 of Bryoerythrophyllum caledonicum. NCBI lineage: Eukaryota > Viridiplantae > Streptophyta > Bryopsida > Pottiales > Pottiaceae > Bryoerythrophyllum > Bryoerythrophyllum caledonicum. The sequence goes on along the minus strand of OZ020526.1, from coordinate 1,836,883 downwards.
AATTACATAGTTCATTGACATTATATCTAATTATATATTACTTTTAACCATTTCACACTTTAAAAGCAATGTATGTTACATGTACTTTCATTATAAAATTTATCCTAAGTGAATAGATTTGCCCCTATTTCTTTATCATACGTAGTTTCTACAATTTTTGCCAATGGCCCCTTCGAGATTACTCTTTTTTTCCCAACTTCCCCAAAAAGTGTAAACCTGCTTTACTTGGGTTAAAATATATTTTTACAACAAAAAAAATACTTTGTTGTTTATAGCGTAATACAACATTCTAATTCAAGTACCACCATAGTCTACCCAATTATAGTAGAGAATCCCACGGCTCCGTTGTATGGGAACCCACAAAGTCCTTGGAGGAGATCAAATGTTGGTTGTCTCTAATGCAATTAGTGTAGAGAAGCACTTAGAGTAGAAAAGTGTTTATCCTCGAGAAGGGGAAGTAGTTCTATTACACACTAGCCTATGTCTGGTGGCCATATGTTTAGTAAAGAGAATGAACAAACACTACAATCACGCCAGTCCCATTATAAGAACCGTCGTTCTTCTTCTTCTTCTTCATCTTCGCAAGTTCAATTGCACCATTTAAAGGAAATAGCGACTACATTTGGTTCCGACAAGATCTAGGCATTCCTCAATCATCAAGGCAATTATATCCTTCCCTAGAAGTTGGAAGGAATACTAAATTTACAATATAAATATAGTTCTCCAACGCAGTGAAGAAGGAAGGCCTTTGCCAAGGCGAGAATGGAGTTTGCTCAACTTTGTTTCCTCTACAACCTTCAAAGGGTTGAGTCCCCACCCTCACGTCCTGACCCCTAACGTCCCCGCCCCTTCCCCACCTAATTTTGAAATCAAATAGTTTGCACATGTTAGAGAACTAGAAGTGAAACTATTTAACATCGATGTAAAAATAAATTCTCCATGTTCCAAATATAATACATATATGAAAGAGCAACAAATATTAGAAAGGAAATGTAATAGATTCCATTTGAACATAAAGAAATTGACATTCCCAATTTATAAATACGGCATATATATATATATATATTACAAAACAACATCAAAATTATATTTATTTAGGAAAAGAATTTCATACAAAGCATACAAAGTTCTATCGTTATTGTATATAGACATGAGTTCAAGAAATAAGTTAATAGTTATCTTCTATATTGCTAGAAATTTTACTAGAGCTTCTATTCATATTTATATTTTTTGTACATCTATATGTATACAAAAAAACATTTGGTCGTGTGTCTCTCCCCTACATCCATTGCTTTTACAATAGACATGTTTAATGTGACCTTTTGAAGGTGTCACCCTTAGAAGCAAAGCCTTCTGGAGTTTCATCTAACCTTTGCAAGGTTTAATCAATTTGAAGTTAAATTGACAGCATTTGGTAAGAAGTGTTGTGAGAGAACCACTTTGACTTTGGAACATTGTGGCCTTTAGAGAATGCTTTCATATGCATCATCTTTCTTTATGATTGAATTAGGTGATAAATAATCATAACCCCAACAATTTAAAGATATGTATTTCATCGACCCTACGGTTATGAAGAGTAATTTGTGGATTGTTCCAAAGGGGTTGTTACACGAAGGATATATGGACATTGGATGATTCAACATTATGCTTCATAAATTTGAATATGACCTTAAGATGAGTTATTTAAGAACACATCTTTACATTAAAACTACATTGCTCAATGGTATTTGTCCGTCGATAATAAATGAAGTTTCATTTGTGCAAAGAATATTACCTTCTTTGAAAATGTCAAAAAGAATTTGTTATTTATAGCGTAATACAACATTCTAATTCAAGTACCACCATAGTCCACCCAATTATGGTGGGAGGTCCCACGGCCTCATTGTATGGGGACCCACAAAGCCCTTGGAGGAGATGACATGTCGGTTATCTTTAATGTAATTAGTGTAGGAAAGCACTTAGTGTAGAAAAGTGTTTACCCGGAAAATAGTTCTATATTCACTAGCCTATGTTCCGTGGCCATATGCTTAGTGAAGAGCATCAACAAACACTACATTCATGTCGGTCCCATTGGAAGACCGTAGTTCTTCTTCTTCTCCTAATTCAAGTCCAATAGAATCATTTAGAGCAAAGAGTGGCTATATTTGGTTCTGATAAGATCTTTGCATTCCTCAATCATCACGGCAATCATGTCATTCCCTAGAAGTTGGAAGGAAAACTAAATTTACATTAAAAATATCCTTTCTCCAACGCATGGGAAGGAGGAAGGCCTTTGCCAAAGCGAGAATGGAGTTTGCTCAACTTTGTTTTGCTACAACCTTCAAAGGGTTGAGTCCTCGCCCTCACGTCTTCGCCCCTAACATCCTCGCCCCTTCCCCGCCTAAATTTGGAGTTAGAATGTTTGAATGGGTATAACTCACTCAAAAATAGCCCAAATCAAGCGTTTGAGGTGTTTTTTGACATCTAAATTTTTTGTAGATGCCAAAAAACATATCAAACACTTAATTTGGACTATTTTTGAGTGAGATATGGCCTCTCAAAGATCCTGATTCTAGAATTGGGCGGGAGGGGCGGTGACGTCTCCGCCCCTGCCATTTAGGGCGGGACGTCTCCGCCCCTACCATTTAGGCCCTAGGGGCGGAGACGTCCCCGCCCCTAACGTCCCCGCCCCTTTCCCGCCTAAATTTGGAGCCAGAATGTTTGAATGGGCATAACTCACTCAAAAATTGTCCAAATTAAGCGTTTGAGGTGTGTTTCGACATCTAAATGTTGCGTAGATGCCAAAAAACGTATCACACGCTTAATTTGGACTATTTTTGAGTGAGATATGACCATTCAAAGATCTTGATTCCAAAATTGGGCGGGGAGGGCGGTGACGTCTCCGCCCCTGCCATTTAGGGGCGGAGACGTCCCCACTCTAGTGCCACGGTGGCGTGACACGTCTGAATGTGGCGTGACACGTCTGAATGTGACGTGGCCATCACAGTAAAAATTTATTACCTGCAAAAAATTACTGGGAGCACTTTAGGATATATGTCTGAACCGTCCGTCCGTGCTGTCCGGACCGTCCGTCCGGTTGTCTCGTCCGTTAAGACAACCCTGCCAGGGTCCGTCTTCATGGGCGTTTGTGATTAGAGAATTGCGGGCCGAGTATCACATGAAGAGCCATCAAAATACGGATTCCGGACGGACACGGAGCTCGACAATCAACGCCGTAGACGACATTGGATAGCTCCAGAGTTGTTTTACGAATTCGGCCCACAAGATTCGGAAACGGCATTAGATGTGATGCAGTGGCGACAACCAGGACACCAATACACCCAGCTTGCCGATTCGTACTCCGTTGGGTGGATGGCTAGAGCGATTTGGAAGAAAGAATCTGACTCAACATTCTTCAAATCAACCGTCAACTACGCAGCTTTTCAAGTGAAGATCGAGAAATTACTGGAGCGAGATCTCCTCAAACGTCCAAGACTCTGCAAAGTGGTTGACGAGCTAATGGCTAAACCATTCAACTTTGAAGTTCCGGACGTTTGCTTCCGCTATGAGATATAGAAATTTTGACTTAGCGTATTGATTGTGAAGGTTTCAATTGTTGATCATTTTGCAATATGTACTAGCATTGTGATGTAACGGTGCTTTTTGCCCATCTTGTGATAAATAAAAGATTAACATTTTTCATACACATTGCGACATGATGCTCATGCATGTTAAGAAGTGAGAGAGTGCGCGCCACCCCTGAATTCAATACCCGTACACGTGCGACCCCAAAGGCCACGCGCCTGGCCCAGCTTCCCCCACGAACGCGCGTAGCCCCTCCACGAATGCGCGCGACCTTGGTCGGACGCGCCAGCCCCTCCAAGTATGCGCTCGGCCCTTCACTGCGCCCGCTCGGCCACTTGCGGTACCCGCGCGATCTTCCCTGCACGCGCCCGGCCCCTCACGGTACGCGCCCGGTCCTCCCCTGTATGCGTCCGGCCCCTTCAGTGCGCCCCCGGCCCATCTCCGCACGCGCCTGGTCTCTTCAGTATGCGTCCGGCCCATGTCCGTACGCGCCCGTCTCTTCACGCGCCCGCCCCCTTGTCTGCACGCGCGCGACCCTATTGACGACGTGTCAGCCACGTAGTCGCCTTCGTGGCAGTGGGTAAATTGATTTACCTCGAGTCATGGTCAAACCAGGGTTGACCCTTATCGGACGGACAGCAGCCTCTACCGGACGGACAACCGGACGGACGGACACTACCGGACGGACGGACGGCCGAACAACCCTGGAGATCTCCGGTTGAATTACACTAGAATCATCCGGAGATTTCTCAAATCATCGGGAGATGTGATCAACGGTCATGATTTCTGGACTGTGCATAGTCCAGTTTTAGTTAAATACGTCATGTTACTTCTACAAAACACTTCATGGAATTCGTTGAACAACTATATTCCGTTTATTATCACCAGCTCAAATTTCAAGATCCAAGGACTCCTTTATCACATTGCATGTTAGAAGATGTTATATTAGAGAATTCTTAAATTAAATCTGAACAGTGGATGTTTGTGGCCCACCTCAATATCACAATTCTGAGCATCCAGCACAGTTTTGTGACATTGTAGAAGGTGACTCCAAAGAGTGTAGACTACGACGTTGTCCAGGACAAAGCTGTGGGGTGTATAACAGTATACTGGAACCAGGCACAAACTCAGAGCCCCCCTCATGGAAAAGCGTTGAAAAGCTGCAAGAAACAATAGCCAACCTTTCCAACATGATAAGAGAACTGTTTTGTAACCTGGGTATGAATCATTTGTGCTGAACAGTTACAACATGTGATCATCTGATGCGCAAGAGTCTAGTCTCAGCCTGGACCAGTGACCGTTGCAAATAAGGTAAAACCCCCACAAGTCAAATATGGAGAGAACAAATAATAATAAATTAAATTTCAGTAATAGCCAAGATTAACCCAAGTGCTTTCATATTTTTCCGATGAAATGGGAATTAATTATGAATTTTCAAATTGTACCGCCATGTTTAGTTGGTGGCCGCTAATAAGTACTCCAAAAAGTGCCAACCAAAAGTAAGGGGTCCTGACTTCTAAGCAGGCGCACATGGCCCCAGACCTGGACCCCCTTTAGTCCGTCGAGCTGAACCCATCTAGTCACTCAGGTCCCAATCTAGGATTGCAAAGACCATATGGCAGATGGGGGTCGAAAGCCAACCGCACGACTAGCATGTGCGTTTGCTTTCTATTTGGACCTAAATGAGTGGTAATGGGATGGAAGTGGGTTGGATATACCCCTATTTTATAGATGTCGGTTGTGGATTTTGGTTGGTTACCAAGGGTTACCGTAAGTCCATCCTAAGTCTATGGATTAGAGCTACATGGTTTGCATGTGCGCACGATAAGCCCTATCATTGTTGAAAATATTCGAACATATTTGAGCATATTCAAAGAATGTTTATAAAGTTTTGAGGAATATAGTAGAATATGTCCGATGAAAATATGATAAATGTAAGGGACAGTTGAGATGTCCGTCATGTCTGTCAAGTCCCTCTATGGAGACAACCCTGTCTTGATCCATAGTGCAAACTGATATTCTGGTACCATGAAAAGTGAAACTGTGTCCTGACTAACTAGAAGAGAGACTGATGAATTGAGGAGTAACGCCTTGAATTAATAGCCTTCCATTCTTCTCAAAACTTCTGAGTCGCTAATCTGACTTCGTGAAGTTTTGCGAAGAATGAAGCAAGACTCATGTAAGAGCTGAATCAGTATTGAACGGGTAAGTCTCCACCTACTTGTGTCTACTTTGGGAAAGAATCATGAATCAATGGGCTCGGTCTCAAGCTATTACCAGGGTCAGTCCTATTACCGTGTCTGTCTGAGCACCTAGATGACGACTCAGTCTGCAAGTTGCGGAACTCCTGATCGGACGTAGTACGTCGTTCAGGGCTCCGGTGACGGGTTGGCGATGGGCTTCCAGGCGGTGGCACACAGCACCACCTGCTCCTTCCATGTGAGGTAGAGGCGGTTGTCGTCGATGCTCAGACCCCACCCCTCTTTGTACCTGCAGCAGCATCAGGCACACATCCTACATATCAAGATAATTATGTCCGATAATCAACAGCCTCCTTCAGTAAGTTCCCTTGGTTGAACCTTGTTTTTTTTAAACTGTCTGGCAAGATCCAAGTATTGACGACCTTTATTACGGAATAGAACCAGTCTGGACAGGATAACAGGGGCTGCAGGGCCTTCACATGACCTATGAAGGTATTTCATTATTCGCGACAGCAACAAGTTAGTTGTGCATGGGGTTGTACAACCATGACAAGATTGTGTCCCATGATCAAGGTCCTTCCATTGATCGACTTCTCAATCAAAGACGCTGTTGCAACCATATGCTAATGATAGGAAAATAGCTAGACGCGACCAGATTATTCCTCATTACTAGGGGCTGCAAGATTGTTACTCATAATTACCGGTCTTCTTCTTTGAACATTGTTACAGAAGTTTGACAAGATTCGCATGCGAAAGTTAAGGTTGCGAACATAACCAAACTCGACAAGATCAACGAAAGACTGCAGCTTGCACTGTCAGTTGATGTACCTCTTAAGCAGGGCGCGGACGTCGTCCACAACGTCGTCGCTGAAGGGGCATGGCAGCAGCCCCAAGCGGCGCAAGCGGTAGTCCCACTGCACGCCCTTCTCTTGGCGCTCCATACTGTCGGGCGGCTCGCACGCGATCACGCTCACCAGGTTGCGCGCCGCGATGCGCTCCAGCATCAGCCGCTCATTGCTGGTCCTCGGAAAATTCTCCTCGATGGATTCGAAAAGCAGCGAGTGGAATCGCAGCGCCTCGCAGAAGTTCGTCATGAAGTCCTCCGAAACCAGATCCATCTCGTCCTCCACCAGAACCATGATCTGCATGCGCGTGCCCAAAGTAGGTGAGCGAACATGCATGATTACTGACGGCAAACTTTCATGATTGCAGCTATTTCAGAAACTCAAACTGATACGTGGGTATCGTGCACTCAATTATCAGCTAGACAACAGGTCAGATTATCATTGCAAGTACTACAGGAACTCAGATATTGACTGATATCGGAGTCACCTAGATACTACCTCATTTTTCATTTCGAATAATGAAAATAAGCACAAAATAGTTCTTAGTTATATCTTAGATCAGGTGAAAGGAGAGAGAGACGGCTAATATTCATGGTTAATTTCATGCAAATTCCTACTTCACTATCAAAGAGAACCACTTTGACTTGAGTTGCTCTTCCGTCCTTGAAGGACAAACCATCTGTTATTTGAAAAACTAGTTAGAGTGGGGAAAGAATAGACGCATCTACCAAAAGAGGGGATATCTTACTGAAACTTTGAGCGACTCTATCTTGCACAAAACTTTGAGGTAGACGACCTTATGAATGCAAATATTATGGAGACTCAGACCGCTGTATAAAGACCGTGGACAAATCTTTCAGACGCTATGATTGCAAATTATATCACAAGAACTCAGGCTCTAAGAGATAGATACAGCTGTCACGAAACTTTAGGATCTGTAGACAACCTTATCATTGCAAATATTACAGTAGGAACTCAGATAGAAACTTTCAGGTAGACAACCGTATTATGGTTATATATATATATATATACAGCAGGAACAGACGGATAGATAGACTCTGGTGCCCTGCATGAAATTTTCAGTTGGACAACCTTCTGATCACAACAGGAACTCAGACTGATGGACATCGAAACTTTCAGGTGGACAACCTTATGATGATTGCAGACATTACAGCAGGAACTCGGGTAGGCAAAGATAGGATGATTACATATATATTTACAGCAGGAACTCAGGCGGATAGATAGACATAGCTACCCTGCAGGAAACTTTCAGTTGGACAACCTTCTGATTACAAACATCACAACAGGAACTCAGAGTGATAGAACTTTCAGGTAGACAACCTTATGATGATTGCAGATATTACAGCAGGAACTGAGATAGATGTGAGACAGTGGCGGCCAGACAGACTAGTGGATTGTTTGTTACCTTGGGATTTGCGTTTCGGAACGTACAAAGGAGAAGATCTCGAGGGCTATACTGCTCGCCGCTGGGCACCGCCTCGGAGGCATGGTGAAGCGTCTGGTTGCAGGTGACGGCGAGGACCTCGTCGGGGCGGAGGTCGAGCTCGAGCTGCTCCAGGCGCGGCTGGTGAATGACGCTGTACTCGAACGGCACGCCCATGAGGCGCGCGAAGCGCTCCAGGCGCGTCATGATCTGCTTCATCACCTTGAGCGCGGTGTCCTCGGGCGAGATCACCACGGTGCTCAGGCGCAAGTGCGGCGTGCCGTCCGGCCGAGTCGCCAGAGCCTCCAGGAGCGTCGGCCACTGCGTGCAGTACGTGTTGCTGATGTCTACGATGTGGATCCGCATCTCGCCCTCGAACGCCTCCATCATCGCCGCGTTCCCCGCCACATGCCCAAACGTCGTCCACGGCGACGCGTCCTGGAATCCAAGTTCACAAACCATGGTAAGCGCCAAACAAACAGCTCCATCTTCATTTTCCTGTTCCAACACTGCTCTACCAGTGGCACGAGTTTGTATCTGCTATTAGGATTCAAGAAACATCTCTCACCTGAAGCTTAATGCAAACATTGAATCCAATCTAAAGAGTCTAGAAACATCGTCCTGTTCCACCTTGAAGCTGAATACAAACACTACTCAACAAGGTTGGTTAGATGATGGGCCCATTATGTTATTAGATAGCTAGAAACATCTTCAGTTGCCTGTTCAACAAGATGTGCCAACAACATACAGCATGTGGATCCATGATTTCTTTAGGACCTGATAGTCGAGGATCATTTTGCGCACGGTGTCGAAGGAGTAAGTTTTTTCTGCAGCGGCGGTGAGGATGCGGTGGCAGCTGAGGCCGGTTCCAGTGATGCGACAGAAGATAGCTTGAAGGAAGTATGAGGCGAGGCGTTGATCCGAGTCACCGTAGGGGGAGCTGAGCTCGTTGAGTACCCACATGACGTTCTTTACTCTCGGCGAATCACTCACCACTATCGCCCTGGCGCACTCCACCAGCAGATTTGCCACCCACTGCGCCCCCGACGTCGAGCTGCTGCCGGGCCGGGAGAGGTCCGCGACCATGGTGCCAGTCGCGACGGAGGCTTTCTCCGGGCTCGTGTGCTGCCAGTGCTCGTGGTGATCCTGCAAGCGGAAGAGCTGATCGTGACCGCGTTGGGCGAAGGCGGGATGACCGCCAGCTTCTGAGCTTGGTGTATGGGTGATGGCGGCGTCGGTCTCGGCCGAGCGGCTCGGGCCAGCTTCATCGTTCAGGTCCGCGACCTGCTCGATCTGTGAGTAGTCTGCGTATTTCGCGAGAAGTTTTTCCATGACCTGGATCACTGTCAACAGAAAGGATGGCAACAATTGCAGCACCTAGCACTTCGGACTCAGACGGTGAACTGTCGAACATTATTGTCTCCGTTTAAGACCAAGATTCATAGAACGCCGCGGACCTAATTTCTTCTTCCTTCTCAAGCTCTCGCCTCGGAGCACCCACAATTACGTGGGTTCAGAGCTAGTCCAAGGTCAGAGAAGGCAAATTTTCTAAGCTCTGGTTCAATTCGACTGGGCTGTTCCTGAACTTCAGTCTCGACGTGACCAAATCTTGAGCTACAACTGTACCACAGTTGTTACGTGTGGAATAACAAATCATTGTTATATGAAGGGCAGAAGAACTTCCAATTCCGACCGAAGCTGGTTAATGGTTATATCCCTAGATCCGCAGTACTACGATTCAAGGCGCAAAATACAACTATTGAGCGTAGTATGTCGTGTAACTGTTCTGAAAATTGTTTACTTGCGCAGATCATTGCTCAAGCGCTTTTACCCTCAGGATACTCTCAAAGTTACACGGTCACTTCGTTGAAGGCAGACGAACCTAGAACCACTGCTACAGAGTGACTGTTGCAGCTAGAGATTTGGACATGGATATATCATCCCTGAGAATCAACCTACCAAACGAGGGAAAGCTCACCCTAATCACTCACCCAAACACCGCGCGCAAAACGCCTCAACCCTACTGTTCACTCGGTTCAAAAAACGCCAGGCTCATGAACAGCAACAACAGAAGCCCGCTCCAAGTCGAAATCAAACACTCAACCCCGCACAGCTGCAACCCAACCCACGACAATCCTCTGCGACGCTCCATCCAATCCTCCGAAGTGGACTAGAGCCTAGAAACAGAAAGAAGGAAGAAACAACTAGAAGGGCGGGGAGCATCTATGCACGTGCCAACCCTTTATAGTCTACGAAGAAGAAGTAGCAACGCAGCATTCGGAATCATCCAACTCCTGAATGTCAGACCACCGCGGAGTCGTACGACGACGACTAGTACCACCCTCCGAGCTCCTGGTGAACAAGAAGAAGAGCATACTAGTATTTATCAGCAACAGCAGACTACTAGACCCACTGCCACCACAGCGGAACTGCTCATGATCCGGCTGCAGCAGCAGCTCCAGGCCGTCTTGACTCCGGTCCGCTGTCGGGAGCATGCGGCCTCGAGCCATGAGCCGCATTTCACTATAATAACTACCACTCCCCCGGGGACCGTGGCTTGCGAATCGTCGTTGAAAACCTCGTCGCCCCAAGCTGCAGCTATTACTCCTGTGACTACGCCTGTACTTCTACCACGCTGACTGCAGTCTGTCGCAAGGGTTTCAATGTTCACGCGCCGTACCCGGGCATGCCTCCTCTCGCCTCCGTTCGACCGGAAGTTACCCCGCTTTCTAGCTTGCAAGTCTAAGCTGCAGACAGAGATTTGCGTGTAATAATATCAGGTTTAGCGGGCCAGGGCTCCAGTGACTACTACAGTGCTGGGTGGGTGTGCAATGATGGGGTGATTTGGTATTTGGTAGATCCCACTGTGCATGGCTATGGCCTCATGGGTTGCGTGGGTGGGGGTGGGAGGGGCCTATGGCCGTGGCTCTAGCACGGGGTGTGACGACTGAGCTAGCTGCTCATGAAGTGTCAGCTAGCTGGCTGCCATGGTAACTGCCCAAGCCCAGGTTTCCTTACATATAACTTATTACCACATATGGTGTTCAGATGTTCATCCCTCACACCTTGTTATTAAGTTTCTACACCACCTGCGCTGTAACGTCACCTGTCCCGTCTTGACATTCTTTGTTTCAGCGTGTCAACTCCACATAAGCTATACCCCCTATGACCGCCACCTTCCTGTCACTGCCACTCTCTATTTGGTCCCAATATCCCCCACTTCCACCCATTCACTCTTTGTCAGCTCCAAATCAAAGCTTACTACTGTAGTGGTCAAGCCCCCTAACTTTTGGTCGGTGCTAATGGGGGGTACTTAGTGGTAGAAATAGGCTATACATGGCTGACCACTTTGAAAATTAATAACTAATTCACATCCCATCGGAAAAATATGAAATCACTTGGGATGAGATTGTAATTCTATTGGTTGTCACTAGAAATATATAAATGTATCATGATTAGGATTCTCCTTATATGCACATTACCTAAACTGTCGGTCATGGGGGAGTATACCTTACATCATTCATGGATTCGCAACATTCTTTTAGTGGTCACTGGTCTCTTGAGCTTCTGTTTTGTTCCCATTTATTAGTTTCAATTTTTATTCACATTCATAGTACCAGTGCTAGGGTGGCCTTCCCATTAGGAATGTTTGAGGAGGAGGATTCCCAAATTTTAGAATTATGAGGACCAAGATGAAAGTTTTCAAGTACATGGCCATTTAAGGAAAGATATGGAAACAGATATTGAGGTGACCCCTCTAGTAACCAACCAAAATTCATAACCAACACCTATAAAATTGGGGTATATCCAACCCACCCCCATTCCATTAACACCCATTTGGTTCCAAATGGAGGTTTGCTATTGGTCAAGTCCCCTTACTTTAAGTCGGCGCCTCTGGGGGTGCCTATTGGCAATTTGGCGGCCACCAACCAAACATGGTAGCACACTTTAAAAATTTGTAACTAATTCACATTTCATTGGAAAAATATGAAATCACTTGGATCGAAATTGTGACTCTGTTGGCTATAACTAAAAATATTCTTCTCTCCGAATATGCACATTGCTTAACTTGTCACTTATGGGGAGGTTAATGTTATTGGTGAAAAAGGAGGTTATTGGTTACTAGATACTGCTCACTGGTTACATAGTGTCTACCCTTGAAAGGGGGGAGTAGATGCATACTACTAAATCTATGTCCGGTGGACATGGACTTAGTGGTGGAACGAACAGACACTTTATTCACTACGGCCTCCCTTGCAAGGACCGGAGTTCTTCTTCTTCTAAAAAAGGAGGAGGGTTGTCTTCATAAATGGATGAGGACAAATATTATGGACGTGCCCATCTCTAATTTCTTTGGACATAGTCTTAGTATATTCCTTTGAACGAACGTGTCCATCTCTAATTTTTATTGGACATAGTCTTATTATATTCCTCAAAACTTTTCGATTGCTCTTTGAATAGGTCCAGCAATATATTTGAATATGCTTAAGTATTTACAACCTCAATGGACATGGGGTTTATTGAATGGGCATGCGGTCGGATGGATACAAACATTAAATGTCTATTAACCCTTAAAGGCCAAATGATCATATATGAGTTGTTTTGGAACAAGAACCTTTGTAGCAAGCGCTATAGCCGACCTTGAAGGAAAAAAAAAGACCATGACTTAGAGGTGGACGTAGATGGGCAATTTATTGAGACCATTGCCACAACAATTGGTGCAAGCATCGGCGAGCTATAGTTTTCTGTGAAATGAGTGTAGATTTTTGTACTGAAATGTACCAGATGTGTAGATGTCATTCTAGAATCTACATGATCTAGAACACTTGTAGATTCTTAGAGGCTTGAAAAGCTCATCGGCCTTACAGGATTAAGACAACCCTAAAAATAGGCCATTGAAAAAAAGCATTGATTATTGTGGAGAAGTAACCCCTAAATAACCAAGTCATTTTCAAACCAAAAATCCTTCAAAACTCCTCATTTCAGTGCAATGAGAAAGGAAGAAAACCAAAAAATCAAAAATGCTAATTTTAACCATAGGATCTCAATTAAGACTATTGAGTAACATACTCACAAAATTTCATAAACTTTGACCGCAGAGATTATAGTGTTTGAAGTACATAAAAGGGTTTATTTTCTTCCTTGCGTTTAGTGGACCAGCAGATTTTGACTCCCTTGGTGTCCCAATTTTACACTACACAAGGTCTAAATTTGTTACCATCATGTTAAGCATGATATAAGTTCCTTATACACCAATTTTTAGAGGTAAAGAAAGAGTGTAGCATATTCAAAAAAATTGTGCAAGGAATGGAGGTTCCAAAAACGTCAATTTGCATTTTATTTTTTTATGAAGTTAACATGTTTTAGAATGAGAATTGGAATGGTCAAGAAAAGGTTTACACCACATAATGCCATGGGGAAAATATAAAGTAAAACTTTTGAAGATCTCTAAGTTTAATGTGGAAAGGAAAAGATTTTTTGGTACCTTGCCCAACAATGTGCGACAATGTGTGAAAATGTATGACTTGGATTAATATGTTTATTTTCATTGAAGACAAGAGATTTTTTGGCAATATAAAAGAAGATTATATTATTTGCTATTATTGAAAATCTCACATTCAATAGAGTGTCCTACCAAAAGTTTTTGGAGTTGCCCAACGTGCCATCTACAATAAAAATTTCAAAAAAGAATGTTATAAATTGACAGAGTAGGAACTTGCCCCAACCTTCAAGAGCCTCCAAGGGTTGTTGGTAATTTAGGGATTAATCCTTAAATTTCTTTGACAATTTCACACAAAAAAAACTTCAAAACTGGCTATTTTAGTGCAATGAATAAGGACAAAAAAAACTTTTATTTCTAGTTTTAACCGTAAGATCTCAATTAAGACTTATTGCATATCTTACACAAAAAAAATCATAAAGTTTGATCACGCGGATTGTAGTATTATAGTGTTTGAAGTAGATAAAAAGGTCCATTTTCTTCCTTGCGTTTAGTGGATTAGGAGACTTTGACTTCACTTGGTGTCAAATTTTTGCACTACACAAGGTCTAAATCCATTTCCATCATGTTAAGCATAATATTAGTTCCTTGTACTCCAATTTTTAGAGGTAGAAAAAGGATGTAGCATATTCAAAAAAATTGTGCAAGGAGTGGAGGTTCTAAAATTGTCAATTTGTGTTATATTTTTTTGTGAACTTAGTATGTTTTAGAATGAGAGTCCGAATGGTCAATAAGAAGGTTTACACCGCATAATGTTGTGGAATAAATAAAGAGTAAAAAATGTGATGATCTCAAAGTTTTATATGAAAACAAAGAAGTTTTTTTGGTACCCCACCTGACAATGTGCTCTAATGTGTGAAAATGTTTGACTTGGATTAGTATGCTATTTTTCACTAAATACAAGAGATTTTTTTTGACAATATGAAAGGAAATAATATTATTAGCTGGTAGCCTGATATTGAAAATCTCACATTCAATAGAGTGTCATAGCAAAAAAATTGGAGTTGCCTGACGTGCCCGCTCTCTCCATTTGAACTTCAAAATCCTATAACTTTTTCATTAATTGTTGGATTTAGGAAAAATTGAACTCACACAAAGCTTTTAGTAATGTCCATCTACTGTAAAAGAATTCAAAAATAATGTTATAAATTGACGCAGGAGGTACTTGCCCAAACCTTTTAGAGTCCCATGAGAGAACTCTTGGAAATTTAGGGGTTAAACAACGATGAATCTAGAGATCCAAGAGGCTTCCTTCTTATCATTGGAAACAATGTTCAAGATGTTGTGTTGATAATTGCTTAAAATATTGTGTAATCATATCCCATGGAGATCATCTAGCATCATTAACCCTATACCGCCCAAGGATGTTTACGGAAAAACAAGATTTTTGATGTTTTTTTTCTTTGAACCGGATTTGATGGAAATACAATGATTAATATTAATATCTTACCTTATAAAACTGAACTTAACCCATGACCTAAACTTTGGGAAATTTTTGCACAACATCCAACGGTTGATGGAATAGATTAAAGTGTTTAACCCCTAAAGGATCAAGTGTCAAAAATGGGCTTTTTGAAAGTTCGGTTAGGTTCCTATGGTGTCAATTTCCAACATTAGAAAAGCGTTACCAAGACCTTAGTGAGAAAACAATTTTTTCCTAAAATTGGACATTTGATGAAAAAGTTATAGGGTTTTGAATTTCAAATGGAGAGAGCAGGCACCTCGGGCACCTCCAAAATTTTTTGCTAAGATACTCTTTTGAATGTGAAATTTTCAATATTTGCAAGTAATATTATCTCCCTTCATATTGTCTTTAGTGAAAAATAGCATACCAACCCAAGTCAAACATTTTCACACGTTGTCACTCATTGTCGGGCAAGGTACCAAAAAAAACTTCTTCTTTTCCACATAAAACCTAGATATCTTTATATTTTTCACTTTTTATTTTTTCCACAACATTATGTGGTGTAAACCTTCTTATTGACCATTCCGATTATCAATCTAAAACATATTAAATTCACAAAAAATTAAAGTGTGAATTGACAAATTTCAAACCTCCACTCCTTGCACAATTGTTTTGAATACGCTACACCCGTCTTCTAGCTCTAAAAATTGGTGTGTAAGGAACCAGCATCATGTTTAACAAGATGGTAATGGATTTAGACCTTGTGTAGTGCAAAAATTTGACACCAAGTGAAGCCAAAGTCTGTTGATCCACTAAACGCAAGGAAGCATATGAACCAATTGCTTGACTTCAAACACTATAATCTTTCAATCCGTGCGGTCAAAGTTTATGAAATTTTAGAAGTATATTATTTAATAAGTCTTAATTGAGATCCTACGGTCAGATCTAGAAATCAAAGTTTTTGTTTCCTTCTTTGTTCATTGCACTAGAATCCAACAATTTTGAAGTGTTTTTGGTGTAAAATTGTCACAGTACCTTAGGGGTTTAAATTACTGTATGTTGGTAGTGAAAACTTGTGGATTTTGGAGGGTGTTCTACTTTAACCATCAATAGATTCTTGCAAGAATTTTTTTACTTTGAATTAGAGTGGTTGACATGTGCACTAGGTTGATAGCTTTGCACTCACATATCATATGTGAAGAAAATATTTATACACAATTATTGGTGATTTTTTTGTTTTTTTCTACTTGATTGTATACAAAAATGTTTCAACCTTATACAAATCAAAAAGCAAGTTTGTATATGAAGAGAGAGATTGACAATCACAAAACAATGAAGAATGTCTGAAAGACAATATTCAATCAAAATTTAAGACCAAAATCATTGTGCATGTGTGTGAAAAACAACATAATATGTGGCATGGTATTCACTGTATTCACTATATTTTAGTGTATTTGGTGTATTTTGTATTGTATTCCTAGCTTTTCCAAGAGTTCTACAAATCCAAATCATGATTTGATTGTTGGAGAGTGTTCATGTAATGTGTGCGCAAATCTGAATCTCGTATCCCAAAGCCTAATTCCTCATGGATTTCATGCAAATTGAGTTTTAGCACCTCCGGAGTCCCATTTTGGGCTTCCTGGGCGCTAAAGGGTTAATGAGCAACCAAACCTACGAGGCTCTTGGACGGTCGATTTTGGTGCTCTAGTTGTTGTAATTTTTCTCATGATTGGACGTTGTTGTGGCGGTCTTCATGACGCACTTTGAGCTCCTTGAGTGCTTTCCAACGCATATTCCTGATCTCTAATCGATGAAAGCATTGGCAAACTACAGTGATTTCTGTGAAGTGGGGTCGCAATGAAATGTGTCCACTTTGTGTATTATCTATCACACACGTAGATTCTCCGAGGGCCTCATGGTCCACTTAGGCGTTAAAGGGTCACATTGCCGGGTTCCTGGGTTTGGGGACTCTGGAGGACCCACAAGTACGAGAGACTTGAGAGGGAGGAAGACTTGACAAATTCCCGTACTACATGACTCCGGCAGCTGCAGGCACAGGATTAGCTGCTTTGGCATATTCATTCAGTTGTCGACCACAACAATAAATATGGGTGGAGTCAGTCGCCGATGTTCATGCAGCCTGAGACACCATAAGTTCCTCCACCCCAGCTGAATTTCAACATTATTGTGCAGAATTATGATAACTTCCAGCCTTTTTGCTTTGCAATGTACTACAGTGTCATCACCAAGAAGCATTCATCACCAAGCCTTTGCATTCAAAGAGATTCTCTTCCAGATCCATGTTAACCAACTAACGCCAAATTAATCCCTGACTATTAAGGTTAAATCACTGCGACATATTGAACGTCATGTTGGAGAAATGCCATGCAGTTTAAATTTGCAGGGATGTACGTCCCGGAGAACTTGTCATGGATCACCGTCTGTACTCTGGATCATTGTCAGCTCAATGTCAGACAAGTCCATTGCAGCCATCCCATAATCAATTTCTGAAAATGAGTAGAAATGCTACAATCTGCACTTTGAAGTCGTTAAGAAAGCTATTCAAGCACATATTATGAGGAGATATCTAGGCCATACCTTGCAATATATGTGATCTACCTTGATGATTTCCGTGATATACCTATGTGATACCTTAGAATATCATCTCAAAAGGTGGCTAACTACTTAATATGTTGGTCAACATTCTTGCTAGATTTTTATTTTTCAAATTTTAACAATGTATTATTAGCAGCCCAATTTTAAAATTAGCTGAAAAACACAATTTTATTTTTAGCTAATTTTAGCCAATTTAGGAATCGCTTGGACTCCATTGCCTTTGTGTTCTCTCTTCTTCTTTTTTTACTATCCTACAGATGGTTGTCATTTCACCACTACATGGTTTATTCTACTATGTGCGCATTTTCTTTCTATTAATTCAAGGTTATATAATGCCACCCACATGCATTTGTACGGGTCTTACAATGTGATTACTAGCTTTGTAGGCACTCGAGGTTTAAAAAAAATCACTTCCGATAGCATGCTAAAGCCCTTACGTCAATAAGTAAAAACACACTAACTGAAATATAGGGTGATACTTTGCTCCACCAACGTTGATTTGAAAGCATGCCAACAAATTCAAATCCATGAGTAGAGTATTCACTTTGGTGTTTTTTTAATCCTTTAACACCTTAGTGGACCATCAGAGCCTAGGAGAATCTACGAGCGTGATAGATTAGGTAGAACATCATTTACATATTGGGTACATTTTAGTACAACCCCACTTCACGGAAAACGCCGAAGCTTGCATAGATTGCATATTGGAGAGATTTGTTGGAAAGCTAACAAGGAACTCAACATGGGTTCAAAGGATGTGAGAGACAATGACCAATTGCAAAAAGAATTAAAAGAGAAAAAGCACCAAAATCGACCCTCTCAGGGCCTCGTAAACGTTAAAGAGTTCACCTCTAGAGCTCCATTCTTCCTTTGGGAAAATTTTAATATCATAATAGGCTCCCACAATGTCAATTCTGATGACAAATTTTTAGAAAGGTACTAGTTTTCATGAAATTTTTTTTTACTATGGAAACCTTTAGAAGAAAATTGTATTACCGGTAATGTATGTTATATATATTCCACATTGGAGAACTCCAAGATTTTGCAACACCCTTGTATTCCCATTTTTATTATTATACAAGATATTTATATCATTCTATTTAAGACAGTAAATTAGAGAAATCAAAAATAAGGAACATCTATCACAAAAATCCCATTTTAAGACAAGTCAAGAGTTACAACTCCTTTCTAAACAAAAATTGTTCAAATTTATAGCCTATAATAAACCAAGTCCACATAAAAATAAAACATGTATTGGTAATGTTTTGTTTCAAAAACCAAAAATGCGACATTCTGTTTATTACCATTAGAAATTAGTATAGATGGACTAACATTATGTGGGTTGTAATGGAAACCACTACACCAAAGATCACATTTAGTGTAGCATACACTAAATGCGAAGCCATACACTAAATGCAATTGGTGTAGTGACATAACCATACAGTAAATGTGAAAGACTACACTATATGTGAATTTCAGTAAAGATTGTAACGGATTTTATTTTACTCGTGCACATTTAGTGTATGAAAAGTAAAAAACATAATATGTTCATTAACCCCTAAAGGACCAAGTGTCCAAAAAGGGCTTTTTGAAAAATCGGTCAGGTTCCTATGCTGTCAATTTCAAACATTCATCTTTGAAATTCTTACCATAGAAGGGCATTACCAAGACCTTAGTGGGAAAACAATTTTTTCCTAAAATTGGACATTTGATGAAAAAGTTATAGGGTTTTGAATTTTAAATGGGGAGGGCGGGCACCTCGGGCACCTCCAAAAACTTTTGATAGGACACTCTATTGAAAGTGAGATTTTCAGTACTCGCAAGTAATATTATTTCCCTTCATGTTGTCAAAAAAAAGTTCTTGTCTTTAGTGAAAAATAGCATACCAACCCAAGTCAAACATTTTCACACATTGTCACTCATTGTCGGGCAAGGTACCAAAAAAACTTCTTCTTTTCCACATAAAACCTAGAGATCTTCATATTTTTCACTTTTTATTTTTTCCACAACAATATGTAATGTAAACCTTCTTATTAACCATTCGGATTATCCATCAAAAACATATTAAGTTATAAAAAAACTAAAGTGTGAATTAACAAATTTCGAGCCTCCACTTCTTGCACACTTGTTTTGAATATGCTACACCTTGTCTCTACCTCTAAAAATTGGTGTGTAAGGAGCTAACATCATGCTTAACAAGGTGGTAGTAGATTTAGACCTTGTGTAGTGAAATTTTTTGACACCAAGTGAAGTCAAAGTCTGCTGATCAACTAAACGCAGGGAGGAAAATGAACCATTTTCTTGACTTCAAACACTATAATCTTTCAATCCGTGCGGTCAAAGTTAATGAATATTTGTACATGTATTACTTAATAAGTCTTTATTGAGATCCTACGGTCAGAACTAAAAATAAAAGTTTTTGTTACCTTCTTTATTCGTTGCAGTAGAATCCATTAATTTTGAAGTGTTTTTGGTGAAAACTGTCTTGGTACCTTAGGGGTTAAGACAAAAAACAACCATTTGGAGGAAGAACGTTGATTAAATAAATAAAAACTTGCAAGAAAAGCAAGGAATAAAAGAAAGGATTGAGGAATAATGAGGAATATTAAGAGATTCTATGGAATATTAAGGAATATTACGGAATATTGAGGAATATAGACAAATGTAGAGAAATTTTGTGGAATTTTGAGGAGTCCTACAGAATCATGGAGAGTTTTGAGGAATCTTGTAGGAATCTTGTAGAAATCTTTTATGAACCTCTTAGAAATCTTTTTAGAAATCTTTTGGAGAATCTTGTTAGGAATGTTGAGAATATTGGAGAATCTTCTGGAATAATTTGAGGAATCTTGATGCATTTTGGAGATTCTTTTGAAGATTCTTAGGAACTTGTGAGAATGAAAGTATGACGGCCACTAAGCGGTTGTTTGGTGGTGTCATTAATGACATTGGCATCTAACACTAATTGTGAACTTGTTTACAAATAGTGTACTAAGGTAATTACACTATTCGCGCTCATACACTAAATGTGATCTTTAGTGTAGTGGCTTGGCTCAATGGCTTTAGCCTTAACACTTTGCAGGGGTTACTAAGGTTTGAATCCCAATGCTGAATGGTGGCTACTATCATGGTCTACTCAACCATAATGAGTTTCTCAAAACCTTGTTATATGGGACCCTAAAAATGTCATGGAGGAAATAACAAGACCTTTCTTATAAAAAATAGCTAGTACTAGACTAAGTAGTTATAGTTAACCTTTGGAAAGACGAATGAAAGGTACCATGCACTATTTTGGTCATGGTGGTGTGTTTAATTGCACTATCTCCAACAAATGCTTGATTTATGTGGTTTGTAGGCTTGCTTTACTCTTTGTGAAAATTATGGTAATAAAATTGAAATTTTAAATAGTATAAACATTTGACACCAAGAAAGTCAAGGCCTCTCAATTCCCTTTACATATGAAAGAAAAACCTTATTCTACTTGAAATAATATAATTACTCAAATTGTTCACTCAACGTGATTTAAAATTTTGATGAATATTATTTTCATAATTGTACTTGATACTCTATAGACAAAAATGGAAATGAAACAATGCCTTATATTCTTTCCAATACCATAGTACCATAGTAATGTAGAGTTATTTAAAAAAACCCACATATACCTTTATATCAAATAACTATATGAAAACTTATAGTATTAATTTTGGTGATATTTTTTAACCATTTGATTCAATTTTTAGAAATTTTCATGAAAAATAAACAAACTTATGTCTAGAAAAGCAAATCTTTCTTTTCATTTTAAAATAAATGATCATATGTTCAAAGTAAACAACCACACTATGATGCTATGGTAGAATGAGTAGTTTTGGAGGATTTTTTAGTTAAGTATTTTGGATTAGCAAGAAAGCACTTATTTCATGAACCAAAATTAAAGAATAATAGCATGGATAAGTAAATAAAGTCTATAATAAGGAAACGATGACCAAATGGATTTGAATCTAAAGTTGTAAATTGAAAATTTAATTTAATTCTTGATTCACATACTATGATAAACAAGATATATTAGTCTATTTTCATTTCTTTAAGAAGTTGATATAGTTACCACTAATTCATTAAATGCAATTATAATTGAATCATCGTTAGAAGCAAAAAGGCATGTGTTACACAACATTTCTAAAGAAATCAAACAAGCATCTATTCCTTTAAAAACTTAAATGTGTGTTGCAAAAAATATCTAGGAATGATTGGAGATGCTTGTCAAATGTCACTTCTTTAGTTGAGAAAAAATATCTTGTATGTTATTTACAAACATTATATAAATAACTTATCAAGTTTTAGTTGTGAAAGATACTTTAGGTAAGATATTTCATATATTGTGATTGTCTCTTATAGAAACAAAACTAATAAGTATAAAATGGCAAATTGTTTCATGATGAAAAATGCAATAACATTGGAATAATCTATGAGCCCAAGTAAAGATACAAAGAATTGTGATCTTTTTTTAATTAATTAATTTAGTTAAATAGCCTTAATTAGCTAAAAGGTACAATACATAGAAAAGAAAGATGGTTAAGATTCTAGGCTTAACACATAAACTTCTTCTACCTTCTCAAAGGGTGTCTAAATTGGTTTTTAACTTAGTTTGAAACCACCAAGCTCTTTTTACATTTGAAAATAATAGACGACAAAATTTCTTTGTATTCAATAGATATTTAAGGTAAAGATATATTAACATTAATATTGGAAGAAGGATTCTACAGTGAAATTGTGGGTGAGTTCATAAATAAATATGTAAAAAGAAAGTGATAATGGTAAAGCACATATGTTTAAAACTACAAACATTGAATTTGTTGATGTTTATTAGCATTTTTTAGTCCTTCCGAAAGATGAAAGATTTTTTTCAAAAAGAAGGTGAGATTTATACACATATAGAAATAGGGCATGAGAGATTCCACGCTCCTTTGTTTTTTCACCAATAAAACGTGTAGGTAGAAATGGCAACAAATGTTCTTAACTCTATACTAGGCAAGCTAAAGCTCCCCCATACCACCCCAAATTTTCAAAGAGCTAACTAGTAATTATGAGACATCATTCCCAATGCAAGGCAACTTTTCCATTGGTCTGTGTTACTAATGTAAGATTATAAAATAAAGAATAATACACATTGTCATCCCCTCACTTAAAAAAAATCTCTACAATTGAAGCAATAAAATGAATTGCCAAAATTTTATTATAAACATTTTATAATCATTGTGAAAAGTACCATTTAATAATTTATTCTAAAACAACTAATTTTTATGCTTACAGTGAAATTTTTAATTATAAGATCAGAAGTTCAAATCCTTCTACCAAGTGCTTCAAGTTGTTGGTAATGTCTAGCAAGTTTTTAATTTATTTTGCACAACACTAAAAAGGATGCAAAAACAAGAACTCCAATTATTGTGCAATTCTGTACAATATCACGGAAGGCAATTTTCTTGAAAACAAATTATATATTTGTATACAAAATTTGAGAGGTAGTAGGGAGGTATAGTATAGCTATTCAAGCTCCAAAAGCTTTGGATGTCAATGTAAAACACTTTTATTTTTATTTGTTGTGCAAGAATGATTGATTGTAGAGCATTGAAACATATCAATAATTTAGTCACTCTTTCTACATTGATATAGAATCCCTAAGATTCCATTAAAAAAATGATTATTTTTTTGGAGAATTTGAGTAGGTTTTTATTATAGATTTTTAATGTTTTTGAAAATTGGAAATTGTAAAAATATTGTAGGTCAATATTGTATACAAAAAAAAAAAATTAATGGCAAAGAGCATCTATTCATTTTGTCAACATTTAAATTGGAATGCAGAGTGTCCATGCATTAGTATGTTTTTTGTGAATTACTCTAGTAAGGTTGTAATAATCCTTTCTTATATTTTGGCCAAGCTAAAAATTGTGGCCAAGGCGAATTGACCCCCTGACAGGACTTACCCGAGGTGGGCTCCATCTTAATTGCATGGGGTCCTTTTTCTGGCCCTCTTATTTTGAAGGGTCCAGAGCTTTTTTTGGATTTTTTTGGACAAATTTGGGGCCTACGGCAATTGTTTATCCTAGAGAACCCTCCCTTGCTATAAATAGGGCCCCATCCAAAAACAAAATAGGGGCCAAGTTTGGCCCCACCACCTTGTGGCCGCCTCGGGTAAGTCCCAGCGAAGGAGTCAATTTTCCCTGGCCAAAAATTGTGTGCAGTCTCACTCTCCAAATACTCCAACTTAGGTGTGCACCTACAAATGGAAAGATGGTTTAGGAAGCACAACTAGTGCCGGGTATACCCGCCTAGGGCGAAGTGACCCCCTCGTTGGGAGTTACTTGAGGTGGGCCCCGTCTTAACTGCATGGGGTCATTTTTTTGGCCCTCTTATTTTGGGGGGTTCATAAGATTTTTTTGGATTTTTTTGGACAAATTTGGAGCCTATTGTCATAGTTTATCTTAGGAAATCCTCCATTGCTATAATTAGGGCCCCATCCAAATACAAAATAGGGGCCAGGTTTGGCCTCACCACCTCGTGGCCCCCTCGGGTAACTTCCAACGAGGGGGTCAATTCGCCCTGGGCGGGTATCCCCGACATGATGATCAATTTTCTTACATAATTAATTTTAAATCGAGAATGTTAAAAATTTGGAAAATTCAAGAGATTTGTGTAGGTGATACGCGTTAATACCTAGGTTAAACTCATGTAATGTCTAGTTGATACTGTTGATATCCATTGTGTATGAAACACTATGATTTGGATAAATAATTAGTTTGGCGAGTAGTGTCCAAAAGTGACCACTTTGTACAACATATTACTAACTAGATAGAATTTTCTAAACGGGATCATGACCTGAAATTTTTGGTTTTGAATGTACTATGATTGTCAATTTCAAGGCATAAGTGTAATTTTATAATTATAACTGACTTAGTTATTAGGCTACAATAATAATTTATATATAGCATAACTAATCTTTGGCTTGGATCAAGGAAGATGATACATTTTAAATATTTTTGGTTGTAATCCATTTTAGATCATCTTACATGAGTTGATATACTTAGGGCCGCTTCACACCAAAACCAAGGTCAAGAGGCCGTCTGTTTCCACCAATGAGCTTGCAAGAATGGCCAAAGTTTGGCCTCTCGGCCTTCACAACAAAGGCCAAAGCCCAAAGGTCGTCGCCCTCCACTGTGCGTACATGGCAACATTTTTAGAAAGTTTTGGCGCCAAAGCAAAGGCCTCTCGAGTGCAAACTTGGGTCGCCGTGTATAACCGACCCAAACTTATTTCAAGAGGCCATCAACTTCCTTCAATTTATTTTATTTAATGTATGTTTTCAGCTGAAGAGTTTGGCCTCTCGCCATTGTTTGGACTAAAATTTTGACACTTAGACTCTTGACTTGGCTCAATGTGAAGCGGCCCTTATTGGTCTCTTCACTACACTAAAGATGATATTTAGTGTCACCAAACTAATTGTTTTGAAAATGCTATGACTTTTTACTTTTGAAGATTTTAAAACTAGGAGCACAACTATTTATTCTACTTAACCCTTTAAGGACAAGAAGCCCATAGGTGGTCACTTTGGAGTATTGTGATTTGGTGGACTTATACTTCATCTTTGTTTGATTTGCGGCCTAAGTTTAGTTCCTTGGATCCTTGCCCTTCCAACAAATGTCGTGAGAATGTGCGCCGAAGTCTAACGGGCAAACTATAGTGATGTTTGTAGTGACTAGTAGCAATAAAATGTACCCACTATGTGGATGATGTAGTGACTAGTTGCGGCAATATGTTCCCACTTGTGGCATCTACTAGCCTGGTCGTTGTTGTCGTCCTTAAAGGATATAAAAAGGGATCATTCTAAACATAGGTGGTAAAAATATTCATCAAGAGTAAAAACTTATTACATTTATAAACAAATTAGAGTGGTTAACACAAACTATCATCTTAAGTGTAGTGGCAATTTATATCAAGTATGAAGCATAAACTACCATTGTTTGTATATGTATTTGTGCTACTAACGTAGTGGTTTCAACAAGGTAACTTTATTATTTCTCATTTTTCCAAGTAGCTTTAAAACCCCAATAAAAAAAATTACAATATAATTAGTAGTAAAGTCACTTAAAGTTTCAATTAGATTCCAAAACTTCTTCATTTTTACAATATTATTGATGGTTTAACACTTGAATGATATTAGACATAGAAGAGCTTGGTGATGAATCATTATTAACCCTTTAACCCCTAAAGGACCAAGTGTCCAAAAAGGGCTTTTTGAAAAATCGGTCAGGTTCCTATGCTGTCAATTTCAAACATTCATCTTTGAAATTCTTACCATAGAAGGGCATTACCAAGACCTTAGTGGGAAAACAATTTTTTCCTAAATTGGACATTTGATGAAAAAGTTATAGGGTTTTGAATTTTAAATGGGGAGGGCGGGCACCTCGGGCACCTCCAAAAACTTTTGATAGGACACTCTATTGAAAGTGAGATTTTCAGTACTCGCAAGTAATATTATTTCCCTTCATGTTGTCAAAAAAAAGTTCTTGTCTTTAGTGAAAAATAGCATACCAACCCAAGTCAAACATTTTCACACATTGTCACTCATTGTCGGGCAAGGTACCAAAAAAACTTCTTCTTTTCCACATAAAACCTAGAGATCTTCATATTTTTCACTTTTTATTTTTTCCACAACAATATGTAATGTAAACCTTCTTATTAACCATTCGGATTATCCATCAAAAACATATTAAGTTAAAAAAAAACTAAAGTGTGAATTAACAAATTTCGAGCCTCCACTTCTTGCACAGTTGTTTTGAATACGCTACACCCTGTCTCTACCTCTAAAAA
The DNA here is from genome assembly GCA_963971425.1 of Bryoerythrophyllum caledonicum. NCBI lineage: Eukaryota > Viridiplantae > Streptophyta > Bryopsida > Pottiales > Pottiaceae > Bryoerythrophyllum > Bryoerythrophyllum caledonicum. Next base: position 1,810,452 of record OZ020526.1, on the reverse strand, counting down.
TTGGTGTGTAAGGAGCTAACATCATGCTTAACAAGATGGTAATAGATTTAGACCTTGTGTAGTGAAATTTTTTGACACCAAGTGACGTCAAAGTCTGTTGATCAACTAAACGCAGGGAAGAAAATGAACCATTTTCTTGACTTCAAACACTATAATCTTTCAATCCGTGCGGTCAAAGTTAATGAAATTTTGTACATGTATTACTTAATAAGTCTTTATTGAGATCCTACGGTCAGAACTAAAAATAAAAGTTTTTGTTACCTTCTTTATTCGTTGCAGTAGAATCCATTAATTTTGAAGTGTTTTTGGTGTAAAACTGCCTTGGTACCTTAGGGGTTAAGGTTGGAAGAGCCTATATAGGTCCTCTTGGTGGTAAAAATGGGCTCTAGCCACAATTCTTGGAAGCATGGGCCAAAAGTAAATTAACAATGTCAGAACTACACTAAACACTGAATATAGTGTAGATTCATTATTGATGTAGATCATCCACACTAATTTCCATCAAAGCATGTGTATGCCAAGTATGATTGGGTATTTGTTCTCAAGCAAGTGTGTGTCAGTCAACAATTGCATGTAAATTTTCAATTAGTGTAGGAAATTTCAAATAGTCTAGTCTACACTATATTCAGGGAACATTGTATTCATTACAGCTGATTCAAAGCGACCTTTTCCACAATCTCTGGTGCACTATTTATAGGATGGGATCAAATACGTTGGAGTGACATTCAAATTGGTGTTTTGCACTTCTATGAATAGTGTCCACCTTGTTGCCAACTATGACGTCTGCCCGACGCCTGAAAATTTGTTAGTTTATCATAAAAAAATTGGCACAAGATCACCTCCATAATTACAACATGTGTGCCAAATTTCAAGGCCAGTAAATGATTACAAAAAACGATATCCAAAATCTACCAACATGGGGTAGCTGTGAAAAAAGTTTCATAGCTGCCAACTTTGATACCCTCCTAAGGATTGAAAACTTTTATTTGCCCATGGAATTTTTGACTTGAGACCATCTCCTTATTGATTACATGTGTGGAAATTTCAAGTCCAAAACATCCTCACAAAAAGAAAATCCAAATCTACCGAAATGTGTAGTTGTGAGAAACAAACGGAGAAACCATTTCACTACTTTCAACTTTGACACCCTCTCTAGGGCTGTACAATTGTTACTTCACCAAGAAAGTTTTGGCACAAGATCATCTCTATATTGATAATATGCGTAAAATATTTCAAGGCCAAAACATGCATACAAAGAAAGATATTCAAAATCTATCAACGTGTGTAATTATGAGAAACAATTTGAAGGACATATTGAAAATGTCAAAACACTACAAAACATCTCTATCACTAAGTTTTCTAGTGCAAACTTTGCGGTGGAAGTCACGTAAGCAACGATAAGTCATTACTCAAGAACTTATCGTTGCTCATCAGTTTCAGTAATTACCATATATGTCATACTCAAGCGCGTAGACGTACTATTCAAAGGCTCTTACGTAGAAGTGATATTTCTAATCCGATTGTAGTCAATGTTTCAACAATTGACTTTTGCTCGGAAGTACCGTTGATGGAATGCAAAATAATAGGATCGCATTGTTTTGACAGATGGATCTACCTTTGAAATTGAAAAAAATTCTAGACAAGTTCACGTTTGGAGAACTGCATATGAACCCTATTAAGTGGTATAGTAACTAGTTCCTACTTTTAAAAGTGGAAAAACTTCTTAGATGATTTGAGGCGCCTTTGTTGGAGGGCAAAAATTAGAATTTGTCTTTATGCCTAAAAACCAACGTTTTGCTAAGGATTTTGTAGAAGTGGTCTATAATGGAAAATTGGTTCATTTCACAGGTAAAGTTCAACAAAGAGTGTTGATAAATGATGGCGCACTTGTCCATCGCAACAAAATATGTGAAGAATGGAGACAAACGCGCTTTCTTGAGGAGCTCAATGAGCTTGCAAACTCTCAAGATCTCAATCCGATTGAGAACCTCTAGAAGATTCTAAGATATTGTGCAACATTGCAAGGCATGCCCTAAAAGCTTAGATGCGTTGAAGGTAGTTCTTGAAAGAGAGTGGAAATCAGTCAATGATACAAATTTCCTTCAAATATGTCATTCTATGCCCTTTAGGTTACAAGTAGTGACTAAAGCTAAGAGAAGACATACACGTTGGTAGATTTTGAATATTTTTCTTTGTATGCATCTTTTTGGCCTCAAATTTTTTCACACATCTTATCAAGATAGAGATGATCTTGTGCCAAAACTTTCATGCTACAGTAACAATTTTGCAGCCCTAGAGAGGGTGTTGAATTTGGAAGTAGTGAAATGGTTTCTCTGTTTGTTTCTAACAACTACACATTTTGGTAGATTTGGATTTTTTTTTTGTGAGGATGTTTCGGACTTGAAATTTTTCACACATGTAATCAATAAAGAGATGGTCTCAAGCCAAAAACAACATGGCCAAATAAAAGTTTTCAATCCTTAGGAGGGTGTCAAAGTTGGCAGTTGTGAAACTTTTTTCACAGCTACCCCATGTTGATAGATTTTGGATATCGATTTTTGTATTCATTACTGGCCTTGAAATTTGGCACACATGTTTTAAATATGGAGGTGATCTTGTGCCAAAATTTTTATGATAAGCTAACAAATTTTCAGGCGTTGGACAGACGTCAAAGTTGGCAACAAGGTGGACACTATTCATAGAAGTGCAAAAACCCCAATTTGAATGTCACCCCATTGTACTGTACACTAACCTTTAAATTAAAATCAAAAGTAGTTTCAACCACCTTCAAGAAATTAGAAGAAGAGAACCACCGCCATGTCATATCATGAATCTTAGCCACCTTTTCCCTCCTTTCTCTAATTATAGAATATAGGACAAAACTTAATTGTTTAGAATAAGAAAAAGAAGACATGTCAAAATCCATGACTTTAAGGGATTACGGTTTAGGGTGACCTAAAACCTCGTCATTTTTAAATATCTTGAATCATGATTTTCATCACATGATGAACTTGAACCCCCTAAGTTCCCAAGAGTCCCCTCATGAGTATTTTGAAGGGTGAGGGAAGTTCATATGCCAGTGTCAAGTTTCAACATTTTGAAAATTTGTCAAGTTTGAAAATTTTATTGTAGATGGACAATACTAAAAGTGTTGTGGGAGTACATTTTTTTAATTCAACATATCATTTTAAAAGAGTTATGCTACCCAAAGCAATTTCTGAGGGAAGGTATATAGGCCGGGCATATTACTATAGAGCTAAATAATACTATTGTAGAACTCAAATAGTAGTATTGTAGAGCTAAATAATGCAATTTTTTGGAATAGGTAGCAGTACAAGAAAGTTCATTCCAACCCTCATTGTTTTTACTTCAAAATGAGTAGAAGTTAAGAAGTTAATCTTTTATTTAAACAAAAATGCATCCTAGTAGGAGAAGGCATAATAATATAGAATACATTTGAATTATAGAATGCATAATGGTTCTATCCAACAATGATATTTATATTCTAATTTTAAAATTTATTTCCTAAGCAAATTGCTACATTCTATACCCCTAGTCATTGCAAGTCTATTTTTCTTATTCTAAATATCTCCAATACTTATGATTTTTGGCATGCAATGACTCAACACAATGTAGAACACAACCCTATAAGATTTATACAATATATAGTGAAAAATATGTCATTATCTTGACTCAAAGTACGTTGACCTTGTCCACGTAGGGAACAAAAAATACATATTGCACTCTTCAGATACATGTATCTTATAATGTGTGGTCAAAGTTTACAAAACGTTTTTGAGTGTCTTTTTGCAGTAGTTAACAATAATCTCTTATCCTTGTCCTATGGACAAAGATATAGGGTCATGAAGGAACAAACATTCTATTCACGCCGACCTCCTTCGGAGGCCGGAGTTCTTACTACTACTACTTGTTAACAATAATAAAAGTTATTTGGATTAATCTTGCAGCGATTCATCTTTAGCCTTAAACGTTAGGAGGAGCCACTTGTGGCTATGGTATTCTACATGTATATTGTCGTATTTGAACATGATAAGGTTAGATATTGAAATGACCTCCAAATGAAACATGTTAGTTGAAGAATAATCAATTTAAAGGTGTAAGTTTTGCTAAACTTTAATACATTTTTTTGTATTCTACGGAGTAAAATACTTGCTAATATATACGGTTTCCAAGTGACATTAAATCCTTAAATGTCAAAAGGTGCCACTAGTGGCCACAATATTCTACGTGTATGGTGTCGTATTTGAACATGATAAGGTCCACATATTGAAACAAACTTCGAATGAAAGATGTTACTTAGAGAATCTTCAATCCAAAAGTGTAATCTTCTTAAACTTAAATACATTTTCTCTATTTAATAAAGTAAAGTGTTTGCCTATAGACTCATCCCTCCCATAAGCTATAGCCAAATCTAGCGCCGGTGGATGGAGGTGGTAAGAACTTAGTAAAGGTCAAAAGTTAGTGGTGGCTTTAGTAGAGGACTTGGTAACTTCAGCACATTTTCATCTCCATCCACCTACTGTCATTTCCTGAAATTGGCCTAGCATCAAGCGCCACGTTAGATGGCATGTGAAAATGTCATATGACCATGCCAACTTGAAGTGGCCCTCTTGTACCCTATTTATAAACAAGTTGGATGGTTGAAAAGCTTAAAAAAGTGTTTCTAAACCATTCAATACAGTCTTGAAAGGAAGATGGCAGCACATGTAAAGATTGTGGCACTACTGTAATTGAACAATGATCTTGTTGTACTTGAATAGTGACATGTGAAGAAATAGTAGCAGTGTTGAGTGATATAGTGATATAGCAATTGATTGGTCTCAAAAACATAAAACAACAACATCATCTACCAATTTTGTCCTTTAATTCTCAGACACGTTAGCACTAGTCACATGGCAACACTACATTGATTTTGATGTTTAGTGTCATGGGCAGTAAATGACTTGTAAATGCTATAATTTTTCACTCTTGATGAATATTTTTACCGACCATGTCCACTATGATCCCTCTCTTTGAGTACACTAAACATCGCATTTAGTGTCGTCTACACTAAATACAAACCCTAACACTTAATGTAAGAATTACAATTAGTGTAATGACACAACATTACACTAAATGTGAAACATTACACTATATGTGAAACATTACACTATATGTGAATGGCAGTAAAAATGGGTGTTTTTTTTTTACTTGTGCACAATTAGTGTATGAAAAAGCTTGCCGCAGTGAATAAAATCACTATTAGTGTATGAAAAAGGTTGCCGCAGCTAACACTAATTGTGAACATGTTTGCAAATAGTGTAGTAGGGTTATTACACTATTTGGGTGACTACACTTAATGCGATGTTTAGTGTAGTATAGATTGTTGTGCTCTTAGTAAAATTTTATATCAAGAGTAAAAACTTACAGCATTTTGAAGTCATTTACTGCCCATAACACTAAATATCAAAATCACTGTAGTTAGAACTAGGTTGAGGTTATAGTTAGCTAAGGTCTTAAGTTAGTGGCATTATAACTTAGCAGAGGTATAACTCATGGGAGGAATGAGTGTAACAAAGTCATGGGAATGTAGGAGTTGATAACAACAGTCCATCATAAATTGGTACGTGAAATTCATGTTTCCTTTGGAGTGCAGCCATGATGTGATCAATCCATATCCCATTTTGGTGGGCAATTAGAACATGGAGCGAATCACAATTATAGCATTTTTGGGGGGCCAACAACTCAATGATTCTGTGAATGTTCTAGTTCCTTGGCCCATTGTAACAATGGTCCATAATTGCAGGATTTGGTTCCGTTATTATAGCCTTATTCAATGAAAGTAGTACATGATGAATCATGATGGTCAATGGCTGAATGTTGACTAGGAATTTCGATGAAGTTAGATGTATTGATACAGTATTCAAGTAGAAAACATGATGAATGCTGCTAGTGGCTGTTTTCGGCCGTCCTCTCCAGACTTAGGCAGCCCAATTGAACTTGGGCAATGATTCTTTGCAAACCACCTTAACCCCTAAAGGACCAAGTGTCAAAAATGGGCTTTTTGGAAATTTGGTCACGTTCCTACGGTGTCAATTTCCAACATTTCTCTTTGAAATTTGTACTATAGAGAGGCATTACCAAGACCTTAGTGGGAAAACAATTTTTTTCCTAAATTGGGCATCTGATGAAAAAGTTATAGGGTTTTGAATTTCAAATGGGGAGAGCGGGCACCTCGGGCACCTCCAAAAACTTTTGCTAGGACACTCTATTGAATGTGAGATTTTCAATACTTGCAAGTAATATTGTTTCCCTTCATATTGTCAAAAAAAGTCTCTTGTCTTTAGTGAAAAATAGCATACCAACCCAAGTCAAACATTTTCACACATTGTCACTCATTGTCGGGCAAGGTACCAAAAAAACTTCTTCTTTTCCACATAAAACCTAGATAACTTAATATTTTTCACTTTTTATTTTTCCCAAAACAATATGTGGTGTAAACCTTCTTATTGACCATTCGGATTACCAATCTAAAACATAATAAGTTCACAAAAAATTAAAGTGTGAATTGGCAAATTTTGAACCTCCACTCCTTGCACAGTTGTTTTGAATATGCTACACCCATCCTCTACCTCCAAAAATTGGTGTGTAAGGAACCAGCATCATGTTTAACAAGATGGTAATGGATTTAGACCTTGTGTAGTGCAAAAATTTGACACCAAGTGAAGTCAAAGTCTGCTAATCCACTAAACGCAAGGAAGAAAATGGACCCTTTTATCTACTTCAAACACTATAATCTTTCAATCCATGCGGTCAAAGTTTATGAATGTTTTTGAGTATGTTATTGAATAAGTCTTAATTGAGATCCTACGGTCAAAACTAGAAGTCAAAGTTTTTGTTTCCTTCTTTGTTCATTGCACTAGAATCCAACAATTTTGAAGTGTTTTTGGTGTAAAACTGTCACGGTACCTTAGGGGTTAAGTTACCTTAAGTTCCTTGACTTCCGTACCCAACAGTCAAGATTGACGAAACACAATTCTTAAATAGTTTTTAGAAATTATTTTTCAAAATATTTTTTATTACTCAGAGGGAAAAATTAAAAAAAAAGACATCAAAAGTGCTTATTCTAGTGTAAAAAAATGGACATGAAGACAAAGAGTATTGTTTCTATTTTAAACCTAAAGGCCCAAGAGTCTCCTCAGGGGACTTCAAAGGTTTGGGCAGGTTCCTATGATGTCTATTTATAACATTCCTTTTTGAAGTTTCTACTGTAGATGAACATTGCTAAAATCTTCATGTGAGTCCAATTTTTTCCCTAGTCCGACATTTTATGAAAAAGTTATAGGGTTTTGAATTTCACATGGAGAGAACGGGCACATTGGGCAACTCCAAAAACTTTTGCTAGGACAATCTATTAAATGTGAGATTTTCAATACCAGCAAAATAATATTATTTCCTTTCATATTGTTAAAAAAAATTCTTGTCTTGAGAGGAAAATAGCTTAATAATCTAAGTCAAACATCACACATTGTCACACTTTGTTGGGCAAGGTACCAAAAAAACTTCTACTTTTCCCTGTAAAACTTTGAGATCTTCATATTTCTTACATATTATTTTTTCTACTGCAAGATGTGGTGTAGATCTTCATAAAATGACCATTTGGATTATCATTTTAAAACATATTTAGTTCACAAAAAAATAGAACGTGAATTGGCAGTTTTTGAACCTCCACTACTTGCACATTTGTTTTGAATACTCTACACCCCTTCTCTACCTCTAAAACTTGGTGTACAAGGAACTAACATCATGATTAACATGATGGTAATGTTTTCAGCCCTTGTGTAGTGCAAAATTTTGACACCAAGTGTAGTCAAAGTCTACTGATCCACTCAAAGCAGAGAAGAAAAAGAACGGCTCTCTACTTCAAACAGTATAATCATTCAATCCGTGCGGTCAACGTTCATAAAATTGTGTGAGGACATTAATGAACAAGTTTAAATTTAGATCCTATGGTCAGATGTATAAATATAAGGTTTTGATTAAGTCATTACTAGAACGAGCAGTTTTAAAGTGTTATTGGTGTAAAAATGCCTAAGGCCTTTCGGGGTTAATGAATAAAATTTAAGCTATCTTCCTTATCTAATTTGGAAATAAGAGTAGACAATAGTTATTACTAGAAGGAATTCTAGAAAACTAGATTTATACGATAGAGAATACAAAATTTATTCTTTTTGATTTGAAATATTCATATCTTCCAATTTTGTACTTAAAAACTCTTGTCAACATACATCCTTTTCATCCATCAATATTTTGAAGATTATTTCTCTTATAGCAACATATATGTGGAAGTGAATAAAACATGTTTGATATGTTTCTATTATTCAATATCAAGGTTTGATGTGTATATTTCCATAATAAACATTTAAGGCAATCCCCTAGTAACCAATCAAAGACACATATAAAATAAGGGTATATTCAACCCACTTTCATCCTATTACCACCCATACACCAAATGGAGATTTGCTATTAGTCAAAAGCCTTACTTTTGGTTGGTGCTAATAGAGGCTACCTATTGGCGGCCAATGGCTAAACATGACAACACACTTTGAAAATTTGTAACTAATTCCCATTTTATTGGAAAATTAAGAAATCACTTGAGTTGTAATTGTAATCCTATTGCCTATCACTTAAAATTAAATTTATAATTCTTTCTTCTCTCCATACATACACATTGCTCAACTTGTTGGTTATGTGGGGTTTACTTTAAAGGTAGAAGACAACCCACAACATGAACTCAAAGGAGAGATTCACATGATTGTACACAAACATTAATTCTTAGAATTGCATTTGGTCTTCAATTTCTGTTGTCATCATGCTACTTCAAAGACAAATTTCATCTTCATGACCTCCACAAACATCAGCCGATGCTTCGTACATTCAATACTGTAGTAATCTTGAAGATTCAATGCTTTACTCATAAATTTGTGACATCTTAATTGGTTGAGCTCGAGTAAGTTAGAACATATGTGGTCATAGTATTTATTATGACCTGTGTTTTGTACTCACAAATTTGTTACAATGTATATGAAATAAATCATGAAGTCATGTAAGAAAGAAGAGTAGTGTGCGTACAAAGGTTGTTCTCGAGCTCAGACTTGATGGTAACAATTAAAATCCATGCCACAAGTCTGTGTATTGTACATGTGTATAAATTCACGCCACTTTACTGCGTATTATATCTTGTCTGTGAATATTTGATCTTTTCTTCATCAATTGCACAAGATGCTGCGTTTGACCAAGTTCAACCCTTTTAATTCATCTGCAGCGAAATTCACTTCCTTAATGGTCAATTTTCAACTCTTACAAATATAATAAAGGTGGCATGATCAATACACACACATACTTAATTGCAATAACAACAAAGTATTTAGAGCTTACGTGACATTGTACAAGACGGGTATTATTTACTTTAGTTCAGTCATTTGTTTAATTCCCTGTCTTTAAGTGTGGCAACTAGATCCAAATGACTAGCAACCAAACATCTTAACGTGTATTTACAACGTGGGAGACTATGTTTTCCATGTGTACAAAAACCAGTGCTTTCGCATAATCGGTTTTCAAAGAAGAAAAAAACAGCATCTTTCTAAACTTGAATTTTCTGACTGCTTGACCAAGTCTTGGAAATAAATGAATTTCCAGAGATTCTTGGTGAGGAATCTAATTCAAATAATCCAACCGCTAAGTTTGTACGTGAAAGTATCCAATAAAGATAGGGAAATAATTTGAGCCATTTATCTCAACACAAAGATGGGCTCAAGAAGGCTGTATTCCATAAAACAATAACCCAAATATTTTCTTTGACACTAATTAATATTTGTAAGCTTGCCTTCACTTGGTCACGTGTTTGAGGGTTGCCTTAGGTCAATTTTGATGGCAACTGTATTACTCTAAATTCCATGTTTAGTGTAGATATACTATATGATTTATAAACGCTATAAATGCTATTAGTTTTGATGAATATTTTTACCAAGCATATTGACAATGATCATCCTTTTTAAATAGTATAGATGATAGTACTCTCAATAAAAATCTTCATCAAAAGCAAAAAAAGTTAAAGCACTTTCAAATCATAAAGTACCATTACACTAAATTTAGTGTAAGATTGATTGCAATGCATTTCATTGGTGCAGAAAAAGGCAATATGAAATTTCCTCATGCTTTTTTTTTTTTTCAGTTTATACATCTCATACTCTTTGGCACCATATTCTTCCTGACTTGCCCTTTCCGGAAGCACTTTCAAGAAAACTCTATTGTTGAAACTATTCACAATGTCTTGGATTCAATCTCATACGTTTTTTTTTACAGTTATATGCTCTAAATTGTGTACCCGACATCAATTTATTGGGTATTTATTTTGAAATGCTTCAAACACTACCGTTTCTTTTAGAAGCCCTTGTGTAATGTGCAAATCAAATTTTCTTTTCAAGCAAAAATGCCACAAACTGTGATAAATAAAACTATTGATGAGCACACTTCTACAAGCTATAACTAAATGCAATTCATAATGTTTTTTTAACTTTAACATTCTATATATGTATATACGACTGAATAATTTATTTTTATTGTAACGGTTCTATATCAATGCCTCAACTGATGTGTTATTTTGATAAATTTGTGATTAGTTCAAAACAATGGCTTACTATAATATCACTGGGTGGTGTATTTGAGTCTTTATAGTTTCCATCATAAAGTAAAATATTTGACATATTCGTACATATATATATATATATATATACGAGTGGAATCCCCATAATAATCAACGGGCCATAGGAGAATTGAAGAATTGGAGAGTAATTGGGGAACTAACTTTAAAAAAGTAAAGTGTGTCACTTATTTTTGCTTCATTTGTGTGTACAATGTGCTCCCTTTTGTTGAGACTCATTCTTCTTCTCCACATTATTCAATGCAATAGTATTTCACCCTAAACATGTGCTTTATAGGGTATAACTTTGTTTTTGAATGAAAAATTCAATTGCCTATTTAGGAAGTATCTATGAACTTCTTCATGAACAACTAAAAACTAAATGTTGACGTTGACGGAAATGCCCAATTCAACATAAGAAGGGACACATATGCAAAGCAAAGAGTGGTAGTCAAGCTATTACTCTTTCTTTCTGTGCATCATCTTCCTTTTTTCTGGTAAAATCTTGGTGTGTGATTAAAAAACTTATTTTTGAAATATCAAGAAGGAGTTTATATATCGTTCATGTACTATAAACAACCATTTATTACTTTAAAAATCCATTATTTACTCTATACATTTGGGTTAGTATACCTCATAGTGTCATCAAAACACTTAAAATTTTGTCCAAAAAAGTTCATTTGGGTATCATCTAATTTAATATTAATGAAACATCTATCCAAATTTTAATATAAGGGTGCATAGAAATGAGTCCTCCAAAGGGCACATTTGATTTGTAAGTCACAATGTTCAAAGACAAAGTGATTCCTCCAAAATGTTTTGTTCTAAGGTAAGCCCCCTAAAACCGACAAGTTAAGAAATGTGCATATATATGGAGAGAGGAGTTAATTATACTATTGTTTTTCAGTGATAGCCAATAGAATTACAATTCCAACCCAAGTGATTTCATATTTTTTCGATGAAAACTAAATTAGTTATGAATTTTCAAACTATGTAGCCATGTTTAGTGGGTGGCCAGTAGTAGGTACCCCCATAACCAACGACCAAAAGTAAGGGTCTTGAAAAATAGCAAATCTCCATTTGAAGCTGAGTTGGTGGTAATGGGATGGAAGAGGGTTGGATATACCCCAATTTTATAGGCGTTGGCTATGGGTTTTGGTTGGTTATGGGGAGGCTTACCTTAAAAGGATGCCACCTTGGAACAATGAGATGAAAACTCTTTGGCGCAGACCCGGCCGATGTTCCGTATAGACACATGACAAATCGTTTTCTATTGTATATATACAAGTTGTAACCGACGGGCCAAGGGAGAATTGAAAAAGTGAAGAGTCATTGGAGGATTAATTTAAAAAGGAAAGCGTGCAAGTTTTTTTTTGGCTTCATTTGTATGTACCTCATTTTGTTGAGACTTGTTCTTCTTTTGCAAATTAGTCAATGTGGTCATATTTCACCCGAAACATCATCTTTGTAGGATGTAACTTTGTTTTTGAAATTTTTGCCATCAATTACTTTAAAATCCGTTATTCTCTCTATATATTTGGGGTAGTATACCCCATAGTGTCATCAAGATACTTGATTTTTGTCCAAAAAAGTTCATCTATGTATCACCTAATTTAATACCATTGAAACAACTATCCAAATTTTAATGAAAAGGCACATTTTAATGACTCCTCCAAAGGGCACACTTGATTTGTAAGTCACAATGTTGAAAAGACAAAGTGATTCCTTCATAAGGTTATGTTCTAAAGGATGTCATCTTGGAACAATCATATGAAAACTCTCTTGCGCAGAATCAATGGATGTTTCGGATAGACACAAGACAAATCGTTTTCTACTAGGATTGGCACCTGTCGTCCCGACGGGAAGAGACCAAAATGCCTCACAAAAATATTATTTTTTGGATTTGAAACCCTTGAAACCCTTGAAACCCTTGAAACCCTTGAAACCCTTGAAACTCTTCAAACTCTTGAAACCCATGAAACCCTTGAAACTCTTGAAACTCTTCAAATGTGAAAGGGTTGGAATGTGAAATAATTGGACGCTAAAGCTCTTTGACTTGGACGTTCATACGTTAGCGGCATATGATTTTCATCCAAACTCGACTCGTTCATCCATTTGACGTTCCATTCTCATCCACGTGTTCATCCAAAAGGATCGTCCTTCATCCTAAATTCTTTTATAGATATAGATACGAGTGGAATCCCCGTTGTACCCGACAGGCCAAAGAAGAGTTGAAGTTAAAAAAGGAAAGCTTATCACTTCTTTTTGCTTCATTTGTGTGTACAATGTGCCTCATTTAGTTCAGAGTCATTCTTCTTCTGCAGATTATTCAATGCCGTAGTATTTCTTCCAAAAAATCATATTTGTAGGATGTAACTTTGCTTTTGAATAAAAAAAATTAGTTGCATATTTAGGAAGTATTTATGAACTTCTTCATAAACAACTAAGAACTGAATTTTTATGCACCACCTTTCCTTCTTCTGGTAAAATCTTGGTTTGTAATGAGAAAACCAAATTTTGAAATAGCATGAGGGAGATTATATATCCGTCATATACTATAAATAGTAGTAAATTACTTTATATACCCATTATTGATACTATATATCTAGTGGAGTATACCCCGTAGTGTCATCAAAATACTTAAATTTTTGTCCAAAATAGTTCATCTAGATACCACCTAATTTGTTCATTTTTGATTGAGTTCTCCCCTTGACCTGTCGGTTATAAAGAGGGTTCCACTTGCATATCTACCTATATAAAAGACGTTAGTCTGTCCGTCCGCCGCTCCCGGTCACGTGACCTTTGGATTTGCCATTTGAATCAAATGTGCCCTTTGAATTGAATGTGAACTTTGAAAGAATCCTCCATATGTGCCCTTTGGAGGAATCCTTTATAGTGCCCTTTGGAGGAATCCTTTATAGTGCCCTTTGGAGGAATCCTTTATAGTGCCCTTTGGAGGAATCCTTTATAGTGCCCTTTGGAGGAATCCTTTATAGTGCCCTTTGGAGGAATCCTTTATAGTGCCCTTTGGAGGAATCCTTTATAGTGCCCTTTGGAGGAGTCCTTTATAGTGCCCTTTTATTCAAATTTGGCTTATTGAGTTTTAAAATTGTATTATGTATAAAAAATAGGAAAATAAAACCATAATTTCCAACATATTGAAACTACACAATATACTACCTCGGGTACATAAAATAAATGATAGTTATCTAAAGACAATAACACGTATATGAAATAAATAATGGGTATTTAAAGTGAACAGTAGGTATATATAGTACATAATGCATATATAATGGGTAAATTTTATTTTTGCATTTACATATGTTTATTTAACTTGGGATTGCCCCGGTCAGTTGATGACAACGGGGAATGTACTTGATTTGATTTAGATTTGATTTGAGCTTATAGGTTTTAAAATACAAAAAATACAAACGTAAATTTAACACACCACCCTCCGCTTTCCCCGTCGAGAGGACGGGTACCAACCCTAGTATATATATATATATATATATAAGAAAAACAATCTCTTCCGACGGAACAGGTTCCGCAACAAACAACTTTTATCCACCAATTCTTGGCACATTTCTAAATGACAAAGCCTTTTGGAGGAATCACATTGTTCTTTGGATGTGCCCTTTGGAGGAATCCTTTGAATGTACATTTTGGAGGAATCCTTTGAATGTACATTTTGGAGGAATCTTTTGAATGTGTCCTTTAATTAAAGTTTGGATTTGATCTAAAAAATTAAGTTTTAAAATACTATTATGCACCAAGTATAAAAAATGCTACACATATAATTCAAAAATAACGATGTCTAAATATAAAATTTATTTGGATTAAACCACGGGGTATATAAAGTAAGTATGGGGTGTCTAAAGTAAATAATGGACATACAGTAAATAATAAATACACCCATGATGCTTCTCCACAATCCGTATGCATCACATGGATTATATAATGGCACTAGATGGTAATATTTTTAGACCTTGTGTAGTGCAAAAATTTGTCCCCAAAGTGAAGTCAAAGTCTGCTGATCCACTCAAAGCAGAAAAGAAAAAGATTGGTTTACTCAACTTCAAACACTATAATCTTTCTATCTGTGCGGTCAAAGTTTATGAAATATTGTGAGGATGTTAATCATCAAGTCTTAATTTAGATCATATGATTAGATGTAGAAATAAAACGTTTTTATTACCTCATTACTCATTGCACTAGAACAAGCAGATTCAAAGTGTTTTTGGTGTAAAAATACCTTGGGCCTTTAAGGGGTTAAGGGAAATTGGCTTGTGACCAACAAACAAACGATACAATGTTTTGTTATACCTTCGATACAAAAGTCAAATAAAAATTGAAGACTTTACACTTTTGTAGAAGTACTTTTGTATGATATTTCTTTACTTTAGCACGAGTTATTCATTGAATACTAGGTTTGTAACAAAAATTGATTGATTCTTAAGTATTTTCTAGGGGTTCTCTAGTAGAAATTTACTTTTGATATGGATGAAATAATGACATAGCTGCTAAAACTTTTTAGAGAAAAATTCTATAGAGGTTAATTTTCTTTGGCGATCTTAAGGCCATAGATAAGAAACTTGGCCTCTAGAAAAGTCCAATTTGACTTTGAAAAATAAATCTCATTCATAATCTACTACCTCAATATATCTTATCTTTGCAATTTTGAAGTGAATATTGAAGGTTGGAGCTTGGTTTTAAACAATTTTACATGCTACGATGCAAAGTATTAAGTAGTATTCAAATTTGTTTGTGATTCTGACCAAAATTTTATTTGTGGTTCTAAATTTTTCTTTAGAACATTTATATCACTTTAGACTACTAAAGTATCTATGAATTTCATAGTGTTTTTAATAATTCGCCTAATATTTAAAGATCCTAGGGATGGAAGTGAAGCAAATTCATTTTTAGATCCTTTGTAAAAGTAGCCTACTTTAATTGGTCAAAGGTTTTTATTTTTCATTATGATGATCATTTTCTTCAAAAATTTCCAAAAAGAAACCGTCAACTACTTTTCTACTAATTTTTTTAATGTTATAGAAGTAGAATGTTTTCAAATAATTAATTTATAAAATAGTGTACAAAATATCGGCAACATAATTTTTTACTTTTCAAACTTTGATTTTGAAATTTCAATACAATAGTTATTTAATTACTGCTTAGAGTACATTGTTACTTGTCAAAAATTTAAGGAATTTTAAATAACTTAAAAATCTTCTTTAGCAAATCATTTCTTGCATATAAACATGTTTTGCATTAAAAGGCTTAATCCTTTAGCAACAACAAAGGAATTTTGGCAACCTCACTTTTGGTCTACATCTCCACAATGCGTAGAATCTGCCCCAAGAATCTCGAAAATGTATAGAATCAACCGTCAGTTGAGTCAATATCTTCCATATATTGCTCTAAATACGTGACAATTCCATTTAAAGGGATGCAATTTTGGTGGATCAAGCACATGCACAAATATATGCAGGCTCAGATGGAGCTACTTGATCCACACAACTCTTGATGCTGCCAAGAATCTATTAATCTTGGCGAAAAAGTCTCTATTGTGTCCAAAAATGGCCGATTTGTTGCTAGAGAGTTAATTAGACAATGCACTTTTTCACTCTAATCAAAAGTTGCCCACATGCAACTTATGAAAATTGAAATGAAGTAAGAAAAGTTCTATTAGTTTGACTAGATTTATGAATATGAATACCGTAGGTGAAGGGTAGGTTCGGCAACTCCGCGCCAAATAGTTGATAAAAGTCCAAAAAATTGGTTCAGCTCTCAAAAATAAAATTAAACAATTTGACAAGAAATACAAATTGCTATATAGGGAGATCCCCTTTACAATAGTCTCGTTGGTTCTACTTGGTATATACAAAGATTGCTATAATAGGCAATTGTTATCATGGAAGGAGTGGATGAAAGTTGTAATGTGGGAGTATTGGATGAATGGTGATGGATTTCTTAGTTTGGTGGAAAAGATGACAACTTGGTAGTGCACGGAAAGCAATGGCTCTAATCTCAAATATTTTATTAAAGGGAGTTGCATGTATTTAGCCTATTTGGTTGGCCAAGGAGGTTGAACCCAAGACCTTAAGCTTCAAACTCAAATTCCTTATGCATACACTTTCGAAGGTCAAGGCTTTTTCAAATTCCATTCTCTATTGATGTCCTATAAGTTTGAGGATAGTATATATAATTTTTTTTTTCAATTTCAATATTTTTACTTAATAATTCACACATAATTTTGCATACCGTACTTTAGGGGCAGCTTCGGCAAAAAATAATTCCAAATAATAATGTTGGATTTAAAAAAAAATTACACTATGAATTTGCCGGAAAACTATGAAATAAATTTAGATGAATGATGAAATATCTTGAAATCCAACGCATTAACCGAAAATCAAATATATTAAAAATGTTCAGAGTGATCTCATGAAGTCCACTAGTTCCTCACGAGCCACTTGCATACTGAATAATAGGCATCCATCATGGAGCACAAGGCTGGCACTGACGAGATTAATCCCTCACGAGCCCCTTGCATGCACAAGTCAAACCCAGCCTTAGCACGAGGCAAGCGTGGCACTGACCACATAAAGCTGACCGGCCGTTGTGGAGTTGCGATCGTGTGGGAGCTCCTGGGCTTGGATTGAGGAGGCAATGGGTCATTGGAGTGCAGTCTAGTGAGCTGATGAATCAGGGTTTAAGGTGGGCTGGAAGCAGAAGTTGCGGGTGGTAGTCGTAGCGGAGGAAGGCGGACCTCAGCGGCGCAGCTTTCGGCAGACTCGGACCCAGTAGGACTCACACCCCAACGTTCGGCATCTCCGAGGCCAAGTACATGGGTACCACTCCTGCTGCCAATCATACTCCTCGGCATCCTTGGTAGCTTGCTCCACCTCGGTATCCTCGGCATCCTGATCCGCCTCTATCAACGGTGGTTAGAGAAGTCACGTGAATGTAAGCGATTGGATCCCTCGCTTGAAGCTTTTGTTAGGTAGCTAATTATGTCAAGTCAAAAGCACTGTATGCACTCACATATGATTGTTTTGGTTGTTGAAAGCTCGTTCTGACGTCTTGTTTTTGTTCCAATGGCGCTTGCAGTCGGAGTTTTGGATCTGTCTGGTGCTGACGATTCTCGGGTACCTGCCGGGAATCATTAGTCCTGCACAGTACGACAAGAACTTGGTGCCGTTTTGATCAGCTGGGGTCCGAGTCGTGCTTCTTCCTCGGCATCGTAGGGTTGGAGGTCGCCGCCGTAACGCAGGTAACGCCGTTGTTGTAAGACCGGCTGCACCTGCACATTCCCAAACAGTTCTGTGAGTCGCCTTTGTTTGTTGTTTCGTTTTTCTGCTGACTTTCCCACATCGTTTGCCTGCAGGGTTTGTGAAGTCTGTTGATTACCCACGTCGTTTGCCTGCAGGGTTCGTGAAGTCTGTGTTGATTTGAACATTTTGCATTTCAACATTTGAGATCTAAAATCAATATTTTTCCCTAGGTATTTGTAGGAAGGAACTTACCTTTTTCTGGCGTGATCTTTCATGGTTGAAACAGTAGATCTTTTGTTTTCTGTTGTGACATTTGCAACAAGAGTCAAGTTTTTCTCCATTATAGCTTGAACAGTCTCGTCTGGATCTGTTTCATCGTCTTTTTCCTTGGATTCCTGTTATGTATCTAGCACTTCTTTGAACAAAGAGTTATTCATGTGCTCCTCCATTGCTGATGTCTGAAATGCGTTTTGGAATGCTTAATCTAAGCCACACATGGACCATCCTTTCTTTATCATGGTTGGTTTGTTGATGTGTTGCCATGCATGATATAACCAGCTGTAGATCAAAGGCTTCAGCACCGACATCTTTGTATCCAACTTCACATCATGTAGTTCCTTCTCATCAATCTGCTTGCCAATGTTCTCGCTTGTATATTGGTCAAATTGTTGTCTGAAACCATGCTTGAATGGACGCTGTAAGATGACATCTGCAGGTTGTAAAACGCTTGTACAATTTGCGGGAACAAAGATGAGTAGGATCTCTCCATGTGTCTCCTTCAACCAAGAGATAAATTCCTTTGAGATATGGACACTAAAATCCAAATCAACTTTGATTCTGCATCTAACCCCATCTCTTGCACTTGTTTTCTTCTGTAGGGCTGTAGAATTTCTTCAACAAATTGTTTGCAAGTTGTTAAGTTGCTCCAATGATTGCTAGAGAATGTCAAGTTCCAACCAGCTTCTTCACACACTTGGCGACCACCATTTCGAGGAGGAAGACATCTCTCTGTAGATCCTGTAAATACGATTTGAAGAGGTAACAAGTCTCCTGCAGTTGAAGAGGATAATGAAGCAGTGATCTGCCTTTTGTCCTCCATACCAAGGACTTGAACATGTTTAGAGCCTTTTTCTGCCCAAGTGCGAGCTCCTCCTGTTGGTACTAGATGTATCCCCGTTTGATCTGTATTGATGACCAATTGAGGTGGGATTGAATGAGCTTTGACAAGGTACGCCGTTCGTTGTACCATTCGCAGACCTTGTTGCTCCCAATCTTTTGGTAGCTTTCTAGCTGCTCCTGTACCTTTTCTAAAGCTCCAATCTAAGTTGGTTCTCACAAAATCTCGTGTCCATTCTAAAGAAACCCTAAATCCACTTTGACTTTCGAAATTTAGGAGGCTAGGCTCTCTCTTCTGAATGACGGTTCGAATTAAGTTCCTTACAGAAGATGCAAAGAGAGGTTGACCTGCCTCACGATGTGCCTTCAACAAAGTGATAATCTCCTCCTCTAATTCATGATGTTTAGATAAAACATATGCATGTTGAGCTCCACCAGTATAAGCTGCTGTTTCCTTGAAGATTGCTTGCTTTGTGCCATCTTTTAGTTCCCCGTCTTAGTGAACCACTCTCCTAAAGAACCTCTAGTCAAATCATCATAAACACTCTTGTTTTGTCCGGGTAACTTCTACTTCACTTGCAAATATCTTAAAGCAGGACCAAGACTCCTATGATGTGTTACAGCTGCGTAAATAGGATCCCAGAGAGATGGTACAAACCAGTTTTTGTATGGTCCCCTAGCCTTTGTGGTCTTTGGTGTTGCGCTAGGTTTCTCCTCTTTGATTGGAAGAAGTACAGCTTCGATTTGCATCTTGGGCCTACTCACTGGACGCTTTTGAACTTCTTTCTTCATAGATTGCTCCATGTCCATCTTGACCTGCAGCTGTGCAAAGTCACGTTCGACCCTATCTTCCATTTCTACTTTGTCTATAATAGTGAACATACTGCTCAAAAGTTGTTGCTTAGCCATGTTGTCAATCATGCAATACCAAGACCGTAAACCTAACAAGTTCTTACAAAGTCGAGTACAATGTTACAAAGCTCTCAGAAGCACCTTGACAAACTACCACTTGCACAAGCAAACCCCCATGATAAACAATGAGATTAGGGTTGGTTAAGCAAAGGTTAGTGAACGTTTAGGGTAAGTTAAATGAAAGGGCGGCAGCCACTTTCAAAACAAGATGATGAAATAACAAGCATTCAATGAAACTTCATCAATTGTGGATGAAAGTCGAACTTATAGTTATTTATTTCCTCAAAAAGTCGAATCTTAAAAAATTACTTTTTTTACTGCCGGACATTAAAATTTGAAATTAATTAATTATTCGACGGAGGGGTGACGAAGCTGCCCCTAAAGTACGGTACTTATAAAGTCTTATTGATATTTTACATGTCTAGACTTTTGTCCATCATTCTCAAAACCTTGTCAGGTGTTAGGCTTTGTCCCGACACAATACATTGTCCCAAAGATACCCTATTCTGGAGAAATCATGTCCATGAGATATTCTCTATCCTGGTGTCTACCTAAGTATCAGCCACCGGATGGGTATCTAACCATTTTCTTCCATATGAATATACTAGTGTATATACTTGTTGTTCCCAACAAATTGCAGGTAGTGCATGTCATTTGCTTTAGATATCTGCCATTTACTTATCGCCACGCCTTTAATTAATCTACATCATATTGTATGGTTGTTTAGCATATTGTATGGTTGTTAGTACCGCGGCAAGGACAATCATTAATATCTAGGTTTGCAAGGTACAATTGAGGTTAATGGGCGATTATACACACATTCACATAATTTACTCTTGAAGCACAAAAAATGTATTAAAGTGAAGCAAAATGAACTTTTTCAAATAGAAGTACCACACCATACATGTCGACGCAGTAGAAGACCATTTTACAAATTTTTTATACATGTAGTAGGTGAAATAATGATATGAATTTGAAACACTATGTTTCATTGAGTTGGGTTCAATACAAATACAAAATTCTAACACTATTGTATACACCAATTCTTACACATTTGTATTTTATTAATGTTCTTTAAAATTCAATGCAATAGAAATGGGTTAATATTTATTCATCATAGGATCCTTTTACATATGTGCGGCCTTAGCATTAATCAGCGCAACGCCTCGTTGTATACCATGTTGCGGCTGCCTCACCTGCTGTTGTATAGTCCGCCAGGCACAGGCAAAACGTCTACTATTCTCGCATTGGTGCGGAAGCTGTATGGCGCCCAGTACCAGAACATGATTTTGGAGCTGAATGCTTCGGATGATTGCAGAATTGAGGTTGTGCGGCAGCACGTTCAAGATTTTGCAAGTACCAAGAGTATATCCTTCGGGTAAATTTTTTTGTTAGTGCAATCTTGTGTTTGTATATGGGTGGTTGCAGCCTAATTAATTAATCCTTGCACAAAATTACTTATCATCTCCTATGACATGAGGCTTAGATTGAGTAACTCCTGCCCGAGTAAAACCACAACTATCGTCTGTGTTCTTCATGTCAAGCTTGCTCTGTTGATATGCAGGCCCAAGGTGAATGTGAAACTTGTGTCAACCTGTCAACTTTGCATAACCAACAACACCAACATCAATATCTTCATAAAAAAAACCCTTTCACATGGAAACCGACCCTCCTCGAATGACCAAAAATTGCAACTTCAGCCAAAAAATCTTCTTAAGATTTTTCACTGTAAAAACCCTCACACTGTAAAAACCCTCACGACCAAAAACACCAATATCAATGTCATCAAAGGAACACTTTCAAGAATGATGAAAATTACAACTTCATTAGAGCCGCAGTCCGATCCGCACGTCGCTCGCGATCAAGACGATCAAGCCGACAACAACAACCTTCACGTTAGTCTGCCTCCAGAATATTGAGGGAGAAGAAACAACGTATGGAAACGGAAAACTCACGAAGAACATCTGCCAGCTTTGCAAACTGCTCGTTCAAATGATCTCTCCTCAACCTCTCCCGACCGACTTTCTGCAGCTTTTTAGCAAGCGGCAAAACATTCTCCTCTCCTGCATCTCGAACTCTGCCACCACATGTTAGGCCGAACTTTCAAACTACACATGTTCCAAAAAGAAAGAGAGAACTACAAAATTTCACACCTGAAAGTAGACGCAGGTGGAGGCAATTCAGCAACAACACTATCGGAGTGCATTCTCTCAGACGCAAGACCTGCAAAACCACCGTGCTGCTCGTGCATCCAAAAACTTGAGTAGACCACCGCTCAAATCCTCAAAAGTCAAAAAACCCACATTGCTTCGGACAAACACAGAAAAGAAAACGAAGTGATGACTGGTTTTGCAGGTTGCAGCACCCAGGTCCGGACTGGAGCGGGTTGTTTGTGGGCGAAGAGAACTGGTGCTACCTGGCTCATGAGCGAGTGGCCATCATCGATCATGCTTCGGGTGATCAACCGCTCTACAATGGAGCCAAAGACATCGTTGTTGCCGTAAGGAGAGCATCATCTGTGAGCCATTTCATCCAAAAGCTCGTTTTTCATCGGCGCGTTCATCGGCGCATTCATCCATCCATGATCGTTTGTCATCCTGTATTCTTTTCTAGATGTAGATATACACTGGTGGACCCCTACTATCCCCAACGATTTAGGAATAAACCTCAATAAAGTAAATATATGCCCATTATTTAGATACCCGGATTTCCTATGTATACAAAGTAAAAGTGACCCGGATACTGGTACATGGCACATTTGGGAATGCCTAGGTATTGGTCTAGTTATTGGCCTTGCTATTTTATAATTTAGAATAGATTATATCTATATCTATAAAAGAACACATGATGACAAGCGATCCCGGATGGATGAATGCGCCGATGAACGCGCCGATGAAAAACGAGCTTTTGGATGAAATGGCTCGCAGATGATGCTCCCCTTACAGCGACAACGATGTCTTTGGCTCCATTGTAGAGCGGTTGATCACCCGAAGCAGGATTGATGATGGCCACTCGCTCATGAGCCAGGTAGCACCAGTTCTCTTCGCCCACAAACAACCCACTCTAGTCCGGACCTGGGTGCTGCAACCTGCAAAACCAGTGATCACTTTGTTTTCTTTTCTGTGTTTGTCCGAAGCAATGTGGGTTTTTTGACTTTTGAGGGTTTGAGCGGTGGTCTACCCAAGTTTTTTTTATTGTTGTAGACACAAATTCTTATTTGAAAGAATAAAAATTTAGTTACATGAAACAAAATATAAAAAGGAAAAAACAAGAAAATAAATAAATAAATTGGGCTGATACCTGGAAATACCCGGATATCAACTGGGCAACTGGGCTGGGTCCCGGCGGACCCGGGTACCAACCTCTCTCTAGCCCCCTCCCGACCTTCTTCTCCCATTCTCTCTCTCTTCTCGCTCTCGCTCTCTCTCTCACTCTCACTCTCTCTCTTTCTCTCTCATTTTTTTTTTCCTCTCTCTGTGTCTCTATAGAAGTTGGGGGTTGCAAGAAAGAAGAAGTTGGGGTTTTAAGAAAAAAGAAAGTTATTGCCGTCGGAGTGCAAGGGGGTTGACGGCCAACATGTTTGAGTCAACGTACTTCAAAGCCCAAGGTCATCTTACTTTGGAGCGCAAGATCTCCTTGATGGTAGCACCTTTTCAAGAGATTTTTGCGCGAGCTAAAGCTAGCTAGAGTCTTCTCTACGGTGGCCAAGTTTCATTCCATTTGAAGGTGAGACAAAGGTGTGGTGGTCGTCGAAGCAAGGAGGGCTTCTACTGGAGGAGGTGCGCTCAAGCTAGGGTTTGGAGGAGATTGGTGGCACCTAGGATTTGGTGGTGGATAAGTCTTTTTGACAAGTTGGTGGAGCAATCTAGGGTTTGGTGGTGCAAGGAGATTCGTGGCCGTAGCAAGAAGATCCAAGAGACAAGAGTTGACGGAGGTTGCGAGTGCAACAAGGAGTTGGAAAACAAAGGTGATTCTTGCCGATGTTGGATTTCTCGTGTTTATGCAAACTTTTTTGTTTGTAAGTCTTTCTCACTCTTTTGACCGGGGTGACCTCAAATAACATCCTCCCCGGTCAAGAAAAAAAGTCCCCCGATGGACTCTATCTAGACCATATTGTGACGTGTCAGTCTATATTGGTGTCATATTATTTGTTTTCTATTGTCTTAGCCTTGTCGCAAGTCTTTCCTTTAAGTTTTCTCAATCCTCCTATCCTCTTTAGATCTTGCCCAAATTTTCTATCATATTTCCGGTCTCCCCGGTCAATCGGGAAAATCTCTTTCTAAGTCTTGTTCTCCCAAGATCTCTCCTTGTAATGATCATATGTGATATTGTTAGTGTTGTAAATCTCTTTCGTTAGTGTATTGTTAGATACGTGAGTTACCTACATCCATGTATTCTAGCAAAGTATTCCGGAGTAGTACACCAGTAGTCTGGTATACTTATATTTTCCGGGCCGGACCAAGATTTGTGATAGGTGATTGGTGTAAATATAAGGCACATCCGAGAGTAAGTCCATCCCGGACAAGACGACTCCACTGGTAACACGGACACTTTCCAAGATTGACCCAAACAAGTGGGAATGAATTGCAAAAGGAGAATTCTTTAAGGAATGTGGTTGGCTTTTAAAACTCAATCTTCCGGTCAATCCTTCCATGGATCTACCGGAAGATAATTCCACTCTTCCGGATGGATCTTCCGGTTGAGCCTTTGTTACATGTTATGAGATATTGCTGATTTATCCCACCGATTAATGGGATGTTGTTAAAAGTTGCTACATTTAAACAGTAGGGTAAGAGTAGTGATGTCGATGGAGCCCCATTGTGCACCCGGTCGCTACCACTTGAGTGGTTTCTTTGGCTACTTACTTTTGTTCGAGAAAGCTTCACCGGTCCTGGGACCGGGAGTCTTTCGGTTTACCGGTCTATCGTTAATCCGTCGGTGACTAGGCTATCCTTGATTTTAAGATCTAGATGCCATTTTGTCCTTTTGTGAATCTACTTTTAGAGGGTAGCTATTGACTTTAGTGCACTCTCTAGATGCCATTTCTACCTTTTGGGAATCTAGTTTGAAGGGTAGCTATTGACTTTAGTGCAGTCTTTAGATGCCATTTCTACGTTTTGGAGATCTAGTTTTGGAGGGTAGCTAGTAGCCTTTGTGTACTTAAGAAGCCTTTGACTTTGGTCTTAAGTATTCCTCTCTTTGTTTCTTTGCTCGTGTCTTGCCTTTATGGCTTGTGTCTAGAGTCTTTTGTTGAGCTTGTGCAAGTAGAGGTGGAGAGATTTGAGTGCTCCTAGAGTGTCTTTGCTAAGTGTACAAGGTTGTGACTTGTTGTGTGTTATGTGATTCAGTGTGAGTAGAGACTTCCCAATGGTGGAGGATATCCAGGTTAGATAGGTGGAAGGAGATCATGGATCTATGCCCCAGACTCTTCATTGGTGGGATCGAGAAGAGTTGCTTTAGCGGATGGGATTTGGGAAGCCCACGGCTATTTATGATAGCCTTCCTTAAGTGGGAAGTATTTGGATTGGTGGGGAAGAGGGGTGATATCCCCCCTCTCAGTACATCGGAAGAGATCCTGGCTAAGCCTGAGTCCGGAGAATTCCGGGGTTATTACTCTTGCAGTGGACGGATTCCGACGATCCCCGTGGAAGGTTGTCTTGCTCATAGGATTTGCTTAGTACTAACTTTTTGTGAGTCTTGTATATTTTTTGTTTGATTTATTGGGTGTGGTTGTAGTTGGAACCCGGGCTTGCGTGACCGGTTTAACGGGATAAGTTCCCGGTAGATTGTGAAGACTGGTAAACTGGCTGCAACCTTTTTAACTCTTTCAAGGTGTAGGTTAGATTGTGGATATTTTGGCCTATGGACTGCGAGAACGGAGGGCAGTGACTTTCCGGGCACTCTAAAAACTTACCGGAAAACTACTTTGTCGCTCAACAGAGTTTAACCGAAACACTTGTGGTTACTTGTTACCGATTATTAAGGTACCGGGGAAGCCATCCTCCGGGATGTGCTGAGGTATTAAGTGTGAAGTGTTGTTAAGATTTAAAGAGTTTGATGCACGATAGAAATCCTTGGAAACGAGCTGGTAAGGTGGACTCGCTTAAGGATAATTTTGGTTAACTTTGAGAATTACGAACCATTAGACTACGACATCGTCCAAAAGGGATATGCAGCTACGGAGTTGCTACCTCCCGGGACACCGCGCGGAGTGTATCGGGCTAATCCCCCGACATGGAGCAAAGAAGTATGACGTAATGTGTACTCTTTTGGAGAAGAGGAGGGATGATAGCGCGGGGTCAACCGAGAGTTGCTGGATAAGTACCTATCAAACTCCTACGACGTATCAGAGTGTTACTGGAGTGATCAATTCATGAACAACTAGTTGTGGAAGGTGGTTGAGTTTTTAAACCCAATCTTCCATCCCAATCGACGTGAAAGAATCATAGCGTGGCTAGCCACAACCTACATACAGGCATTCTTCGAGGATTCCTTCCCGGATCGCGGATTTTGGTTGGAAGAAGCGTTTGTGTCACAGCTCTGGGCAATTCAACAAGGTCGGTGTTCCAAGACTTTCGTGACTCCATACCTCATGCATCTGTATGAGCATTGTGGCTGTCTAGAACTGGATGAGAAGAGGATTTCGAGGCAAGTGATGGTTCCCCAAGACCATTCTCCTCGAGCCTTTCCTCAGCTTACTGAATGAAATTTGGCGCTACCGGCAAATCAACAGGAGGCGTCAATGCGTCATCATCCTGGTCACTTTGGAACGATGGTAGATCATTCCGGTCTTACCGGAAAGACCACCACCGCCATCCCAGCCATCCAAGAATCTCACACTGATGATGAAAATAGCCAAGTTCTCCCGAGATGTAGAACAGATGAAGATGGAGCTTCTGGAGGCAAAGAGTCTTTAGATGGCTCTTCGGAACGTGTTTGGAGTAAAAGCCACCGGTGACATATTAAGTCCAGCCCGAGAGGTCCGGGAAAAATTAACAAAAGTAAAGAAGGATTTCCGAACATCCCAGAAAGAGCACCTTGACACGAAGGTCAAGGCACAAGAGATTATAGTGGCACTAATCAAGTTGTTTGCTGGACAGACGAGTGTCACCGTACTAATGCATGACCAAAGCCCAACGCTGAAGAAAATAAGGTTTATCTATACTAGTTCTCTTTCTTCAGAACATGATGATCCACCCACTCAATGTCCAATGAGTAGAGCGGATTCTCCATCTTTCGAGGATTCAGGTGCAAAGTCTACAAGAGACACCGAGATCTCCCAGTCAATCCTCCCGGGAAGGAACGGGTTGATCTTTCCTTCTCACAAACGGATTCTTTAGTTGAGTCTTCGGTAGCTATGCTTGTTGATCCGGTGGAGACTTCTCATGTATAGATGGATACTTCCAATATACCGGTAGATACTCCCAATCTACTAGTAGGCCTTCCGGTTGAAATTTCCAACCTTCCAATGGATCCTCTTGACTATATAGTACCCGTAGATACTCCCAATCTTCCTGTCAATCCTCTCGTGGATCTACTGGAAGATAAATCCACTCTTTTGGATGAGCCTATGTTACTGTGGATTTATCCTATCTGTTGATTGGATGTTGCTAGCTCCAGTAGATTAACGCTAGGGTGAGAGTAGTGATGTCGATGGGGCCCCATTGTGCACCCGGTCACTATCATTTGAGTGAATTCTCCGCCTACCTACTATTGATAAAGTATGTTTTTACCGATCTCGGACAGGAAGTCTTGCGGTTTACCAATCTAACCAGTAATTCGCCGGTGACTAGGCAACCCTCAATTCTAGGATCTAGATGCCGTTTTCTACCTTTTCTAGACGTACCTTTTGGAGGGTAGCTATTGGCCTTTGTGTACTTAAGGAGCCTTGGGCTTTTGTGTTAAGTACTATTCTCTTTGTTGCTTTGCTTATGTCTTGCCTTCATTGCTTGTATCTAGAGCTATTGTTGAGCTTGTGTGAGTGAAGAGGAAGGAAGTTGAGTCCTCCTAGTGGATCTTTGCTAGGATGTACAAGGTTGTGGCTTGTTGAGTGTTATGTGGTTGAATGTAAGCTAAGGCTTCCGGAAGGAGTAGGATATTCAAGCTAGATGGTGGAATAAGATCCGATATCTACTCCAAATCCTATACCGGTTGGACTGGGAAGAGTTGCTTATCGGATGGGATCCCGGAAGCCCACTGTTATTTATGATAGCATCCTTTAAGTGGGAAGTGTTTGGATTGGTGAGGAAGAGGGGTGACATCCCTCCCCTTAGTACACCGGAAGAGATTCTGACTAAGGTTGAGTTTGGAGTATTCCCGATTTTCTACCTTTACAATGGATGAGTTCATTTGATACCTGTCGAAAGTTATCTTGCTTATGTGAATTACTTAGCACTAGATTGTTGTGATTCTTTTATCTTCCTTGTTTGATTCATTGGATGTGGTTGTAGCTGGAATCCGGCTTTGCGTGACGAGTTTACCGGAACTGTTTTCCGGGTTGTTTCCGAGATTGTTTTCCGGTAAATTGTGAGGGCCGATGAACTAGCTGCAACCTTTTAACTTTTTATGGTGTAGAATTAGATTGTAGAGATTGTGGCCTTTGGACTGCGAGAACGGAGGGCAGTGACTTTTCCGGGCATGGTAAAACTTACCGAAAAACTACTCCGACGCTCAACGGAGTTTATATAAATATTTGTGGTTACTTGTTACCGGTCACCAAGGTACCAGGGAAGCCATCCTTCCGGGCGTGCTGAGGTATTGACTATGTATTGTTCTCAAATTTAGAAAGTTTGATACATGATAAAAATCCTTGGAAACGATATTGTTAGGTGGGCTTGCTTAAGGTTAATTTCGGTTAACTTTGGAAATTACAAATCAATGGACTACAATAAAAAATGAAGTCTTCATCTCAAGTTAAGTCCCCTTCGTCCTCCTTGAAAATATCTCCTAGTTTCTTCTAGTTAAATAGCAGGTATTACTAAGGTATTGATGATATCCATTAGAGATTTTAATTGGTATATTGGACCCCTCATTTTCTCCAACAAACCAAGGACAATTTCCAATTATGTAAAATTAAATGCCCATTATTTTCTTTAAATACATGAATTGCTTAAGTATATAAATAAAATGGAATAAAATAAATGCTCGTTGCATCATGTGGTCGTTCCTATAGGTTGAGTTGGCCTCTCTTCCAAGGCCCATGGGCACTTATTATATAAAATATTATAACGGATATTCAACAAAACCTGGACAAAATCACCATTTGTGGACCGATTAGACTCTAAATTCTTATCGGCTGCCAGCCAATGCTTCTCTTCATATGAAAATTTCAAACAGTCATAACTTACTCAAATTTTGTCCAAATCAATTTTATGAGGTGTTTTTGGAAATCTACATTTTTTGTAAATGCCAAAAAACATCTCATTTGCTCCATTTTGATAGAAAATGAGTGAGTTAGGCACTTTAGAAGATTATTGATAAGACACTTTGGCAGCTCTCGGCTCGAAGCCGACCACTATTTTTGGACTTTCATTTGTCCATATTTTGTAAAATATCCGTTTTATATATATACTAGGGAATCTTGTGTCCATTGGACACAACGTTGTTTTAAATTATGTCCCCACTTTCCTCTAAAAATTTAATTTTAATTTTTTAAAAAATTAGTTGATATTGGGTATCAAAATATTTGATACTTTGGTTGATTGAAAATCATGTTATTATGGATATCCTTTAGATTTACAATTTTGTGACATCATAGAAGGTGACAAAAAGCATCAAAAGTGGTTTAGAGGAATTTCTACTCCTCTCATTAAAAACTGCCAAGATTAATTCTTTGAAAATGTAAATGTAGGATATCATTCTTAACTTCTATGAGATGATGTGGTAAAAACTTTATGAAGAAAAACCATAAAGTATTATTTTATGGTATATTTAAAAATATATGATATTAAAATAATGTATAAATGAAAAGTGTCAAAGCAAAAGCATAAAATAAAAGCTTCAAAGGAAAAGGTGCACATCTTCCCAAACATAGATAAGCAAAAAAGGTTTTAAAATTTAGCTAGATGCAGACCATTAGATTCAAGATTCATATATTGTGGAAGTCTAAAACTCCCACTTAGTTGCCTCTACCAAAAAAAATAGTTGAAATAGGGTTTTTAGTGTAAATTAACTAAAAAAGTAGTTAGTGTTGTGTGGAATTAGATTAGATAGCGGCAGGCCTTTCTTTTTGCTTTCAGAGTTTTAGCCAGATTTGGCCAGAGTAGCAACACAAACTTTTTGACGACCGCAAGTTTGGTGATACAAAGTTTCACTTGAAACCAAACAAAACCAAATTTTCTCCGTAAATATCCATTTTGAAGAATTCATTTCTACAAACATTGATTTGTACATCCTTTTTGGCGACAAGTTGGAGTCCCCATTGTTCATTAGTAGCAATATGGCGATATGCCAACAACCATCAATGAAGTTTTGGCGATATAAAATCCTAAAATTTCCCAATTTTTTGGAAATATTCTTTTTTTGGAAATAAAATTTTGTTTTTTGGCCTTAGGTCGCCAAAAACAAAAGGCCTGGATAGCGGATAGCGAAAATAGGGAAATGCTTCAGTAGTTAATTAGGTTTATAGTGGTGATAAAACTGGGTCTTTAAATCACTGTTTCAAGTCCCGGAAAATAATTTCAAAGAGTCCCAGAAGAGATCCCGAGACGTAAGTCTAAAATCACCACTTAACCTAAATTTACTTGTTAAGTTTAGGAGGTAGTTAGAAGTAGTTGAGTTTTTCTAGATGCTAATTCTTCTTGAAAGAATTAGTAGTAGTGGTAGAAAGAAGAAAAAAATAGAATAAAAAGAAAAAGAAAAGAAAAAGAAAAAGAAAAGAAAATAATAAAATAAAAAATAAAAAATACATATCCGAGTATCAATCCGGGTATAAACTAGCCCGGGTACCAACCCGGGTATGGGTTGATACCCAGGATATCTGGGTATCATCCGCGCACCAGCTTGGGTAGCTTCAGCCGTCCTCAAAGACCCCTTCCCGAAATTGACCCTCCAAAACTCTTTTCCCCCCCTCCAGAACTCTTCTTCCCCTCTCCAGAACTCTTTACTCTCCTCTTTCTCTAAAATCTCCCCCCCCCCTCAAATTTTCTCTTCTATCTCCCTCTCTAGTTCTCTCTCTCTCATAAGTTCTCCCTCTCTCTCTATTTGGTCTTTTTTTAGAGTTGGGATTTGAAGAAATAGTCAAAGAAGTGAAAAAAAGGAGATGCAACAAGGGTTTTTGAAGAGGAGGTGGTACAAGCTAGGGTTTGGAGGAAGACGTGCGCGCTTACTAAGGTTTGGTGGTGGTGGAAATTTTTAGGGTTGTTGGAGATGGAGGAGATTGGTGGCCAAGGCGAGAAGATAAAAGAGACAAAGAAAGGAGGTTGCGGGTACAACCAATAGTGGGAAAACAAAGGTGACTGTTGCCCATATTTTGTTTCTCTTGTTTGTGCAAATTTCTTGTTTGTAAGTTTGTTCTTGTCTTTTCTACCAGGGTGACTCCCTGGTCTAGAGAAAAAGTCCCACGGTGGACTCTATCTAGACCTAATTGTGACCTAGTATACATGTCAAGCCTATATTAGTGTCATATTAATTGTTGTCTATTGTCCTAGCCTTGTAGCAAGTCATTCTTTTAAGTTTTCTCCATCATCTTATCATTTTTAGGCCTTGCCCACATTTCCTATCTTTTTCCCGGTCTTCCTGATCAACCGAGAAAAACCTCTTTCAAAGTCCTTGTCTCTAAAGTCTTCTCCTTGTTACGATTTTATGTGACCTTGTGTTGTTTGTATATTGCTAGATATGTCAAACACCTATATCCACATATTCTAGCAAAGTGTTCCAGAGTTGTTTAGTAGTTGACTGGTAGACTTGTGTTTCCGGGCCGGACCAAAATTTGTGACAAGTTAATAGGGAGATTGGTGGAAGTACAGGCATTTCAAGGATTTTGTCCACCCCGGTGGTGGACACAAAGTACATGGCTCTACCGGTGTCGATTGTGTCCACCCCGGTGTCGATATTGTCCACATGGCTCTACCGGTTTCGATAGCTCTTTCAAAGATTGATCGAAACAAGTGTGAGGGCCTTGCGAAAGGCGTACAGTTGAAAGAAGACCTCATCCGGATCGGGTGCAGGGGACTTTACGAGAAGCCGTGAGTATTCCAGAGAGGACGTGCGGTGTCGGAGTTGCAACCTCCTTGGAATCTCCGAGGAGCCTACCGGACAAATCACCGGTCTTGGACCATGGACGTGTGGCGCAAAGTGTACTCTCTTTGTTAAGAGAGTGAGTGGTCAGCCGAGGTCAACCGGGAGCTGCTAGAGGAACATGTATTCCAACCTTACAACTCATCAGATTGCTACTGGAGCGACCACTTCACGAATCACCGCTTGAGAAGGGCGGTTGAGTTTCTAAACCCAATCCTCCATCCCAACCGTCGTGAAAGGGTCACAGCTCGGTTGGCCACTGCCTACATCGAAGCCTTTGTCGAAGAATCCTCCCCGGATTGGGGATCCTTGTTGGTAGAGGCAATTCTGCCTCAAATTTGGGTGATTCAACAAGGTAGAGGCTCCAAGATATTCTTGACCCCCTATCTCATGCATTTATATGAGCACCATTGTTATTTAGACTTAGATGAGCAGAGGATGTGGAGAGATGCGATGGCTCCTTCAGATCATCCTCCCCGGGGCCCTCTTCAACAACCGGAGACTCGGTTGGTATTACCGGCAACTCCCCAAAATCCTCCGCAACCAGAGTCGCGATCGACGCTACCGGCAACTTCACGAGAAGCCTCTTCGTCTCAAGCAATTCCAAGGAAGGAGAGGACTTCCTGGTCTCATTGGGAGAGACCACCACAACCACCCGGGGCATCCAAGTAACTCACTCTCGTGAAGAACATATCTAAGTTCTTCCGGGAAGTGACTCGAGAGATCCAAGAGATGGAGATGGAATTAAAAGACGCAAGGAGTCTCAAAAGGGCTCTCCGGAGGATCTTTGAAGCGGAGGACAACTGGGATATCTTACCGGCGGCCCAGGAGAAGCTAGAGCTAGTGACCAAGTTGAAGAGGGATCTCCGGGCCGCTCAGAAGGAGATCCAAGACTCGAAGGCGCAATCCCAAGAGACTATCATGTCGTTGACCAAGAAGCTTGCCAACTGACCAAGTGTCACTACTCCGTTGCAAGACCGGGGTTCACCCCGGGAGAAGAAAAGATTGGTCTACGCCAAATCTTTCTCTTTGGAGGAGGATGATCCATCCACTCAAACACCGGTGAATCGGATGGATTCTCCATTCTCCAAGGAGTAGGGTGTGAAGGTCTATGAAAGAAAAAGAAATATGTCGGTAACTTCTACCAGAAAGGAACCGGTAGACCTCCCATCCTCAACCCCGGAGTCCTTGGTGGAATCCTCTATCGCCATACTAATTGAGCTTAAGGAGACTCCGCGTGTACTGTAGATACACCTAATCTCCCGGTGGATATCCCCACTCCACCGGTAGACCTCCCGGTTGAGACATCCGACCTCCCGGTGGATTCTCTCGACCAAGTAGGTACCTCCAACCGTAGTGACAATCCCTATACGTATCAATCGGACGAGTCCTCCGGTTGAGTCTTTGTTGTATGTTATGTGTTCACTGTTATTGTTGATTTACCCCACCGGTTGGTGGAATGTTGTTTTAAGTTGCTACGTTTAAACACTAGGCTGACAGTAGTGATGTCGACAGGGCCCCATTGCGTATCCGGTCACTACCACTTGAGTGGTTTCTCCAGCTACTTACTTTTGTTAGAGAAAGGTTCACTGGTCCCGGGACCGGGAGTCTTCCGATTTACTGGTCTACCGGTAATCCGCTGGTGCCTAGGCTACCCTTGATTTTAGGATCTAGATGTCGTTTTGCCGTTTAGTGGATCTACTATTGGAGGGTAGCTATTGACTTTAATGCACTCTCTAGATGCCATTTCCACCCTGTGCACTGTTTGTGACTTGTTGTGTGTTATGTGATTCAGTGTGAGTAGAGACTTCCCAATGGTGGAGGATATCCAGGTTAGATAGGTGGAAGGAGATCATGGATCTATGCCCCAGACTCTTCATTGGTGGGATCGAGAAGAGTTGCTTTAGCGGATGGGATTTGGGAAGCCCACGGCTATTTATGATAGCCTTCCTTAAGTGGGAAGTATTTGGATTGGTGGGGAAGAGGGGTGATATCCCCCCTCTCAGTACATCGGAAGAGATCCTGGCTAAGCCTGAGTCCGGAGAATTCCGGGGTTATTACTCTTGCAGTGGACGGATTCCGACGATCCCCGTGGAAGGTTGTCTTGCTCATAGGATTTGCTTAGTACTAACTTTTTGTGAGTCTTGTATATTTTTTGTTTGATTTATTGGGTGTGGTTGTAGTTGGAACCCGGGCTTGCGTGACCGGTTTAACGGGATAAGTTCCCGGTAGATTGTGAAGACTGGTAAACTGGCTGCAACCTTTTTAACTCTTTCAAGGTGTAGGTTAGATTGTGGATATTTTGGCCTATGGACTGCGAGAACGGAGGGCAGTGACTTTCCGGGCACTCTAAAAACTTACCGGAAAACTACTTTGTCGCTCAACAGAGTTTAACCAAAACACTTGTGGTTACTTGTTACCGATTACTAAGGTACCGGGGAAGCCATCCTCCGGGATGTGCTGAGGTATTAAGTGTGAAGTGTTGTTAAGATTTAAAGAGTTTGATGCACGATAGAAATCCTTGGAAACGAGCTGGTAAGGTGGGCTCGCTTAAGGATAATTTTGGTTAACTTTGAGAATTACGAACCACTAGACTACGACATATGTACAAACATGTTGTTTAAGTGTATTGGACTTAGGATTTTTGGGAGCCATTGCACACAAAAATGCAATAATTGAATTCCACCATATGAAAAAGCTTATTTTAGTGTATTGTCCTGTTGTTTCCAATACAGCAAGGGGAATAATCTAGGTATGCTAGCTACCTTAAAGGTATGTGGAGACCATTATTTGGCACATCTTTTGCTCTTATGATACAAAAAATGTATTGTAATTTACCTATATATACACCTTTGGATTGAAGACTCTTCAATTAATATCTTTCAATATCTAAACCATTTCATCTTCAAGTACTCTTGAAACAAACACTAGGTGCAATAGTTATTTGAATTTGAAATGCCATGTATGATGTGTCATTGAATTGGACTCAACAAAGGTACAAAGTTTTATAACTATTGTATACATTAACTCGTATACAAAATATACCTTTCATATACACACGGAACATCATGTTGCAACTCAAATGTGGCTTCAACACAAAAAGTGGGCAAAAAGTTGAAACCACACAAGTGACAAATACATAAGCTTCGTCTCTAAAAACTTGTTGAAGTTGTTGGGCATTGATCCAATGAGGTGAATGAGTATTGGTACACAATAGTAGATGTTCACAAGAACCTGAATTGAGATAGATTAAACAACTGTACATGATGAAGGCTATTGCATGGAATGTAAGTAGTCATCCAATCCTTGCTCTCGTTCTGAATCTGCAACTTATGCATTGCTGCACTCTCCAAAATCGATGCAACTTGTCCACCCTGCTTCAAAACATGTCTTCTCCATATCCCTTCATGTGTTGTTCCATTTCAGTTTCCTATGTAGACATGCAAACTCTCCAAAATATCACTTCTGCACATCATGGATCATATCGCTTAAAAATAAAGCAACGCCATATGCAATTTGAATCTAATTTTGACAATGAACTTGAACGTCCTCACCGCCCTTGATTTCCACAATGTGCAGCCGCTCTTGCAGCATGGCACGGACAATGACATTACATGCTCCTGCGCGCTCCCCCACCAAAATTGCCGCCGCAACTTACTCACCTCCCATTCTACGTCTCTAGAACAATAATTGAGAACATTTATCAATCGAGAGAAAATACCTTGTAGATTTTCAATTAGAAGCACTTAGCCGCGATAATCTACCAATTCCGGTATTTGAACCACCAAAATCAGAGCTCCAACAATAACTAAACCTTAAAATAGCTTTACAAACCCTTAATAACTCTCTTTGTGAGTTTAGTGTGGAAAACCTACAACAGCTCCACAATCCTTCATTTTTCCCCTCCGCAAGCTTCGTGTCGCGCACCACAGCGCCATGAGTGCACAAGACGCTTCTCCCTCCCACAGTCACCGGCTCCGCTTCACTAGCTTTTTTTGGCCCCATCTCCGTGAGGCTCTTCTCTTACACTGTGATGTCGTATCTCTTCATGTCATCAATGGTATGTGTCGTATAGCCACTTCACTACTACATATACTCATGATCTATGCAACTCTCATAAGAGCTATCATATCATAAGCATACATAATATGTAATTATCACCAAATCCACACAATACAAGGCAACCATGTAGAATTCCACAATAATGAAGATCACATCCCTTCTTCTTACTCTATTCCTATAGAATTAGTCCAGAAAAGTGAAGAAAGAAGAAACCGCGACTAAGCTTTGTATTACATGGCAAACCGCCAACTTCAAGAAGCCTCCAAGCCACACATCCTTCCAACTCTCTCTTCTACACCCAAATCTGAACTTGACAAGAATGAAGGTGACATGGGCGGCTTGGGGTTACAACCACCCCAAACCAGTCCTGAAATAACCCCTTTCAGACTTCCAAACTCGCCTAGTGTTAATTCAGCCCTATTAAGTGACTTTAAGTCCTAACTAGGCCCCCCTTAGCCTATACTAACAATAAAACTATACTACCAATCCCTAAAGAGACACTTAATCTTCACTGTTGCCATATGCCATGACAGCTGTCGTATCTCTTCATGTCATCAATAGTATGTGTCGTATAGCCACTTCACTACTACATATACTCATGATCTACGCAACTCTCATAAGAGCTATCCTATCATAAGCATACATAATATGTAACTATCTCCAAATCCACACAATACAAGGCAACCATGTAGAATTCCACAATTGCCCCCTAGCTGAGTATAGCGCCCTCGCAACTCAGCTAGCAAAAGAAAACATAGCTACTGAAGTAAATAACTATCTACAAAATATACTATAACAAACATGAAGTTGATAATAGTCCATTTGAGTCTTCAAACCATGTTGTAAAGAGACGGGTAAGCTGGGTACAATTGAGCCCCATCCTCATTCGCTTCCAACGCCATTTTTGTGGTTGGACTCTACTTTCAACTTAGCAGTACTCTTGATGATGCTACATTCTCACTTCATCCGCGTAACATAGGATTACCTTGATTTCTTACACCGTGGGCAACTCCAATCTCCTTCAGGAAGTATTGCCAGAGGAGGACGAAGACATGTCATATGCCACCCTCTCTGACATTGGTCACATAATAACATAGTTGATGTGCCCTTGGTTTCTCCACAAACAAAACATGTATATCCAGTTGGAACCACCGCCATCTCTAGATGTATTGATTCTTCAATAAGTAAATGACAAGGTGCACAATTCTTGGTATTGTCCCTATACTCTTGTCCATCTTTCCTTCTAAAAGAAGGACCCCACTTGGCAAGATCCCCCTGACCCGCAAGATGGTTCTACATGCTCGAACGTTTATAAGCCCCACTCCTAATACGTGCATAACGCAACTTATCTCTATGTTGTACTATTGCCAAGTTCTCCATAGCCATAGGCATGGCCCTCTGAAAATACTCAGCACGATCTTGTAACACTTGTACCCAAATCTTCGGATCATCCAAGTCCACAACAGGGTTTAGTTTCTCTCTTACTACCGAAGGCAATACTGGCTCTCTGCCATAGAGTAGCTGATAAAGACTATAACATGCCAGAGAAGCTTGTCGACTGAAGCGATAATCCATTGCTATCCACGGTAGCTTGAGGTCCCAATCTCCATGATTGCCTGCTAGCAATCCATACTTGCGCAATCCACGTTTGACTGTCTGAACCACTCTCTCTGCCAATCCATCTGCCTCTGGGTGGTCTCTAGAAGTTGTTCGATGATCAATTAGAGCTTTAGTGCAAAGCTCTTCAAAAGACCCAAGGAACTCCCTTCCTTGGTCTGTCAACACCTCTACAGGGGCTCCAAATCTAGCTAGAACTCGATCTAGGAATGTCGCCGCTACTAGTTCAGAGGAATTCTGTGGTAAAGCCACCAACTCAATCCACTTGCTGAAATGCTCTACCATAACAAGTACATACTTAGCACCTCGTTTTGTCGTCATCAATGGTCTAGCAAAATCAAGACTCCACCTATAGCTCAATCCCATAATTGGTAATGGTTGTAGTTGGGTAGACAAGGTATTGAAGCTTGATCCAACCCGATCGCAAACTTCACACCTCCCCACATAGGTCGTCACCTCTTGTTGCATGTCCATCCACCAATATTGACCACGCAACATTGAGTGTGTGCGTCGTACTCCAAAATGTCCCAAGTCTTCATGCTTTTGTTGTATCAACTGAAGACGTTGTTCTGGCCTAGGAACTACCCTCCGTGTTCCATCTTGCCATCTCCGAAATATAAGTCCACCCTCCCAATGAAATCTAGCCGCTCTATGAGTTATCTGGTCCCGCTTTTGAGGTGTGGTATTAGGAAGAAACCCCCCATGTTGTAGACGATTCAAAATCCCTTCATCTCGCCACACATTGGTGGTGATTCTGGATCCTTTTTCATCTGATTATTCATCCACAACATTTCTCAAAGCTTCTTTAATAGTTTGGCCAGATTTTCCTTCCATCCATGCCAAATAAGCTGAAGCATGTCAACCTAGAACTGCCTCTTGGTCAGAAGTACCGTGCCACCTAGCACCGATCAAGTCCTCTTGCAATGAGCTTGGATTACGGCTTAAGCCATCTGCATCCAAATTTTGCAACCCTGCCTTATGGACTACTTCAAAATCATATTCTTGCAATAATAATGTCCACCTGGCTAACTTCCCCATAAGCTTGTCTGATTCCATCAACCACTTCAGAGGTTGATGGTCAGTCACAAGTGTGAAGCTTTGCCCATAAAGGTAAAAACGGAAATACGCCACAACCCATACTACAGCAAGACATTCTCCTTCATAGGATGAATACTTGGCCTCTGCATCATTGTTACTTTGAGAAGCATATGCAATGACATACTCCTTTCCATCATCATCTTTTTGAGTTAAAACAACATCAATTCCCAACATACTCCAATCTGTATGGAGTTGGAATGACCGTCTTGCATCTGGCCTCCTCAACACTGGTGCTGAATCTAGTGCTCCTTTCAAGGCTTCAAATGCTTCTTCTTGAACAGGGCCCCACATCCATTCTTGATTAGAGCGTGTCAATAGAGTCAAAGGTTTAGCCAAAAGACTACAACCACGAACAAATCGACGGTAATAGTTTGCTAAACCCATGAAAGCTCTCAACCTTGACACATCTCTAGGAATTGAAATTCTATTTAAGGCTTCCACCTTCGCTTGTTCTACACCTAAACCTCCTGGCGTAATCATATGGCCCAAATAAGGTAATTGATCATGAAAGAACCTGCACTTTCCATGATGCAAGCGAAGACCCCATTGTTGTAGCCTTTCAAATACTTGCTGCAAATGTTTTACATGCTCTTGTGGTGTATCACTAAAGATAATAACATCATCTATGTAACACCGAGCAAATGGCAAACCCTTTAAGACTTGATCCATCACACATTGAAATTCCGCTGGAGCATTCTTCAATCCGAAAGGTAAAAACTTCCAATTAAAGCGCATATCTCTTTCATCATCATCTACTCCCCAAAATGTTGTCTTCACCCGATCTTCTTTTCTCAATGGCAATTGGTGGTACCCTGACCTCAAGTCCAAAGTACTAAAGACTCTTGCTTTTCCAATTGCAACAAATAACTCCTCAGGTGTAGGCATAGGGTAGCCATCCGATTTGGTCTTCCTGTTAACTGGCCAGTAGTCTCTACACATACGCTTCTCCGTCCAATTTCCAAGAATGTCCTTCTTTGCTGGCATGACTGTTGCACATGCATATTCACCATCTGAGAGCTCCACCAAATCTGCATCAAACAACTCCTTGCATCGCAGTTTGACCCCATCTCTCTCAGAAATACTCAACTTGTATGGACGCCTAAATATTGGATAATCGTCTTTCAATTGTATTCTTATTGGCTTGCCCTTATAGCCCTCTAAATCAGTGAGCTTGAAAGCAAAGCAGGCCTTGTACGAGCGAATGAAAGCTCGCACCTTCCATGCCTCTGCACCTGTGAGTCCCATCCCTATGTCCATCTCCCAATCCTTCTGAATTGGCAAGATTACATTCTTTCCTAAGGACTCCAATATAGGTGTTGGCACTCCTTCTAGTTGCTAGTTGGATGAAGATGCACCATTGCCCTTTTCCAAGGCAATAGATGCTATCTTTTTATCATAAACATGAGCCAAAAGAGGTGCTTTCTTTACAAAAAATACCTTGTTAAAAACTTCTTTGGCATTCTCCTTACCCAATTCTTGGGCCAATGCTGCCAAGACCCTTTGACCTCGTAGTTCATCTTCTACAACCCATTCAAAGGCACCTCCATCCCGTGTCTTCATTCCTCTAAGTGTTGTATCCCAGGCTTGCTTACTTTCCAGCCACACCTCTGCATCTAGATGAACCTCTTTTGAAATATCATGAGGTGTCATTCCACCCTCTGCCCCCTAACTTGAAGACTCTGCCCCCTGATGTCCATTCAAGCCACCATTTCGATGCACTTGAGCTGCTAGACAAACCCCTAGAAACCAAGTCATGGAACTTAAATCCATGGCTTGTCCAAGGATGTGGCGGCGTTGAGACTCTGTAAGTCCAGGGCCACCTGTTGTACCTGTAAGAAAGCCCATGGCTCTCTCCCGTTCATCAGCACAAGGCTCACGAAGACTTTGTGTGCTAGTATCAAATACTAAGTCTGGTCCTCCTTCACGAAATGCGAATGATCAAGGATAGCTCATGAATGTAGCCAAAGCCAAACGAGGCTCCCCTACATTATTTATCAAGGCAAATGGGGCTGAATCTGCCTGCACCACTTGTTGATAAAAGCGACCAACATCTAAAATGTGGCCAACATGCCTACCTTGTGGACGTGTAAGTTGCCCCAATGTTGCCAAAATACCAGGTGCAGAAGCCAAGTTTGTCCATTTCCACCGCAACCGATGTACATAAGAACCAAGAGCTGCTGCATCCACTAGTACTAGTTCTCCCAGATGTAAGCACACCTCTACTACAGCATTTCGCAATTGTACATTGACCACCCCCAATGGTGGGACATTCTCAAAGATATAGACCACAGGAGTGGCTTGAAGGCGTTGCCACCACTTCAACAACCGCAATAGCTCCCAAAATAGAGCAGATCGAGGGTCTTGGAGGCCTTGACCTGGCCTAGCTCGGGAATGCCCTTGGCAAGGCCATCCAGTCATCACAAGGTCCACTCTTCCTAACCTTTAAAGATCCTCTTGGCCAATCAAAGCAATGTCCGATGGTAAACGTGACATACCACCTTGTATAGCACTTGCGGATAATTGCGTTGGATATCTCATCTGCAAGTATTGAAGATGATATTTTGTTGTTGTGCTGTCAATAGCATTATTATCCACATATGTATAACTTTGAATAGATAATCCAGCTTCTAAAGCACCAGCCACTCCTGTACCAAGTCCAACAAATAGTTCTACAAGAACTATGCCCCCAGCCTCTTTGTCAAGCTCCACAAGCTTCTGCAGAGGAGGCCTTGTATATTTTGGCTCCCAAAGGTGTTGATCAACCTTTTTCACCAATTCTGGGCATTGATCCATCAAGCCTTTTGTTGAAGTCCAAGGTGGCGTTGGATCCTTTGGATGCCTAACAAACTTGCCCAATTGAGTTGGCACTTACATGTCTGATTGTGGAGGTGAATCCAATGAAGACATATTTCCCTCAAGTAGCAAATCACCAGATGGAAACCACTCGGCAACACATCCATACATCGCTACTTGTCCATGTACTATTTCTGCACTGGCACCAAAGGTAACAGGGAGTATTTCCTTCCTTCCATCTCCTTGAGACCAACCCGATCTAAACCATGCCTCCTCAGTCCAGCAATCGTGACCAAAACCAATGGGGTACAATGTATGTTGCCCTAAAAGTATATCATAAGTAGTGGCACCCGGGATCACACATCTTACAGATATGTGAGTATATGCATCGTTGCCCACCTTGAATTGTAGTCTTAAAGGTTCTTTTGTAAGCCCTGTTGGATGTTCTGTGCCCCCAAGAGATGTTGCAATTGTAAAAGGATATGGATCAAGGTCTTCTACTTTAATACCTAGGCTCTCTGTTAGGTTCTTTCCCAATATAATTGGTTGAGCCCCTGTATCAAGTAAAACCTTTTGTGGGTACACCTTAGAACCATTACCTCTAGCCACAGAAAATACATGGCTTGAATTGGCCAATTTAACCATCCATGGCTTCATCTGCAAGCGCTCACGAGTTGCCCTGGCTGGAATATTAGCCAAGTAGCTTGCAGCAACCTTCATATCATCTCCCAAATCAAGATGATTCTCATTCAAATGTAGGCCGCTATCAAACTCTACTGCCAAGGAAGGTTCCTTCTTCCAATCCTTCCAACACCTGAGTGCATCAGTTGCCTCAGAAGCAGCTTGTTTCCTTTCACCTTCTATATCTTCAGTCACAATAGCCTCTTCTGTTTCCTTCATGGCCACATTGGCAGGTAATTGCACTTTTCCCTTGCATTATCTTTCCAGCCATATAATAGACCATAGCTGCATCAAAGTTCAAACTTTGCACTAGCATGCCTGAAAAAAATTGGATTTCTAATACCTTAAGCGCCAATTTCTTGATTATATCCTCCTCGAAAGATGTCTTGTCCTCATTGGGACTTTGATTGTGAAGTGATTTGGTTGCCACATCTGCAAGACCAAATGTCAAGGGTAATCGTGATTGTCCAATATTATCCGCAGGTCCTTTGTGGCGTGCACCAAGCTCATTATCAATCAACACAAGATTTCGAAGTATATCTCATGCTTGTGATGGTGTCTTCAACTGTGACCTTGTTGTTGCAGTTGCCATCAACTCTCCTTGGGCTCTATACTCAAATCTATCATATCCTGGTTGTGGAGAGGCACTATGTACCGGTCTTGATTCGGAGGTTGCAGGTGCTTGCTTAGTTCTTACTGCAAGCAACAACGCCAAGCTATTTTGCAATTCACCCATACGTGCCTCCAAACTGTTAGTTCCAGAGGTTGATCCACTCCATTGTGGTTGAAAAGATTGAGGCCTCAACTCTGGATATTTAATCCAACATTGAGCCTCAGTATGCCCTATCCGTCCACAAGCAGGATGAGAGCATTTAGGAGGAGAGTTGGCAGGCTTGCCTTGACTTTGTGTCTTCATTTATTGACCCTTGTCAACTGCTTTACCTTTACTTCCACCTACACTATTAGAAGGCTTTGGACAATCCTTCTTGCTATGGCCCAATTCTCCACATCCCCAACACCTTATACGAGAATTTACAGGTGTTGTCTCTTCTGTAGCCATTGCAACTTGCTTAGGTGGCTTTGAATTTGCATGGCCCTTGCTTGGACCTCCGGTAGTAGCCTTAAGTTGACTTGTCGTTGTTGTCATAATGGATGATAACCTTCTAACTTCTTCCACGCACAATCCTCGGTCAAATTGCTCTACTATTGCAAATGCTAGAGCTAAGGTAGCTCGACCTTCATACATCAATAGCATATGAGGATGTGCCATCTCTCGG
Source organism: Bryoerythrophyllum caledonicum (assembly GCA_963971425.1). Lineage (NCBI taxonomy): Eukaryota > Viridiplantae > Streptophyta > Bryopsida > Pottiales > Pottiaceae > Bryoerythrophyllum > Bryoerythrophyllum caledonicum. Next base: position 1,766,686 of record OZ020526.1, on the reverse strand, counting down.
ATCTTCTTGTGTTGTTTTCCCATATAAAGCTCCACCAATTGCCGCTCTGTAAATGCGTCTCCACTTTCACGAGCAAACCTTGCAAGGCGTGCATACATAATCCTTGGAGTATCTCCAACTTCCTTCTTGAAATCTTGAATGTGGCGCATACGATCACGTCTTATGCCACCAAACTCAACTTCCAAGTGTTCAAAGAATACTACCAACGGATCAAAGTTAGGCGGAGGTCCAATAGTGGCTATGGCCTCTGTGGATGCTTTGGACAATCTAGATATGAATGTGACTGCTGTCCCTGAGGCGGCGCTCTCTCTAGCCCTACGAGCCCTGGCTGCAACAGCTTGAAGCCTTGCTATCCGCGCTGCATCTCCACTTGTCAAGACTTCCTCATCATCATCATCATCATCATCATTATCATCCAATGCTCTAGCTGCAGGAATAGCAGCACCCTCTTTCAATGTTGTAACCAACTCCACGCGTCGCGTCCAGTAGTCCTCAACAACATCAAGATCTTCCCTATGGTCTTCAAACCACGCATCATATGCTTGCAATGCCTCAAACTCCAAATGGTTTGGTAATTGCTCAAAGGCCCACCAATCATTAAACAATGGATTACGTTGCTTCATTGTTCTTTGCCATGATCGAAATCTAGTCTTCCAATCGTTGAAGGCTATGCCTTCAGCTCTCCCTGATTATCGATCTCGAACCATGGATCCACCACCGTGGTCATCCATGTTCTCAAAGGTACTAAACCCCCAAGATTTAGGTGGATCAACCGCAAAGAGGGGCGTATGTGCACCCTCTTCAAGTTCTTCGTCGTCGATGTCCTCCAAATATACCTTATCGGATACCGATGAATACTTTGGTGACCCGTAGTCTTTCTTACATGTTTGTACCATCAACTAATAAAATATCATAGCTTGATGTGCATGCAACAAACCATTCTTGAAACGAAGCAACGGGTAGAAAGTTATTCAATTCTAAGTCTTGAACATCACCAAGGCTAGTAGAAGCCGGTTAGAGGTTGTTGAGAACCTTGAGGTTAAGCGGAATGGGGGAGGAATAGGACTTGGATGGGTGACCAAGGGAACTAGGTCGAAATTTCCTAGATTATCTTGCTTCGCCTCGCGAAGCCCGCGGAACTCGGGAGCTCGGTAGCTCGGTAGCTCGGTAGCTCGGAATGCCTTCCGCCTTTGAGCCCTATTTTTTCTGGCCCCCGATTACTTAGTTATCTTTTTACTGATTACTGCCACAGTAACTTAGTTACTATTTACCCTCACAGTAATTGCCCAGTTATCGGATAGTAATTACCCTCGCGGTAACTAATTACCAGTTACTATTACCCGACAGTAATTACCCAGTTACTATTGCCCGTCACTTATCCGGTCTAGTCACCCTTATCTCCGAAGTCAACTTCCGGTCTAGTCACCCTTACCTCCAAAGTCAACTTCGTCTCTCCCAAAATTTCCTCTATCAACGTTGCAACTCCGACAACAACTCCAAAATACCTCCAAAAACAGCCGACGCTCTACTGCTGCTGCTGCTGCCGCTCCAACTGCTACTGCCGCTCCAACTGTTGTTGCCACTCCAACTGCTGCTACTACCATTGTCGCCACACCTCCGCAGCGTCTACAGTCCTCCGAACATCCGCAACGTCGTCTTTTGCACTAAATTCCAACAACTCAAACAAACTAGATTCTTGTCAAGTAATGAAGATCACATCCGTTCTTCTTACTCTATTCCTATAGAATTAGTCCAGAAAAGTGAAGAAAGAGAAGAAACCGCGACTAAGCTTTGTATTACATGGCAAACCGCCAACTTCAAGAAGCCTCCAAGCCACACATCCTTCCAACTCTCTCTTCTACACCCAAATCTGAACTTGACAAGAATGAAGGTGACATGGACGGCTTGGGGTTACAACCACCCCAAACCAGTCCTGAAATAACCCCTTTCACACTTCCAAACTCGCCTAGTGTTAATTCAGCCCTATTAAGTGACTTTAAGTCCTAACTAGGCCCCCTTTAGGCTATACTAACAATAAAACTATACTACCAATCCCAAAAGAGACACTTAATCTTCACCGTTGCCATATGCCATGACAGTGAGCTAACGTGTCTTCTCCCCATTGCCCGTCGAGGCTGAGGTGGCACAATTTCCCACACCCGTCTTCAATTATAAGGTATATATATAAATATATAGATAGATATAGATATGGATATATATATATATACTAGAGAATCTCGTGTCCCCATCCTTCATTTCAACCCTCATCTTTGTTCCCCTCTTTTATTCTTGTCCCTCTTCCCGTCCCTTGTTCTTGCCCAGACCCCTGCTCCGTCATCTTCCCCGTCCCTGTCCTAGACTCTCCAACCTATCGTCCCCTATCCACCTCCACGTCTTTGTCTGGCAACAATGGCACATGAGCAATGAAAGGTCTGATGGATTTTGGATAAGTGACAATAGAGGGGTTTATATGTAAGAGTCTAGAGTCTATGTTAACTCTTATGTATGATCTGATTGTTCTCTATCGTCTACTTTTTCAAATTAAAAACTCTACAATAGTGTTTTTTTCTACATTTGTGAGTGACAATGGCTCTTAGAAGATGACAACTATTTATTAGTCTAATGTGCTACTACTAATGCGCTGGTACAAGTTGTGGGATACCTGTGTCACATAGTGTTTCACCTATTGGAACTATGACATGGAAGGTATTTGTGGAGACATGAAGTGTAACAAATTACTAAATTTGCACCATACTCAAATCCCTGCCCCCCCCCCCCGGCTTATCCCATGATACATGGATAAAAGACATTGCACTAATTGCAAAAAATGCCAATTTACAAGCCCGAAAAATAACTACAAAATACTCCAAAGACAATATCAAAAAAACCATCTTTGAATATAGACAATTACACGAAATTAGCCCTAAGAAAATAAATAGAAAGTTTTTCAAAAATCCGAATCCCCACCACTAGATTGTATCACTGACCAATACAATAACATTCTAACTAGCCCCGAAGACATTGCAAACGAAATATTCAACCAACAAATAAAAATTAATAGACCCACAGTACCAACATGTAACTACCAACTACAACACTCAATCGAATGCACATGTGCAATACACCAATATCCATGGCATGATCTAGATGGATTTATCTTAGACAAACGAAGCGAACTGGAAACCCCATTACATACATACTTCAACAGAGCCATATACGACGCATGCCTCCGTACCCTTGGAAATAACAAAGCCCCAGGGCCAGACCGTATACCAAACTCAATATTTAAAAACATGCCTCCAAGATTTCATAAACTACTGTTTCTATTCTTCTCTCACTGCTATAAACAAAAACAAATACCAGCCTCATGGAAAACAAGTGCAACAATAATAATATACAAAAAGGAGATCCCTCAATACTATCAAATCATAGACCAATTGCATTAGCCAACACAATATATAAACTATACACTAGTACACTCACCTCAATACTATCCTCATATGGTGAAAAGTTTAAAATCCTACACCATAGTCCAGAAGGATTTAGAGCACAGAGAAGTACATCTAGACAAATACAAACCATAATACCGGCATTAGGAGATGCACGGTTCACAAATCAAGACATATATATTTTACATATTGACTTCAAAAATGTCTTTGGCTCTATAGACCACGCCAGACTATCAACAATAATGACTGATATTGGATACCCAAAAGATGCAACCACACTAGTTGAAAATATCTACTCCCAATCATCTACTTACTACACCCGTGAGCACTTTGGTAAAACCAAGTCTATCTCCATTCATAGAGGAACTATACAAGGAGACACCCTTAGTCCATACCTATTCATTATATTTTTAGAACCACTACTTACAGTTGGCTCTCTATAAATGTTACCTCTATAAGTGTTAGAATTGCATAAGTGTTACTAAAAATATCTCTCCCAAAAAAAACCTCAAAATTAACACTAGTAAGTGTTATATGTTAAGTGTTATATGTTAAGTGTTATAATATGTTTTGCTCCTCCCTTTGTTAAAATGATTCTATAAGTGTTACATTTGGCAAAAACATCATAATAGAACTTATTTTTGAATTTTTTTTTAATTACTTCACATGAATATATACCATATCTTTTGTGGAACTTGAGAAGATTTGTCCTTTTAAAAAAGAATCTGTCAGGATTCTTCCAGCAGTATCTAGAGGGGCATCACAGGCCATATTCGAGAAGGGTATCGTAGGCCATGTAGTGAATTTTTATTTTTAATTATTTATTTTTTGTTTTTAAAAAAATTGGTGTGGTTGTTTGCCGCATGCAAGAGGCATGCCGTCGATCCCATCATGGATGCATGGCCTGTCAGGCTAAGGTTTGATTGCTGGCTATGACTGTTTTTTTCCTCTTTTTTTCTTTTTTTTTCAAAAACTTCCAAATGGGTGCATGCCTCATCGGCTTTCACTTTTATCTTCAGACCTAAAAGATAGCGATGTTATGGACGCTCATGAATTCATAAACTATGAGGTAGACTTTGATTTGAATAATCCCTATGAACCTACTGAGGAGGATATCCTAGACATGCTTCCTTTCAAAGACTTGGAGATTGTTGCAGATGAGGTTACAAATGATGCGGTAGACGAGGTGGTTGGATTTGACAGTGTTGAAGGTGCACTTCATATTGTGAAGAAATTCCTTCAGCAAAGACCACGTGATGTTTCAACACGCATCAACTTGGTTCAAACTCTTCTGCAAGATGTGGCAATTGCCCATATGGAAGATACCCATCAATCCACTATGGATTCTTTCTTCGATAAAGCTTAGTTTAGCTGAATTTAGTTGAGTTTAGTTGAGTTTAGATGAGTTTGAATTTAGATGCATTCTCGTTTATATTTTTTGTATTTTCAGCTTTCATATGTTATGGGTTTTTCTTTGAAGTCTTACAAGTGTTATTTCATTAAATGTTATTAATCATCACTATCAAGTTTTATAAGTGTTATTCCTTTAAATGTCACTTACCATCGGTATTGTATTTCATAAGTGTTATTTTTGTAAGTGTTACCGATCGTCGGTATCTAGCTCTATAAACGTTATATGTTGTAACTTCATAAGTGTTACCAAAAATCCCACTCCCGTGGAGTAACATTTATAGAGAGCCGACTGTAGATGGCTAGAAATACGCAATAATGGATACACTTTTGGTACATCACAAATCACCATAAACTCCGCTGCCTACGCCAATGACCTTGCTACTATAACTAACAAAATAAAATCATTACAAACACAAATTGATAAAATCGATAGATATTGCAAATGGACTGGTATGGATGTGGGCGTCCCAAAATGTGTTGCTACTGGATGTCCAAATAAATCCAAAATGAATCCAATTACATTTAAAGCCCTAATGCAAGCTTCTAACATCAACTACCGAGGCCAACCAATCCCCATACTACACCAAAACAAATCATATGTGTATCTAGGCACGAACCTTGTTCCCTCTCTAAAATGGAAAATCCAAATTCACACTACGACCATAAAACTCATTAAACAATGCAAAGAATTAACAACATGCCCGGCCACTATGAAACAAAAAATTAAAATGGTCGACACCGTAATATGCCCAGGCGTAGCATATAGCTTCTACGCTGTACCATACTCTATGCCAACTATCAAAAAACTTGACCAAAAGATTATAGCCATACAAAAAAACATGTGTGGTATGCTAAAGTGCATGTCAAACGCAATAACCCAACTCCCACATAACCTATTTGGACTTGAAGCTTTCTCCCTCAAAAATGCCTATCTTTGGTGTATAGGGGGAACAACTACAAAATGCTCTAAATGACAAAGGAAGACTCGGAAAAATATATAATGGACTAACTCATTATGTTCTTGCTCAATATGGCGGTGCCAAAAATATACCTAGAATCAAAAAACGGATTGCATAAGATCACCAATAACTCGTACATTTTTCTTATTAAAACACATAGCTAAAGTTCACCTAAAGAGTACACTCCCAAATTTTCTTTTTGATCCAACATCATTAGAAGTATTATGGCAACAAGAAACAATAAACCATAACGCACTAGACGACCAACTCTCCCAAAAACTCTTACAAAAACTCCTCTAAAAAAATGTTTTTGAATTAAAACAAATTACTCTACCAAACGGCACGCACATCATGAATAATGAGGACTTCAAAACCTTTCACTTCACCCCATCCAAACTAATCAAGAGTAGCCTAAATGTTGCCAAACAACTTTTTTGCCATCCAACATGCCCTAGCACATGTGATATCCTTTGCAACATACACCCATACTCCTACATACTCCAAGACCCATTCATCACCATAAACAATAGCATCCTTCCAAGAACTACTCCACCACCAACCCACCCCCTCAACCCATCACCCCCACACCACCCCCACCCCCCAACATACATCCCCAAAAATCCTACTATATACCCCATTACCAATATCATATGCCATGAACATATACAACATCTAGATACCAACAATATACAAAATACCTATACAAGATATTTATGCCCATGGCATCACAATAACAATACATACAACAAATGGCTCCCACAAAGAAACCTCTTCCTAAGACACAACCGTAATTCCTCCACATAAAACATCGAAAATTTAAAACAATATTATCAAAAAATTAGACATAAATTCTACTTAGAAACCATTCAAGCCCACCTCCAAGAACAATCAGAAGACTCGAGATCTGTAACTCCACCCATAACCATCTCACTTCTAAACATCTACACAATAGAATGCAACCCCAAGAACGACATTCTCACATCCTCGAACACAATTAAAATAGAGAATGATCAAGCCCATCTATATGAAGAAAATGGCCGACATTTACACACTATCCCCACTACTAGACTCCAATGGCTATGGAACCAATACAATTTGAAACTTCAAACTCCTACAAACATCGAACCAACAACCCAACCATTTGAAACCGAACTAATTTGGCTATACCAAAGATATAAATATTGCATTTAAAAAAACAATCCCCTCAAAAGTGCACAATACACAATACCCACACTCATTCTAGACTCATTAATCGCATCCTTCAATATTGATCAATCATGCTTCTCCTCCCCCGTCACATGTTCCACCAAATTAAAAAAATTCCACTCACCCTTTGAAAGAGATAAAATATTTGGCTCTTTGGAGAAGGCCTTTGACTATAAATGGATCGGCAAGGGTATGGCTCACCCCCACAATGAGGAGGAAACTCAACAAGCACTACATTGGGCCCGCCTTGCTGCCAATATTTGAAGCAGACTCAATTCCATACGAAGAACCCACTATCCCACCCGAGCTAAAAACGCCCCGGATTGAACCTTCTACATTACAAATAATATGTGTCCATCACCAAAATCAAACCCTTGGCACCCTAGAACAACTGGCAGAACTCACCTCCATAGCAAATTCCCTAAACATACACCGCCTATACACAAAATTGGCCCTACCATCAAGTATACAAACCCCCGTAAACTGTAGCAAAAAATGGTCAAAATTAAACTACACCAATTGGAAATAGTACATTAGACTACCTTGTAACGCCTCCACCCCTCCAAAACTACCAAACTCTAACCTCACCAAAATTCGACCCTGCATATAGCTACTATACCGATGGTACCTTCAAACCACCTGAACAAGTTAGCCCAAGAAACAAGCGCAAAGAAAAAGTTGGCTATGGTATATAATCCTATTAAAGAAATTAAATTAGCCAAAAGACTTCATGGACTACAAAACATCCTTAGAGCAGAACTTATGGCCATATACAAAACACTACAAATCATCACAACAAAACATAACAATGAACCCGCACACATATTTACTGATTGTATCGATGCACTTTATCTACTAAACACCCAAATAATACACCCTACCCTCCACAATAGCCACCCCGACCAAACTATATTAAAATCAATGGTCCAAATGCTACAAAACCGAATACAAATAACAATCCTTCACAAAAATAGAGCCCATGCCAATATCGATGGAAACGAACAAGCAAATAAATTAGCAATAGAAGGTCGCGAAAAATCGCATAAAAATGTCAAAGATCCATATGAACATGCCCATGCTACCCCATTGTACTTCCAAAAAGAAGATTGGCCTTCTAAAGAAGATACCTCCGACAAAGGCTGGGTTAGATTCTTAAACAAATATCTCAAAAAACAAGACCTCTATAACAACTTTGACACAATCGTAGAAAAATTCCCTAATATAGAAAAATGGACTGACAACAACAATATAGACAATGAACTCTTCACAAACTTCTTGAAAAATCCCATCATCTCCGACTCACAAATAACATGCCTCATCAAATTTCGCACCGGGTCAATAAATGGGAAATGCCCGAAAACAACTCTTCTTTGGAATTGAAAGATTTCCATCTATAACATGCCCCATATGCACTTCCACGGACCCCGACACATGGTTACATGTCCTACTTAAATGTCATAACCACCACATACACTCCCTAATTGTCAAAAGACATAATAAAGCTGTATAGAAAATCCGTAAATTAATCACCTCCCATAACAAATTGAGATGTTTTATCCTCATGAATGCCGGCATAATAACAACCCACAAGAAAATACGGTTCCACCATGACTACTCTCATATGCATGTGATACTCAACGATGCCACTGCAATGCTCGACTCAAACCGGACATATTATGCATTAGAAAACTACCATACAATAACCCCCCACCAAACCACATAAATGAAGACTACACCATTTAATTCATCGAATTTTCATATAGTAATGACTGATTCTCCCCAGAAACAATCGAAAACAAAATCAATAAATATCAACCCCTTATTGAGGACATGACTGCCCTCGGATGGCAAGTGGACCCCCTTATTGTAATCACAGCCGGCGCTCACGCCACCACCTTTATTCCATCCATAAAAACCCTAGAAGACACCTTTAAAATTCCCACTGATACAATTACAAACACTTTTAAAAATATTAACATCATTGCCATCCAACACGCTATGTCCATCCTCCTACATAAACGCAAAATTGAAATCAACCAAGCCCTTCCCATTACACAAGATCCCCCATAAAATTACCCCCTCACTTCTTGACATTTCGAAACACACCCTCCTCCCCATTTCTCCCCTCCCCTCTCTCTCCTCCTCCCCTCTCTCCCCCTTCTCCTCCCTCCCTCCTTGCTACTCTTTTGAGTGGCTCGCTTTGTGGTGTTTGGTTACTTGTTACATAGTGTCTATCCCCGAGACGGGGAAGTAGTTCCAGCTTACTAATTCCTTGTCCGGTGGGCATGGTCTTAGTAGTGGAACAAACATACACTTTATTCACGCCGGCTCCTTCCGAGACCGGCGTTCTTCTTCTTCTGGAGACATGAAGTCAAAAGTATGTGACTCAAGTTGAAGACTTGGAGCCATCTACTCTTGTGGACTCTACACTTCCTTTAATGTACATATCTCTACACGATAATTCCATTCATAAATTCCATTCTCATATTGAATCATGCTACAATCATATAGTAATAAATTTTATATTGAAAGGATACAATAGAGGAAAATTATGATTTAATGACTTCGTTTCAATGATAATTTTTAATTCAAGTAAACCAAATATTGATACCTTTGCCATCTTTTTTGGAGGTTTCACATATCCTAAGAAAAGAAGCTTTGTAGTTGAAACATGGGATTTGTAAAACTATAATATACAAGTTGCAAAGTAAAAGTTTGTAAAATAAAAGCCTCGGGGTAAAAGCACATAATCTTCCCAAAATCTAGATAAACTTGACCACATGGACACATGCACGCACGCAAACTAGTTCTATTCATAATACATATATCTACTACAAATAATAAAAGAGCAAAGGCTAATACCCAATTGATATCCAAGCAATCCGTTGCGCCACATGGCGATATCCGACCTACTCCAATACTGGCCTTTTTTGACACGTGGCAATAGCTAGGCAAGAGAAAAAGGGATACCCGGTGATGGAAACTGGGGATACTTAGGTGATACCTGCCGTAGGAGGTGGCAATATGTGGCATTTAATTTAATTTCTTTTACTTTTACTTTTACTTTTACTTTTACAATTTTGATTAACTTACCTAAACTACCGTACACTACGGTCAGTTTCGGCAGGCAACTGCCGAAGCATTTTTTTTTTTTTGTCACATTGATTCGACACAATGGATATCACATAGGTATTGCATTAGTATCACCTAGATCTTGCACGGGTGTCACCTTGGTATTACATAGGTATCACCTAGCCAAATCTCTTGAAATTCCAAAATTTTGGACAAGTCCCCATTTTGAATTAATTATGTACGAAACTTACCATAGCGTAGGGTAACACTACCCGTTGGGAACAACGGGTTTATATACTAGTGTATACATATATATATATATGGAAATGAGAAGAGAGATATATATATCTAATCTAATCATGTAATTAATAGATATGAATTGCTAACTTTTACAAAAATTTCTAAAATTAGATTTATTTTTAAAGTTAAAGTAATCGATTTTTTTTACTTCAATCCCTAAAGGAACAAGTGTTCTTGTGGGGTTGCTAGGCAGGGTACTATAGAGATGAGTAGTAGTGTTGTAGAGTTGACTATTGCACCTTTTTATGAGGTGGGTAGTAGTGAAAGAATTTTCTTGGCAACCTTTATTGTTTCCACACAAAATCTATAGAAATTAAGATTTTTTTTTGAAAAAAAAACCTTCTTTTGTTAGAATATGTCATAATAATTCTATCCACTGTTTGGATTTTAGATCCAACAATAATTTTCTTTATTTATAAAATAATATGGCTTTCTCAAGTATAGGGTCACTTTCTATACCTATAGTCATTGCAAGTCCATTTTTTTAATCCTAAAGACCTCCAATACTTGTGATTTTTGGCTTGCAATGACCTAACACAAGGTAGAACATGGATCTATAAAATTTATGCAATGCGTAATGTAAAAATATGCTATAATCTTGAGTTAAAATGCGTTGGTTTTGTCCATGCACGAAAAAAAAAACTATATTGCACTCTTCAAATGTGTGTATTTATAATCCGTGCACTCAAATTGTAGGAAATATTTGGAGTGTGTCTTTGTGACAGTGAACTTCAAGATCCTACGCTGGAAATTAGTAAAAAAATGTGAAAATTAGTCTTGTAATGTCTCATCTTAGAGAGGCAGTTTTGGGATGGTTTTGGTGATACGAAGACTCAGTCCTGTAGGGATTAACTCTTTAGCGCCCAGGACGCTCAAAATGGGACTCTAGAGGTGCTAAAACTCAATCTGCATGAAATTCATGAGGAACTAGGCTTCGAGATACCAAGTTCAAATTTGCGCACTCATGACACGAACACTCTCCAACAATCATGATTTGGATTTATAGAACTCTTGGAAAAGCTAGGAATACAAGACAAAATGCACCAAATACACTAAAATACAGTGAATATAGTGAATACTATGCCACATACTATGTTGTATTTCACACACATGCACGTTGATTTTGGTCTTAAATTTTGATTGAACTTCGTCTTTAAGACATTCTTCATTGTTTTGTGATTGTCAATCTCTTTCTTCACATAAGAAACTTACTTTTTGATTCCTATAAGGTTGGAACATTTTTGTTTACAATCAAGTAGAAAAAAGAAAAAAAATCACCAAGAATCGTGTATAAATACATTCTTCACATATAATATGTCAATGCAAAGCTATCAACCTAGTGCACATGTGAGCTGTTCTAATTCAAAGGAAAAAAATTCTTGCAAGAATCTATTGATGGTTAGAGTAGTACACCCTCCAAATTCCACAGTTGTCACTACCAATATACGGTAACTTTAAACACTATAATCTATTCCATCAACTATTGGATGTTGTGCAAAATTTCCCCAAAATTCAAGTCATGGGTTAAGTTCAATTTTGTAAGGTTAGATATTAATACTAGTCATTGTATTTCCATCAAATCTGGTTCAAAGATTTTTCCAGAAACATCCGTGGGCCGTAAAGGGTTAAGAGCAATCCAGGTATAAAAGCTCCAAAACTTAGATGAATTCTCGTGAATAGTTTGTCAATACTATAAGATATATATTTGAAGAGATTTGTTGAGCTTCAAGGAAAGCTTTCATACCAAGATGTGCCCAGCCAAATTGTTCATCATGTTTATTGTCACATTGGTGGCCATGTGTATGGCCATGCTCCTACTGAGAGGCGGTTTACACTGTAGACCAAGAGTCGTGACCAAGGAAAATGGATTAATTCCATGGTCACACTTCATGGTCACACTTCCATGGTCACACTTCATAAAAATGTCATTTTTAAAGCCCTTGGGCCTCTCACTAAGTGTAAACCGAACTTGGACCGGGAGGAATGACCATGTACTAAAAAGTGGGCATGCTGATTTTTTTAATGAATGCCTAAAAAGGGCAGTATTTCCTAAAATATCAAAGAAAATAAAACAAGCCAAAAAGACAAAAAGGGTGGCCACCATTGTATCTACGGTAACGTTGGGCCCCCTTCCCAAAAAAAAAAAAATAAAATAAAACGATTAAAAAAAAATAAAACTGCATTTCAGGCCCATGGTCCCCTCGTTTCAGCAACGAGAGAACCCATTTAGCCTCTCTCGCCGCAAAATCCGGGGGACCCTCCAACATTATCCATTAGGCCTATTTCTAGGCCTTTTGAGGAACTCAACTCCTTCGGTCACTTTTCTTTTTTCCTCCTAGTGTAAACCCAAGTCATCCCGGGACGAGTTGATGGAGCCAATCACAGATTTAAGAGGGTCATGGGACGAGTTCTTGGTCCCTAGCGTAAACCGCCCCTCAAGGCCATCAAGTGTGTGCTTGTGTTCGTATTTGAGGTCATATTTAATGCTGCGATAGTGCACTACATTGTACTCCCTTTAAGGACGAGAGGTCCATAGTGGTCACTTTTAGAGTAATTTGCAAATTTGGTGAACCAATACTTCATCTTTTTTTGATCCATGACCTAAGTAAAGTTCTTTGGATCCATGTGCTTCCAACGAACGAAATGAGAATGTGGGCCAAAGTAGTTCACTCCCTCATCGTCAAAAGGCACAATAAAGTGGTATGGGAAATCCAAAAATTAATTGTATCTTCAAACAAATTCCGGTGCTTTATACTTATGAACGCCGGAAACAACAACCCACAAGAAAACACGGTCCCTCCTTGGCTACTTCCATGCACATGTGGAATCCAATGGTGTCATTGCAACGCCAGATTTAAACAAGTCGTACTATGCGTCAAAAGACTGTTATAGAAAGACCCCCCCCCCACCGGACCACATAAATACAAACCTTACTATCCAATTTATCAAATTCAAATATTGTAATGATAGATTTTCCCCGGAAGCAATCTAAAACAGAATTAATAAACACAAACCACTTAAAAAAATTAATAAATACAAACCACTTGTTTAGAATAGAAAACTACACCATTCATTGCATCTGGTGTGGACCAGACTATTTCAAAACACATGCACTCATCGCAGTACATGCAAATTATAGTGGTCCACCTCGATTCTCAGTCCACATCAAATCATGTACCTCAAACTTGTTTTAAACTTGTTGTCACAAAATTGATGTGAATCAATGAAGAGGTGGCGGTGAGCGGTGGGGAGTGGAAGATATTTGGTAGTGAGTGGTGGTAAGGTGGCAACAAGCGGGGTGATAAGGTAGTTATGCCTAAAACCGCCAATGTCCCATGGCCGCCAGCTACTTTTTCACCAAAAACCGCCACTATTTGCACATGTAATCAACTCTCTATTTATAATGGCGGGAGAAAAGGCTAAGGTGGCATGAATTGGATGCACAGTTGGTGGCTTTAGGAAAATGGGATCTTCTAGACTTATTGTACATGCAAGAGTGGAGAAAATGGAATATTTCTAGAATCAGTTTAAGGTTGACTCATTGCCATTTTTAGTTGTTATGCATGCGGTTTTAGGCCATTTGTGGGAGGGTCATGGCCCCCACCTACTGACAGTGACCCAACATTCTTCACATGGATCTTTGAAAAATCATAACTTATTCACATTTAATCGGAAAAATATAAAATCACTTGGGTTGAATTTGTAAGTCTATTGGCTACTACTAAAAATTAAATGTAATATTGTTTGGGCTTTCCATACATACACATTGCTTAACTTGGCGGTTTTAGGCATAACTACCTTACATGTTGAATTGTGTCCACTTTAATTTAGTTCCAAAACTAGAATTGCTGTGGTCCACATCAATTTTTCACCCACATTACCAATGCATCCATACTATATTCACTGAAGGGTGTACACAATCTATGCAACTCCTACATTTCATGCCCAAAATGAACAAATAGGGTAGATATTGCACCATGGTCCCTCGGCACAACTCCTCCACATCTGGCACAACTCCACATCTTGCACAACCCCCTCATGGTTTTTTCACTGCAGTTCTGAGAGTGACATAATGGTCATGTGGTTATTATGCATGGGCATTAAAATTTATTTTTGCTACCAAGTCAATCGCTATGCCGCATTAAAAAACATTAAAAAATGAAACACTGATCTCCCATGTTGACGAGATTTCCATGGTCAGGTCACGTCATAAAAAGAAGCATAACCCATCCCAGCTTTGGCTCAGACAACAGACTTGAGGTCAACATCCATAATCGGTGGCTTCAGAGATCAATCATCCAATGATCAGAAATAGTAGGGTTCACATGATCAGTCATTCCGTCAGCCCCATGAAGGCGAGCCTTGGGCTAAATTTCTTGTGCAAACTTTTCTATACTTTAACCCGTAAAGGATCAAGTGTCCATTCGGGGGATATATTTTCAAACATTTTTCAACCCGTACATTCAAAATTCATTTTTTTTACCACACCATCTCATGTAAATTTAGAAGAAGATCCTATAGTTACATTCTCAAAAAGTTCACCTTGGCAATTTTTAATAAATAGAGTATATATATTTCTCAAATGCCTTGGTCTTATAAGGGTTAACCCTTAAACATCATAAGGTGTCACTCGTGGCCACAATATTCTACATGTATGGTGTTGTGCCTAAACATGATAAGGTTCAGATTGATTGAAATGACCCTCCAAATTAAAGATATTAGTTGAAGAATCTCATTCCGAAGGTTTAAGTTTTGGTAATCTTTAACCCCTAAAGGACCACGACCACTTTCGCTCTAAAACCAGTCCAAAACTGCCACTGCCAAAAAGAGACATGAAAATCACATTTTAAAGTGAATTTTGGATTTTCAACCATAAGATCTTAAAATAGACTTCTGTATAAACATGCCACTAAATTTTGGTTGCAATCCACCGCACGGATTGATAGATTTTAGTGTTTAAAGTCAAAATAATGGTTCATTTTCTTCCCTGCGTTGAGTAGATCAGCAGACTTTGACTTCACTTTGTATCAAATTTTTGCATTGTACAAGGTCTAAATCTTTTACCATTGTCTTAAGCATGATGTTATTTCCCAACACACAAATTTGTAGAGGTAAAAAAGGGGTGTAGCATATTCAAAACAAGTGTGCAAGGAGTGGAGGTTCAAAAATTGCCATTTCACGTTTTATTTTTTTGTGAACTACGTATGTATTCGAATGATAATCCAAACGGTCAATAAGAAGGTTCTCACCACATATTGTTGTTGAAAAAATGAAAAGTGAAAAATATGAAGATCTCTAGGTTTTATGTAGAAAAGATGAAGTTTTATTCCCCCGTTGCCTGACAATGTGTGAAAATGTTTGACTTGGAATAAAATGCCTTTTTACACTCAAGACAAGATTTTTTTTGAAAATTTCCAAAAAAGGGAATATTCTTTATGTGTGAAAAATCTCAATGTCAATAGAAACTTTTGTCAAAAATTTTGGAGGTGCCCGGAGTGCCCACTTTTGGCTTTAAGTGGTACCAACTTTCAAACGACAAATCCAAAAAATAAAATAAAAATATGTCCACGAAGCTCTTATCAGAGGCAATCTAGAATAAAAATTTCAAAGCAAAAGGATTTTTTTTTTGAATTTTAGGAACCTGCCCAAAATCAGAAATCCCCCGGAAGTGGACTCTAGTCCTTTAGGGGTTAATACATATTTTTTGTCTTCTACAGAGCAAAATATGTGCTTGTATATACAATTCCCAAATGACTGTTAAGGGTTAAACTTTGCGTGTGATCCGTAAAAGGGGTCTGAGGGCTCCGAGAGTACTCTTGTTGTACGGTGTATGAAAGAATTATGACAATGTGGAAATATTTCACTCTGTTGCGAGATTGTGAGCATACAAAGGCGGATCCACAATGTCAACTGCTGGGTAGGGTATGGCAGACCAAGGAAGAATTGTGGGGGAAATAGAACATTGACATCCTCTAACCCACCCTGCATGAATCATAGGTGATTACTAAGGTTGGATGACCTATAACCACCAACTTAAGCTTGTTGACCTATTTATAGCGTTTGTATACGTGGTGAGACATTTTTTGGGAATTCAAAATAGGATTTCATGAATATTGCAATTGTCGTGACCATTTATTTCTTCATATTGAAATTGCTACAAATTTTCAAAGTGGATAGTAAGCCGTGACCCATTCCTCAACATACAAAACTCTCTATTTCCACACTAAGTTGTACTAATAACCACTTCTGCATTGACTAAAAACCGGCAGCTTTGAACCAATCATGAACTAACACCCAATCATATGTGACTTCCTAAAATTTCGGAAATGGGGTGGGTCTCTGGTGGTTTTGGTACACTTTAGCTTGTTGGTTCTGGAGTTCGTGGTGGTTATGGGTCATCCAACCTTAACGATATGTCTGGATCATTTGGACTATGATAACTCCATGGAAACCAACCGAAACCGGTAACCGACAGCTGTAAAATTGGGGTATATCCAACCTACTTCCATCCCATTACCACCCATCCAAATCCAATGGAGGTTTGCTATTAGTCAAGACCCCTTACTTTTGGTTGGGTACCTATTGGCGGTCTAGGGTTAAACATGGCAACACACTTTGAAAATTCATAACCAATTCACAAAATATGAAATCACTTGGGTTGAATTTGTGATTCTATTAGCTATTAATGGAAAACCACTGTATTATCATTTGGGCTCTCCATCTAAGCACATTGCTTATCTCGTTGGTTATGGGGGGTTTATCTTCCTTTGTTTAAGCTGAAGGGTTTTATGGTTGTTGACATGTGAAGGTAAAACATGTTGAAAATGTGAGCCATATGTGAAGACTTGACTTGTACATTTCTTTTGGATTTATTTTATTAGGCATTTGCATGGGTGTAGAATAAATAGAATATCCATTCATGTTGAATTGGGCGCAAAGACTAGTGATTATTGCTAATAGAAAGGTTGTGTTAGAAGTGAGAGAGGAAAATTAGTAGAAGTAATATTTTATATGGGGTTCTACAGATTGAAGTCCCCATTAACATTGAGGTTTGTAAGTGAAAGGGGTCACCTTGCATGCCACCCTTATTTGATGGTCTTATGTTAGTAACTCAAATCACATGGAGAAGTTGACTTGGCTTGGAAAAGGCGTAGGGGAACTATTTGTCAAGTCTTCAACCCCCAAGAGCCCAAGGTATTTCCCTTCACGAAACACTCCAAAACTGCCACTATCAACAAGAGGCAAGAAAATCTAATTTTGAAGTATAATTTTGGACTTTGAACCGTAAGATCTTAAAAACAACTTCTACATGAACTTACCATTTTTTTTTGGTTGCAATCCACCGCACATATATGATGATTATAGCATTTGAAGTCAAGAAAATGGTTCATTTTCTTCCCTGCATTAAGTGAATTAGGAGACTTTGACTACACTTGGTACAAATTTGTGCACTACACAAGGTCTAAATCTTTTACCATTGTTAATCATGATGTTAGTTCCTTATACACCAATTTTTAGAGGCAGAGGAAGGTTGTAGCATATTCAAAACACCTATGCAAGGAGTGGAGGTTCAAAAAATACCAATTCATGTTTTATTTTTTTGTCAACTTAATATGTTTAATAACAATAATCCAAACGGTCAATAAGAAAATTTTCACCACATGTTGTCTTAAAAATAAAAAGTGAAAAACATGAAGATCTCTAGGTTTTATGTGGAAAAGAAGAAGTTTTTTTGGTACCTTGCCCGATAAAGTATGAAAATGTTTGACTTGGGTTAAAAAATAATTTATACTAAAGACAAGAATAAAGACACTAATATTGACATCTTCAAAGAAGGTAATATTCTCTATATGTATGAAAAATCTCAATATCAATAGAAACTTCTAACAAAAAATTTGGAGGTGCCTGGAGTCCCCAATTTTGACTTTGAAGGCTAATAACTTTCATATTATGAATCCAATTTTCTTTTATAAAATTACTCCACAAAGATCTTATCAGGGACAATCTAGTGTAAAAAATTGAAAAAGAAAAGATTTTATTTTAAATTTTAAGTACCTACCCAAAATGAAAAACGTCCCTCCAGGGTTAAATGAGCTCTTAGGTACCTACCCAAACTTTAAGCATCCGCACCGCTAAGGACGGCACGGAGCACGGCTAGGGCCCTGTCTAAGTCATGGTTCTAAAAGGTTTGAAAAAGGTTCAAAAGCTCATGCGAATCAACAAAAGAACATGGACTGACTCAATGGTCTTGAAATGTACAGCTGAATAGTTCATCCTTTATTTCAGAAAAAATAAATCAAATAATGTACTTGCACATATCATCAAAAACCAACACTTCTATAACCGGCCACAATTATTATGATAACTTGTCGAAGTTGTACAAAATGCTCACACTCATTTCCCAAAGAAAGATTCATCAAGTAATAGATCAAGTGTCCAGATCTTTAAAACACCAAGAGTTCAGACATTACAGTTCTACCCTTCCTCTAGATTAGCTATGCAAACATGAACAAAAAACAAACAAAAAGACCTCATTTTCACCTACTACAAAATTTGAATCACTCACTTGGCTGGGTGATTGTTGGAATCCCCGATTATATCTTACAAAGCTGCAATCCCAGTTGAAACCTCCAGCAGATAACAAACCTCTAACTAATGTTCACTTCTGTGATGGATCATGTAATAACCCCACATGTAAGACCTTTACAAGATATCTGTGCTTAGGAAATCATAAAGACAAATTACCTCTGAACCTGAGGAGTCAACCTTCCAGCAGTTGGAGCAAAAGAAACTCCAAGCAACTTCTACTTTGCCGCAAGCTGTCGGAGTACATAATGTAGAATACCGCCGTGCTGATAATATGTCAGTTCGACCTGTGAAAAAAAGGCAAATCTTCAATGGACTGATCAACTTTCAACAATCCACCTCACCATCTCAAAGGTGACTTCTTACCTAGATAAGGGACAATAGCTGGATTTAATTATGAAAAAAGAGGGGGGTATATCTTATTCAGACTTCGGGTGACTTCGCAAATTACTCTAGTTTTTGAGTGCCTCAAAGGGGTCATATCACCAATATTATTATAAAATGAAAAGTGCAACTTACTTGGGTGTCAAATCGAAGAGTACACTTGAACGATTTGCCGGAGTCGGTCTTCACAGTGATGTCCATCCCAGGCTTGATTTGCTTCATGTCAATTGGCATTTCGATGGTGTATTTCTCAAAACCAGTCAGACCTAAAGAGTCTGCATCCTCTCCTTGCTTGAAGCAAAGTGGAATAAGACCCATTCCTACGAGGTTGCTGCGGTGAATGCGCTCAAAGCTTTTTGATATAACTGCCTTAACACCCTGTATATTCAGAAAATGGTGGCGTCAGTTAAGACTCTGGTTTTCTTACACTTCTGTTACACACCTCGAATGCATCCACAATGCCTGTTGGATTCCAATAAAACTAGCACACTTCAGATTTACACTTGCAAATCTCATCAGGCCAGTTAGATTCTCTAAGATAATGTGCACTAACCTGTAGGTAGGGACCCTTAGCAGCCCAATCACGAGAACTACCACTCCCATACTCTGCTCCTGCTAAAATAATCGTATCTTGACCGGCATCTTTATATTTCTGCAAAAACACACATTTGGTTGTAATAGTTTGAAACTCTGGAAAAGTGTTGATTCCCTAGTGCAAGGATGGAAGTGTTCCTCATACCTTGGCTGCGTCAAAGATGAAAAGCTTTTCTTTGGAGGGAACATGGATGGTTTTCGGTCCAACTTCGCCATCGAGAAACTTATTGACAATTCGGATGTTGGCAAAGGTCCCTCTTGCCATGACTTCATCGTTGCCACGTCTGCTTCCGTAGGAGTTGAAATCCTTGCGTTGCACACCCCTGTCCATGAGAAACTTGGCAGCCGGACTATCCTTGTTAATATTGCCGGCTGGTGAGATGTGGTCCGTTGTGATGCTGTCCCCAAAATTGAGAAGACAATATGCATCTTTCACGGGCTTCCCGCCAGGAGGGTTTTTGGGCATGTCCTGGAAGAAGGGTGGTTCGTGGACGTAGGTTGACTTGGAGTCCCAAGCATACTGAGAACCTGAAGCAGCAGCTAAGCTGTTCCACATCTCGTTTCCTTTCGTGATGGCCTGGTATGTGGACCTGAACATATCTGGAAGTACCGATGTTTGAACAACCTGCACAGTTGTTCGAGTGGCACACCCATTAGAAGGTCTACTCTACCATAAGCTGCTAACTAATCATAGGTCCACTGCATCACCTTTGCAATCTCATCGCTAGAAGGCCAGATATCCTTCAGAAATACATCCTTTCCGCCTTTGCCTTTCCCAACGGGCTCCTTGGCGAAGTCAATATCTACCTGATGGAAGGAATCCGAACAACACATCAGAGCTCTGCATCTCATGAATCGAGATAAGATGCATCCTTTTGAGGTGGTTGTGACTGCCACTTACCGTTCCGGCTAAAGCATAAGCAACGACCAGAGGAGGTGATGCCAGGTAATTTGCACGCGTCAAGGGATGCACTCGGCCTTCAAAGTTTCGATTTCCCGAAAGTACTGCTGCCGCCACAATGTCTATAAAACAACTCAAGAGGTATTCAGTACCATGATCGCATCAAAGTACCATCTGCAAGTTCCTCAGTAAGAGATGCGATTGATTTAAACAACACATACGATAGATTCACGTTCTCTTTATCTCTCTGTTGCTTGCATGAAATGGTCGCAACACTTACCATTGTCTGTGATCGCTTTGGAAACATCTTCATGAAGCTCCCCAGAATTGCCTATGCACGTGGTGCATCCGTAGCCCACTACACTAAACCCTTGTTGATCCAAGTACTTCGTCAGGCCGCTGCGTCAAGACACAGAAGCTTAAACGAAGAAACATCTGACACAATGAGCGAAATCAAGAGAGATTCAGGAGATTTCTGGCTCATCCCTAGTGGATGCTAATAATGTACCTTTTCGCTAGATACAAAGTTACCACTCCAGAACCTGGAGCTAAACTGGTTTTCACCCAAGGCTTCACCTGTCGTATATCAGATGCAACCGTTAGCTCACTAGGTACAAAAATGTAATGTGAGCTAAGGCCAAAAAAATATAAAACACAGACATATCTTCTAGCAGCATATGAAGAAATAAAAACTTAAACATGAGCGGGTCAACTGACCTCCAATCCCAGATCAGCTGCCTTCTTGGCTACAAGTCCAGCCCCAAGCATCACACTAGGGTTGGATGTGTTGGTGCAACTCGTTATTGCAGCAATGACCACACTGCCATGTCTCATTTCTGCGGGTTTGCCTTCAAAGGTAAATTTTGCAACCTTGCCCTGCTTATCTTTGGGAATTGCATATCCCTGGAAGCACCAAAATTGAATTCAGGGAACCATTGAACGAGCAGAACGCACAAAATAATTCCTTGGATGAGAAGCTGCTGCTGCTTTGGAAATTGATGATTACCTTGAATCCAACCTTGTTGTTCAAGCAATCGTGCCAATCCTTCTTCATCTCTCTGATAGTAACTCGGTCGTGAGGGCTGCACGAACCAAATACCGCTTAGGTCAGAGGACTTGCTGCTGTAAGAATTGTTGTCGACTTTTATCTGTGTTGAAACACGTACTGAATTTGAGCGCACATACCGCTTAGGCCCAGACATGCATGACTCAACAGTGTCCAGGTTCAGCTCCAAATTAGACGAGTATTTATTGTCTGGTCGAGGCTGGATGCCAAAATATATTTCACTCAATTATTATTAATAAAAGAATCTGAAACAGTTAGCATTCTGCATGTTTTCAAGAGGATAGCGACGGTTGCACAAATATTACAAAGTGCTCATGCTTGCGTACCTTGTTGTGGTCAACAAACATGTTATTTGCCCGCAGGTACCCTTCAATCTCCTTCACCTGTCAAAAATAAGTGTGCTTCAGTAAAAGTTTGCTGATAAACGACCGACAAAATACATATCCTAACAAAACCTCGCCAAATCTAAGTTGGTTAACATCCTCCACAAAATAAAAGGTGAGAACGAGAACGTACTCTGTTTGCATCACGACCTGTCAACGTCAAGTAATCGAGTGTGACTTTGTCAACGGGGAAGAAACCCATGGTGGCTCCATACTCAGGAGCCATGTTTGCAATGGTTGCTCGGTCTGCCAACGACAGCTCGGCCATCCCTTTACCTGCACACAAGAGAAGTAGATGCTGTGAAACAAGCCTCGAACTAGTCAAAGGTTGGAAAATAACTCAAATAACTCAAAGAATGATGTAACAAAGTCGTCACCACTACCATAAAACTCCACGAATTTTCCAACAACCCCGTGCTTCCGAAGCATCTGTGTCACAGTGAGCACCAGATCCGTGGCTGTGACTCCAGTTTTCATCTTCCCGGTCAACTTAAAGCCTACCACGAGCGGCAACACCATGCTCATCGGCTGCACCACACGGAAAACAACGCAATGTCAGAACTATATATGGGGAGTTTACCAAAAATGATCGCTCACCAATGATTGCAGAGAGCTTACTTGGCCAAGCATCACTGCTTCAGCTTCAATGCCTCCAACGCCCCAGCCCGCAACACCAAGTCCATCAATCATCGTGGTGTGAGAGTCTGTTCCCACGACGCTGTCAGGGTATAAGAAACCCCCACTGTTGAACACAACTTTACCCAGATACTCCAGGTTCACCTGCAAGCGTTCCAGCAGATTCACTTTGTTCAATCTCTTGCTGACTCCAAAAAGGGAGAAAAAAAAGACGTGCAGAGCTCACGGTGCGGTTTTACCTGTTCTTTGCATGTATAATGGACAACATTAAGTGGTAGTTTATACTCGGCCATCAGATTCCAACCTGATGGACAATCCCAGAGCCCGGGGGAACCACAAGCATGTTCTTGAAAGCAGTGGATCCCCATTTCAGGAAAGCGAAACGCTCCTTGTTACGACTGAACTCCAATTCCATGTTGGACTGAAGCGCACTTGCTGAGCGCGCGACATCCACCTGCACCGAATGGTCGATGACCAAGTCCACTGGCACCTGCACACCTCTTACATACATTGGTGAGTTTATAGTGACAGATGCTGGAATCTTCTACCTTCGATTTTAGCAACATGCATACCAGAGGATTGATTTTGTTCGGGTCACCGCCCAAGCGCTTGATGGCATCCCGCATTGCAGCTAGATCAACAACACATGGCACTCCCGTGAAGTCCTGATCATACATCAACCGAAGAAGATGGATTAGTAAATTGATTTCTGATGACTTCAAGAGAGTGACAACAATCACAGCTGGATCATTACCTGTAAAATCACCCTGGCAGGCTTGAATGGAATTTCCACTTGCTTTGGGGACGTCTTCGCCCAGTCAACAATCTTCTCCACATCAGCTTCCATGACCTGAAAATTCTCGCAATTGCGAATTGCAGACTCCAGGAGAATCCTTATGGAGTATGGCAACGTATCTGTGTGAAAGGACGCATCATATCAAAAACCAAGCAGCAAATATGAACGTTGAGGTATGCGGAAGAAGAAAGATTGGCAGCTGAAACTCAATTGTCATTGAGTGATACAGAATGCTTGTTGAATTCCTGACCTATTCTCTTGTCTCCAAATTTAACGAGGCTGTAGAACTTGCCCTTCGACCCTGGCAAGTCTGTTACCAGTTTGGTGAAAGGATTTTTCCCTGCAATAAACCAAAGACACCCCAACCGTACGTCAATGCCAGTCATGTCAAACAATGGGGTCCTCAAATCAGACCATCTAAAAAGCTTCAAATACGTCTCCAATGCATGAACATTCATGACACAAAGTCTTGACACCCCACAGAAGCAAGAGCGCAACGATCTGAAGCGCATTCCGAACATAGATTGGCATCCAAACACGAAGCCCAAAAACAAACCAACACATGAATGCAAAAAGCCATGAAAATTCATGACACAAAATCCGAACAAAAGGAATGGCCATCAACTCTAACGCAGAATAGAATCTTGACACATGAATAAGAATCTGTCCGAAGAGGTGATCAACATGAAGCCCTAAAACGAGGATGAAAGAGCGCGTAACAATTACAGCCATATATATATATATATATATATATATATATATATATATATATATATATATATACCAGAAACGAGCAAATGGGAAGCACGTTCCAAGCATGGTTGAAGAGACGATCCCTGAAACCAACCAACACGAGAAAATGCAAGAACATTGCAACCCTAATTCACAAATCCTCATCCATTATCCGCAAAGAAGAAACCATAAAAGGGAAGATCCGAATCACCAGTGAACCTCCATGACACAAAGTCCATCGATATCCCAAAGCCACATGACAAACAGGAAAACTCTGACGCAGAAAGCACGTTGCAAAAATGGTTAGACAACCAACACGAGAGAATGCAAGACGATTGCAACCCTACCTCCAGACATCTTCCGAGTTTGAGTAGCGCTCGCGAGGATTCTTAGATTGCTCATCAACGAGTGCGCATGTACCCTATCGTTGAATTCCGAGAGCGAGGCAATGCTCCTGCAAAGCCTGGGCCCCAGAAACTCACATGACGACGGCGCCAGCGCTCGCCTGATCATGGGCGAAGAATAATAATGATTCCCCGAGCAGCTTCGAGAAACCCCTCTCATCTCAATCCGCGCACCGGCCGCAACCATCAACCTCCAGCACTTCCGCAACAACGGCGACGTGACCATCATCGCCTCCATTCTCCCACAACAACCAACTCTCCGCGCCCAACTCTGACCTTTCTACCTCCCCATCCCCAAGCCTAATCTCGCAATTCTGGGGCAAAGTCGCTCGCCATATTCAAGATCCAGAAGTATTCCAGATCAACAAACGAACGCCATCCCCTGGCCACATCTTGTCCTCCACTCTCACCATCTCCATATGCCGGACATGATCTTGCACATGCGACCCTGATAACGGATGTGAATTGGGCATGCTGTGCGGCTTCTGTGGACGAATGCGTACACAACTCGCAGCAGTTGCACACAAGTACTGTACCGGTGCTGTCGATCATCTCTCACATAACCTGATGTGTTGTGCGTTTGTTCCCACGCCCTCCGTTGGTATGTTCAGTTAGTGAGTTCTCGTGATGCGGGTTCAACGTTTGTGAGTGCGCTGTTTTGGGAGATGGCGGAGGTGGGAGGGCAGGTGTTTGTGACCGTGGGGACGACGCTTTTCGACGCGTTGGTGAAGGAGGCGGCGTCTCCGCAGTGTCGTGGCGCTCTTGCGGATCTCGGCTACACTTCGCTCGTCATTCAGCGCGGGAAGGGGACGTTCATTCCAGTCGAGGTAAGCATTCTAGCGATTGTTTGTTTGCCCATCTCAGGGATTTGCGCTCCGTCTGTTGTTTGTTTTTTGGGGCTAATTGTTGGCGCATTTTCTTCGTTTTGGGCGCAGTCTGATGGCAGCGACGGAGGTTTGAGGGTTTCGTCTTTTGCTTTTGCAGACAATCTGTCTGCGTACATCGCTTCATCGGCTCTCGTTATCAGCCACGCAGGTGCGTTTCCATACAGAAACTACTCAAAATCCTTGTTCATGTGTAAGATTTTCGTTTCCATTTCTCAGATCTCATCTCTCAGAAAAGAAACTACTCAAAATCCTTGTTCATGTGTTAGGTTTTCGTTTCCATTCCTCAGACCTCCTCTCTCTCAGAAAAGAAACTATACAAAAATTCGTTTTTCATCATCGATCTCGGAAAGAAACTACATCCTCCATTACCACCCGATCCCTGTCCATATGTCCATTCCTCAGGTCTCATCTCTTAGAATGAAAACCCTTGTTCATACATTAGGTTATCCTCCCAATTACCCAGCTCTCACTCCATCACATAACCTTTGTTCACATGCTAGGTTTTCTGGCCTACTTCATCATTCTATGCAGCGGTACTGATTTCTTCATGGTACTGATTTCTTCATGTGCGCATGCATGCAGGCTCAGGCAGCATTTTTGAGACGTTGCGAGCAGAGAGGCCACTGGTGGTGGTGGTGAACGACCTGCTGATGGACAACCACCAGTGCGAGCTCGCAGAGGAGCTGGCCACACAGAAGCATCTGGTGTACGCGAGCAGCCCTGCCACTTTGGTAGAAACGCTCCAGCGCATGGAGCTGCCCTCGCTGGAGCCGTACCCTCCCTCCACCCCTCTCGCCCTCGTCACTGCCTTGGACAAGTTCCTTGGCTTTGTAGATGATGCTTGACAATTTTTGCACAAATGGATGGCTTTTGTCAACCCATGCCACATTGGTCATGTGGTGAATTCTGTTGCAATTTCAATTGTACTGTACATACATGATGCATGGTCATGTGGTGAATTCTTTTGCATTTTGGATTGGTGTACATGGATCCAACTTGATGCATGCTCATGTGGTGAATTCTATGGTTATGTACATGCATAGGATAAGTTCCTTGGTGTTGTTGATGCTTGACTTTGCAGTGGTGTTTAAAGTTGCCAAGAATAGGGCAATGTATCTGCCACATCCATGGAATTAGAAGGTCAAGGGTGTAGTACTTCTACTTTGTACTTTTTCATTGTATTTTTGTAATACAAGATGTAAGACCCACCACAAGACATACCAGCCAAAATGTGGGCCCTACCAGAATATATTTGCAACAACCATCCAGTGCCAATCAAGAGGATCAAGCACACACAACTAACAAGAAGTAGACACACACAACGACCATATGGGGCTTCATCTCCTAGATATGGCCCCTAAAAATCCGGGCTGGACTCCTCATGCCCAAACGAGATTCATCATAAAATATGATATGGTTCCTAATCAAACCATTTAATTATCCTCTTTTGCTTTAGCTTTTTTGACCATATTAAGACCACAACGTTCCCATCACGTTCCCGATGAGTTCCCATGGCGTTCCCCAGAGTTTCCCGTTGGGTTCCCGAATGTGTTCCCTAGCGTTCCTCCCATTCTCAACGTGTTCCCCCCGTTCCCAAAGAATTCCCAACACATTTACACTGGGAACCAATATACTTTTAAAATATTATCCAAATTTACCTTTTGTTTAGTGGGGCCCACCACCAATCGCAGGCTCATCCGCACACATGTTAGGTGGCGTCCCCAACACTCCGCCCCTTCGAATGTAAAAGAGAAAGCTGAAAAGAGGAAAGAAGCTCATAATCCTATAAGAAAGAGAAAGGGACCAAAAAGCGGGACCCTGATCTCCAAAAAGCGCGGGAGACTGGTTGTCTGTAAAATCACGGCCCGAACCAAAACCCGAACCTCCATTATTACACTCACCCAAACCCAACCCAACCTCCCCCATCCGCACCTAAGTCCCGTCACCCCCAAAACCGTCACTGCATCCAACTCGACACCAGTATCCGTTTCTGTACTCAGTGACGGAATTGGGGGTGAGGACTCAAATGTTCGCTCCGAGTTGAAGAGTGTCAAGTGACGGTGTTTCGCGTGACCCGGCCACCCTCGCCCGGCCCGGCCCGGCCCGCGAATTGGAAACCCAGCCCAGGAGGAAGACGGCCTAAATCCGTCATCGCTCCCAAAACCAACAGAATCCCTGCAGTTGTAGACAGCTTCTGCTCGTAAGTACATGCTTAGTAGATGCCGTTGGTTTTGGAGCCCCATGATGGGTTTAGGTTTTCGTCTCCGGAGACGAGACTCGAACTGAGAGAGACAGACTTGGCGTTATGTTCCGCGTCGCGACGGCAGGATTTGCGACGAAGAGCCACGGTCATGGCGGAGCAGCAATCGCAGGCGGACCGGGAGCTTTGAACGCGCGTTGTGTTTCGCCTCGCAGCAAGTTCTCACTCGCTCGGTTTGGCGCAATTTGCACTGCAGTCGGGGTTGTGTCATTCTGACCGTTAGAAGTAGTGGTATCTCTTGGAGCGAGTGAGTGAGAGAAAATTCTTGCTCACGGCTCGTTGAGAATTTCGCCTCACGTTAAGCCATGAAAGACCACGAACTCGCCGTTGGCGGTGATGGCGCAGCGGTGATTTGAGGGTTTGGTGTTCTTGCGATATGGATTTGGCGGATGAGCGTGAGGATGCGGAGTAGCACACGATTGGAGGTGCGCAATTGGAAACGGGAAGAAGCTAGGGTAAGGAGATGATGCGCATTGGCGAGAGTTAGTTATTCGGGAGTTTTCTCGTGGTCTCCTTCCGGCTCAATTGTTAGGCGTCGCAGGTACGGCAATTTTCTGTCGATCTTGCTGTGTGTGTGTGGGTTTGCTGAGGGTGCACTACGGGCGGCAATTGGGAGGACTGTGTTCCGGGGGTCTGATTGAGTGTTTTTTATTTGTTAGACAAGGAGGTTTCCGTCCATGCGGAACTCCACGGACGCAAGCTCGGCATTTGCGAGCTGCGGCGATTCGTACAGCGAGGAGAGCGACGATGATGATTGTCAGGTGGTCGGGGTGCTGCCACCGCCGCGGGCAGCAGCGGCAGCGACGACGGCCGCAGGAGCGTCGCCTGGCGCGTCGCATAAGTCCCGGAACTCGTCGTGGTCGGCCTGGGAGGTGAAGCCTTCGTCCGGGAAGAGGCTGGCGAAGGCGGGGACAGGGCCGGAGCTTGTGGACGGCGATCAGCAGAACCTGCGTCGGCAGTGGGAGGCCGCCACGCTGCGGCGCCGGACATGCCCCCCGATGCGCAGCGAGGGATCCAAGGCGGGCACGAACGGGCACTGGGGCTCTCATGCGCCTCCATCGCACGACTCGCTGGGAGGCGAGTCTGGAACTGCAGAGACTGTTCAATCTAACGGGCATGTCGGCCCCGTGAAGGACGTCAGCTTGCACACGCTCTCGGAGACGACCTCCACTTCGGCGGATTCCGTAGTGCAAGCTTTCGTGGCGGAGCCGCGGGAGAACGGCGATGCGGAGCCCGATGAAGTGGAGTCTACGAGCAATGTAATGCCTGAATCATCCAGTAACTCGGTCTTCCGTGAGGATCCGGACGCCCCGCCCAAGTTTGCAAGGGCGTCACATTCTACCGATGTGAAGAGGGTCTTCAAGAGAAAATATGAGCCAGAGGATGTCCCTGTTGCAAGTGTGAAGGTGCGCGCGAGTGGGACTGACGGAGCGAGTATCAGTGGGTATGGTGGTATGAATTCGTTGAAACATATGGATCAAGGGACTAGGGATGGGTTCGTGATGAAGCAATGTAACCAAAGCACTAGAGATGGGGCTGGCGTTCACATGGACAATGGTAGAGACGATGCTGGGGGATCGGAGCCTGCTTCGGTAGTAGAACAGGACATAGTGGGAGCGAAGGAGAAGCTGAAAGAAACAGCTGATTTTAAGCTGGCGGATGAGGAGGAGTGGGCGAGGCGGCAGCAAGAGTTGCAGAAACAGGTGAGTACGAGATTGTCGTACCTGGCAAGGTGGGATAGCCTTGGAAGTGGTAGTTTTCAGCTTTTGTCATGTTCGTGATCTGCTACTGTTTTGGAAGATGTATCTGAGGTAGGTTGTTAATATTGCAGGCTCAGGAGGCTCGAAGGCTGCGGGAACGAAAGAGGGCTGAGACTGATCGGAAGAATGAAGTTGAGTTACGGCAGAGGCAGAGGTTGGAAGAAATTCGTGAAACTCAGCAGAAGGTATGCATAGGGGCGTACTTCTACGTTTGTAGTCTTCAAGGGAGTTCTTATGAAGAGATGGGAAATCATGATGCCGTGAGAATGCTGTGTTGTGGTGTGGGCATAGAGTGATGTAATTTAAGCTAGTAGTCCTTGTTTGTACTTTTAACTATACGAAGTGATAACTACACACGCATCGTTTTTGTTAATCATTTGGTTTGTTGGAACAGGAGGAGAGGAACATGGGTTTGAAGGACCTGATCCGTGGGAAGGTGCAGGCCGACCTTGAGCGTCTAGCTGCAGGGTGCAGGGATATGACTACTTTACTTCGCCTCCTTCAAATTCCTGTCGAAGGTGGTTCATCTCCTACGCCACTACAGGTAAGCGGTCGTATCGTTTTTCGTTATCGTACTCATGACTATAATTGTGCATGTCATAACGGTGCGTTATCACTCCCTTGACGAATACGTTTCTCATCTTTGAGTGGACTTGGCAGGTCAATGCAGCCTACAAGAAGGCTCTTCTTCGATTCCATCCCGACCGCACCTCAGCCCTGGCACAAGGCGATCCACAGCGCCAAGTGGAGGCTGAGGAGACCTTTAAACTCATTACGCGTATGAAGCCAATTCTGAAGCCGACTAGTATATTTACTGCAATGACTGCTAGATGACCGTGGGTTCGAGGACCTGCGAAATTCGAAGAACACTCTCTGAGGTTATCTCACAACTCGCGCCGCTAGATTACGTTTGTGCCCTTGAAGGTTGAGGCTGTCATTTTGTGCTGAGAAGAGTAGATAGCCTCGGAACAACACAACGTACCCCTTCCGCCAACATCTGCTCTCCACCTCAAGTTCTTACTGATCTCAGCTCCTGCTTTCTCGGAAGGGGATATTATCCCAAACTTGTCGAGGTAAAAGACTGCTCCACCAGTTCATTGATTGCTCGTAGTGCTGACTGATGAGGACATTTATTTTATGCAACACTTACATGGATTAGAAAAAGCCGACCCCTTGAGCAGCGTTATGCTATGGTTCGCAATCAAGCCAACCACTTGATGAATATTTCATTTTGTCTGATTTCTGCCTCCTTTTGATGCATATTTTTCCATGCGCAGTCCGGTAGCAAAGATGGAGGAATGAAAGTGATATGGTTATCAGCCATGCAGACCTAAACCATTCTGGTAGATGATCAATGCTCAGTTTTATGGTGAAGGAGCAAGGAAATATGCCCGCGACCATGAAAAGGGTGGTCGTTATTCTTCCTCAGATTGGGCTACTGTACTAAAAACATTCAGATGTGAATATTGCTGGAAAGATGTACTTTTATTTAAGGATGCATAGCAGCAGCTACTTCGCCCACAATGCATGGTGAACAGGGTGCTTTCCGTCAGATGTTTTCTGTCCAGCCATTTACAATGTGTGATTAGGCAATTTGTACAGGTGGAGTGCAGTAGATAGTTGCATAAAATTTAATGAAATAGAAATGTAGTCTTTGTTTTTGTTTTAGCAAACGATGGTAACATGGCTGAGCAAAAATCTAAGTATGATCCAATGTGAGAAGTATTCAAGAGTTGTATTTGAAGAAAACTTTTTTAGGCTGTAATTGAACAAGTGTGCATGTAAGTAAGTGTTATAACTTCCTTCAAGAGTGGGTTTCAAGGTGAGATTGTGTGAAGGATGAGAGGGCTTGTGGGAGTAGTTCTCCACTTTTCATCTTTTCACATCCCATTTAACCCCTAAAGTATGGAGACTATGTTTCACCAAAACCATGTCTCTAAGAGGAGACTACAGCATCTACACATAGGATACATCTTACTGTTGATCCCACTTCACAGGAATCATTGTAGCTAATGCTTGCATTGATGCCCTTGGGAATTGTTCCATTTGAAGCGTATGAACTACATTGATTTTGTTATTTAGTGTTACACTACATCTAATGTTATAATTTCTCTTCACTACACAATTCTAATTATGTTTCCTTAGAAAAAGAGTGTTAAGATTTTTTTCAATGACTTTTTGTACACTTTGTAATATTCTATTATTTCTCAATTTTCTACAAATTATTTCTTCATTAATAGCACTAAATGTAAAGGTAGTAAAACTCCAAAGTTACAATTCCTTGCATTTAGTGTAACATTATTGTAACATTTAATGTTGCAACATTTAATGCATTTCCAACGTTTAATGTTGTAACATTATTGGCGTTGTTGACATATTGTGTTAGAGTTCATAATTAGTGTTTCAAACGCTAAATACCAAAATTAGTGTAGAGCCAGACACGTTGTGACCATCTAACTTAGACACAGGGAGCTACAACATGGAGATACGCCTCAGTCGGCCCAAAAACGGCTAGCTCAGTGTCAACTACTTTAACTTTTGTAAACTTTGACCACACAGATTATACGATGCATGCATATAAAGAGTGTAATATGGTTTTTCCTTGAATGAGAATATGAAAATTTCTTTTCATCGAAGATGACTGAGAAGAATGGATGAAAAACAAGGATGGAAAATAAACAGATGAAGATAAGAGCGAAGGAGTCAAAGAGAGCCAGAGAATGTAGCGTACTCGACTGAAAAATGAAATCGGCATCAGGCAGCGCCTATTGCGACGCTGCCCTCGCGCCATCGCGACGCACCGTGACGATCACGACCATACTCAGCGAGCGAACGACACTAGCTTCCACCCCACGCCCACCCCATCTCAACGAGCCATTACACGACCTCTGTTAGTTCGGCAATGCGTTAGTTCTCACGTGGAATGGTAAATGGCGATGGCGGATCTACTACACCCGCGCCTCGTGCTTCCTCTGCTCGTGCTCTCCCTGGTTTTCGTGCCGTTGCGAGCATTGGACGATGATGGGGGCACCATCGCGTTCTCGACGCTGGGCCGGCTGAGCTTCAACTTCGACGTGTACACGGTGGATCTGGGCAGCTTCGAGGAGACGCGCGTGTCGTTGGGGGAGAGCGTGAGCTACAACGCGCAGCTGGTGGAGGGGCGGTGGGGGTCCGCGGTCGTGGACAGGCTGCAGCGCGAGGGCCATGAGCTCCAGGCCGACGCGTCCGGAGCGCTGGAGTTCCTCGTCTACGTCTCGGAGGTCGATGGCAGCCCGCAGCTGTACCTCGACGTCCCCTTGTCAGGTAAATCTGCATCCATTTTGTGTGGGCTCAGAATCTAACCCAACTTTGTGATTGCCTCTATTCAAGAGGTTTGCAAGAGTTAGGTCAATTTCCAACACTAGAATGCGAATCGGCTTGTATCCAAACCTATTTCATTGCGAGAAATTAGGGTTTAATCAATCAGGGTTCTCAGGAAGTTGAATGCGGAAAGATCGAATGAAACAGGAATGACAACTCTGGACACTGATTTGCGTGGATGATTTGCAGGTTCTAAGAAACTGGGGACGAAGCCGGTTGCGGTGCGAGGAGGAGATGCTGGCAACGGTGCACCGAAGGCATACCTGAACGACAGGCCGTCAATGCACGGCGACACCATCGTCTTCGTCTCCACGGAAGAGGACGTGGGGAAGCGCGTCCAGGGCTGGAATGCGGTGTACTCCTTGAATTTCAGAACCTCCGTCACCAAGCGGTTGACTCCATCTGGCGTCACTGATTACAGCCCTGCCCTCTCACCTTCAGGTGAATGATGCCATTGCTTCAAGTTCCTGTTGCCATAGTTCATGTCAAGTTCGTGTTGCCTTTGTTTAAGTTCCTGCTGCCATAAATGCTTCAAGTTCCTGTTGCCGTAATTGCTTTTAGTTCCTGCTGCCATTGCTTCAAGTTCCTCTTGCTATAGGTGCTTCAAGTTCCTCTTGCCATAATTGCTTCAAGTTCCTGTTTCATGTACCTGTTGCTATTGTTTGAAGTTTCTGCCGAGTTGAGCTTACTGGAGTGAGCTCGTTCATTGTGGTGCAGGTGAGTGGGTTGCAGCGGTGTCCAATGAAGGACGGGGCTGGAAACGAGAGATCGAGGCGTTGGACTTGGATCTGTACGTGTTCAGAGCAGAGGATGGGTCTGAGAGACGCATGGTTGTCCGGAACGCTGGGTGGCCTGCCTGGGCTGATGAGAGCATCGTATATTTCCACCGCCTGGCTGATGATGGATGGTGGAGCATATTCAGGGTGAATGTCACAAGCTTTCATCAAGGTGGGCTCGATCTCCTCATTTCTTGTATGGACTTTTGGTTTAGAGTTTACTCCTGGTTTACTATGAAAAAAACAGTCACAGAGAAGGTTGTGAAGCTGGTTATGATGGTGCAGGCTTCACTTCTGGTATGGTATTGACAGAGAAGATAAGTAGGCTGTGAAGCTTGGTGTAAGCGTATGTTTCAAGGCAATGTTTCTGGTCTAGAGCCTAAGGTTTACTATTCTATCATGGCATGCTTGTGAACTTTACATCTGGATCTCACACTGTCAACCTTCCAGACGCGGAGCGCGTGACGCCGCCAGGAGTGCATGCCTTCACGCCCGCGGCGTCCACAACGGGCCCCTGGATCGCCGTCGCCACACGGCGCACCAGCATCCGCCACATCGAAATCTTCTCCCTGGAAACTGGCACCTTCTTCCCCATCACATCCCGGATCAACCCCTCCACGCACCACTACCAGCCCTTCCTCTCCCCGACCTCCACCAACAAGCTGGGGTACCACCGGTGCCGAGGCAACGACGTTGACCTGGAGACGAAGGAGTTCCGCGTGGAGCTCCAGCAGTCGCCGCTCCCCGGTGTGTCGGTGGCGCGCGTGGGCGGCAGCTTCCCAGTGATCTCCCCCGACGGCGCCCGGGTGGCGTATGTGGACAGCGGCGACACCTCAGCGGGGGTGAGCGTGATGAACCTGGACGGCTCGCAGCGCTCTGTAGCCTGGAGCCCGGGCAGAGCGTTCGGCATCAACTGGGATCCCTCGGGCAAGACAAACACCGTGTTCGTCTCCGAGGGAAGACCGTTTGCGTCTCTCAAGACCACTGTGCGCGTCGCAGCTATCCAGAACGCGGATTCTGGGACGAGCTCGACCAAGTACCTGACCAAGGAAGGCACCAGGAACAATGCGTTTCCATCCGCATCACCTGATGGAAAATACGTCGTCTTTCGCTCTAGTCGCTCTGGCCACAAAAACTTGTACATCATGGACGCTGTGGACGGCGAGGAGAAGTCTCTGCGGCGGCTTACTGAGGGAGCGTGGCGTGACACTATGCCCGCGTGGTCGCCTGACAACCAGTGGATTGCGTTTTCCTCCAACCGCGTGCACCCAACTGGTAAGCCCTCCAATGTTGTCCTCTGTGTTTATTTCGATGCGTCTTATGTGTCTACTTCCATATCTTGTGTATGTTCAGAGTATGTGTCCCTTGTCGATCCTTCACCAAGAAGAGATCTATTATTCTAGTCACTGCGATCGAGTAGAGTCCCCAGAAGTAGGGAGATTCGGAGAAAGAGAGCCCATTATTAAATGCTCTCCAGTGTCGTCCTGTTTGTCTCTGCTTTCCTTTTCCGTGTACGTTCAGAGTCCCTTGTTCCTCATGAGTAATAGAGAAAGAGGGGTACTTGGGAAAGAGAGAGTAGTTGAGCACATCTTCTCGAGTGTTGGTACTAGTTTGATGTATCTGCTTTCATTCCTCCCAGAAAAGACCACTATTCTGGTAACAGAGTTATCCAGTAGTAGGGATATTAGGCCAGATTCAGTGATCAGTTTTGAGGTAGTAAGGGTAGTGTCACTCTCTCACATAACATG
Organism: Bryoerythrophyllum caledonicum; assembly: GCA_963971425.1. NCBI lineage: Eukaryota > Viridiplantae > Streptophyta > Bryopsida > Pottiales > Pottiaceae > Bryoerythrophyllum > Bryoerythrophyllum caledonicum. Next base: position 1,731,014 of record OZ020526.1, on the reverse strand, counting down.
TCATCTGCTCCAGGCGAGAGATCATCTACAACCCTTAACTGCCTAACGTTTCTCTTCTTTTTCTCCAGGTGAGCGATCCTACAACCTGTACCTGATCCGCCCGGATGGCAGCGGCCTCCGCCTGCTGCTGGACACGGGCCCGGGCGGGCTGGCCATGCACCCGCACTTCAGCCCGGACAGCCAGCGCGTCGCCTTCGCGTCCAACTGGGCTGGCGTGTCCGCCGAGCCCATCACGTTCCCGCACTCGTACCAGCCCTACGGCACCATCTTCGTCATCAACGTGGACGGCACCAACCTCACGCGAATCACACACAACGGCTACGAGGATGGCACTCCCACCTGGGGAAGTCTGGGGTTGGCAAGCGCGGACGTCTCCAAGGAGGGCGTGAGGACCTCTTGCGCCTTCGAAGACGTGTGGTTTATTAATAACACTGGGATAGATCTCATGCAACCTCGGAGGGGGCAGTGTCAGCGGAGGTGGGGCGATCACCTCCAGATGTGAAGGTTTGTACATCCATGCCTTGGTGACCTTGTTGTAGCTTTAGGTTTGTTGTAGGCTAGACATCTGTGGAATATCAGCACGTGAAATGTGGTGGATTGATTATGCAGGTCTTGTTGTTGTAGGTTTAGGGTTTAGGGTCTAGATGGGACTATTCTCTCCAGATGTAAAGGTTTGTACATCCATGTCTTGGTGACCTTGTTGTAGCTTTAGGTCTGTTGTAGGCTAGACATCAGTACGTGAAATGTGGTGGATTGATTATGCAGGTTGGTTGTCTTGGTGGTCTTGTTGTTGTAGGTTTAGGGTTTAGGGTCTGGATGGGACTATTCTCTCCAGATGTACAAACCTGTACATACATGTCTTGGAATCTATGAGGATGTCTGGTGTATTAATAGTACTGGGATTGGTCATTTGCAGACTCAGAGGTGGGAGGAGGAGGAGCTATTCCAGATGTGTATGTATAATATGGTGGAACGAAGGTGCATGCCTTGGTGACCTTGTTGTAGGGTCAGGGTTTTAGTGAATATGTGTAATTTCAGGACGTGAGATATAGTGGAATTATTACAATAAACGTCGCATGTGTAGATGTATATCACCTTGTGAAAATATCAGACCTTGTTGTAGTTTAGGGTTTAGGATTTATGGTAAGGATTTAAGGTATAGGGTTCAAGGTTTTAGTGCATGGTGACCTTGTTGGTGTAGGTAACTTCTCGAGGTACCTACACGTACCAGCAACTTCTACAGATGCATAGAAACAAGCCAAAGATCAGTAGGAAACCCACAAGATACAACAAGATTTGTGATGTTGCTTCTGTACAAGAATAATTCAAAACACTTTTGTGTAAAGTTTTGAAGAAAGTTTCTTCCTAAATGGACGAAGTTCCAAATAGATTATAGGATGCATAAGCTACCATAAAAATGGTGAAGTTAAGACTATATTTTAGGGGGTTTCCAAGCTTTAGAAGATATTAAAGTGGGTGCTAAAACTAAATAGGTTAATAGTTAAATTATTTGAATGAATACCTCCTAATGATATGGTATTGAAGACAAGGTTCGGATCTTCTATAGAGCATCCGCACTACGGTATTCCGCACCACTCCTCACAATGTGGAGCATGGCGAGTGGCTTATGTGAGGCCATGTAGAATTTTTTTACTTGCTCTCCCCTCCGGAACCACTTCATTCAAGCACTACATCACCACATGACGGCTCCTTACTTTCACCCGGGTATAATCACTTTGATTGCTTGGCGTGTGTGTGCTAATGACGGTATTTCCCCGAGGATTTGTGAATTTTTTGAGGGATGCCGAGGCATGGCTTGAATTTTTGGGCTGCGGCAGGGAGGTTTAGCAAGGTTCCATGGCACTTTTGGCATTTGGCGCAATGGGTGCGGTTGCTCTTACATGAATAGTCGATGGACTAAAATAATGTCACATGGAGATGAAGTCACAAATATCAAGTAAACAAGATACATGACATTGAATATCCCTAATAGTGCCATCCACACTAACTATCTATTCAATGTAAAAGTTTTAATGTATACTACATACCTTTACCAAGAATAAAGGAGGTAATACTTCTAATGTAGAAGGACCTTCATCCAAGTACTTAGAAAAAAATATCAATCCGGCATAGATATAATAAATTAGTGTAGGTAACATTATTAGGGATAATAAATGTAGCAAGATTTGAACTGAAAAGATTGTTGCATCCTAGGGATATCTTTAAGTATCCACTTAAATCAAATTTTAATTTGATTGCATAGAAATATAAGTTGTGTTAAAGTAAGTTTTTGGTACTATAAAGAATTATTTTTTTAAAAAACCAATATTTAATTAAATCTCGAAGACAACAATAAAAAAAAAAACCCATAATATCATACCCAGAGGTCGGATTCGGCGGAAAACATTTCTAAAAATAGCTGTAAAGTATTGTTCAAAAACATCAATTTCTTAACTCGGTGAAAAAATATATTTTCAATTTAAGGACTAGACTGAAATTGAAAATATATTTTTTGGAAACAAAGAGTGCCAAATCCGACCTGAGGGTCCGGTAGTACCCGGATCGAGGCCGATCCCCGGGAATATCCGGCACGCTCGGAGCACCACCGACCCGTCACGTGCACCCCGTCAACGGAATCGTGTTGCGTGATGCTTTGCAGATGAGCTTTACAGATGAGCTCTGCTGATCAACTGTCATCGCATCCGAATCTTGTCCAGGCTCATCTCCGGCACTCGCAAGCCATCGACGCACCGGCATCCTCTCCAGACTGTCTCCTCGATCGCACCATTCATCATTCCCACTCTCTTGACGCATCACTCCCGAGGAGCTGCCACTGTGTTTTTCCCACTTGTCAACCAGGTTGGTCCTCGTCTTTCGCTCCCAGCAAGGTCGCATTGTTTCTTTTCGCGGTAAAGCACCGGGTTGGGTTTTGGATCCTGGTCGAATGTTGAGAGCGTGTTGTTGCAGTTGTTAGATCTACTGGTCACATTTTGTCTCTGATTCTAGCGAGCTTGCTTTTGTTGAGTTGGATCTGTTGGAGAGGGTTTGAATCCTTGAATGTGGAGCTGTGAAGCTGTGTACGACCTTTTGGCCTGATAATCAGGTGTCGCTCTTGTTCCGCATGAGCTTGGATTTCGAGATTTCCATTTAAATCATTTCTTTCAGATTTGTTTCGGAAAGTTTCCTGGCGTGAGAAAGAGTGGCGTTGCAGTACTGACAGATCCACCCGGGGTGAAGGTTTACTTCAAGGAATTCCTGGCTTGACAGAGTAGTAGTGTACAGATCCACCTTCCGTTGAGCTTGCATTTCTTGAATGTAGACAAGTACTAGGACCATTACCATGAGCTTCCATTCTGAAGATTCCAGGGCTTTCATTCCACTTTGCTAGAGGTTCCTAGGAGAGTGGTCATCCTGAACCTGAAGTGGCATTTGCTGAATCTTGAATCTAGTGCACCCAATGGAGGATCCGTTGCTGCCCAGCGGCAGCACCCGGCGAAGAGGAGGATCCTCAAGTGCTGGCACGCACCAGAGCGGCGCCCTTCTTGGGCGAAGAGGGGAGGCCATCACCAAGGGCAACAACTTCCAGAAAGCCGCCGCCATGGTGGACCAGGTACTACACCACCTCATCACAATGCCAACTTTTTTCATTTTACAAACAATGTGTTGATATAGATGCAACAACGTGTTGTTCTATTTGGTGCTGCAGGCCGAAGATGGAGTAGGTCTGCCAATGGAGGTTCTGGAACAGCCCAATTTTGAGGAAGCTGCCAAGCTCTACTTTGCTTACATTCGTCTGGACTTTCTGTGGGCCTTGAACCTGGCCGCATTGCTCCTGCTCAATTTCTTCGAGGTAGTAACTCTGCAACACCCTAAACCCTAACCCTAGACCCAAATATATCCTGACATGGTAGCTGTCTTTGTAGGTGCCTCTTTGGTGCAAGGAGTCGTTTCCGAACCCATGTGGAGACAGAGAGACGTTCTTCCTCGGAGGCTTTCCTTATCTCACTCGATATGAATCGCTCATTTGTGAGGTATTGCTTTATAAACACCCACTCTAGTTGTTGTATCTCTGATAAACAAGAGATCTAGTAACAGACAGTAGGTTTCTAAACAATAGATATTGTTGTTGTTATCTCTATCTTTCGTAGACAATACCATCTCTTGCATGATAATTTTCAGCTCATCACCTCATCTCTGGCTGCCATTTTTACACACCTAGGATGCAACACATCTCACTATCTTCTATTACACGCATTATTTTGTAAAGGTTTACTCATCAGGGTTGCTCAAATCTGCAGACAGTGATCCTCCTCATTCTCGGAGTATCCACATTCTTCCCCATTGCCATCATTGGTAACAAGCTGTTTTGGAAGAACAAACTCGACCTTGCACGAGTGAGTTTTCAAAGAAATTTTACAGTGTTTTTGTAGATTGTTAGTGTATTGAGGATATTTTCTGAAATGTGGTAAATTGTGAACATTGGAGGGAAGAATGTATGATTGATTTTTCTAGGATGAAAACATGACCGATTTTAGGAGACAGATTGCGTGCTGATGTTAAGGTCATAATTCTGTTGACTGTAAATTATGACCATAATTGTGTATATAAATCAATATTTGTTTTTGATTTTTTTGCAGGCTTCCCTCTTCCTGATATTGGCTTTGGACACAGTGATGAATGCCATTTATGTGATCCCCTCTGGCTTCATTGTCAGCTTACCCTTTCGCTTGGCTCCTTACCTCAGAGTTGGCATTGTCATTGTCAACACCAGGTAATCTATTTTCCCTTGAAAATCTGGGAATCCACAAATAGAATTAAACTGAAAATAGTTGAAGTGATAAAGGTACTACAGTACAATATTGCCATTTGTTTTCTCTTAATAGTAATTAGAGATTGGTGGTGCCTCAACAAAGAGTTTGGTGGCTTTCAACTCAAATTAGAATCAGTTGTTAGTCACCTTTGAGAAGGAGAAGAGGTCACGTTATACCATGAATTTTACCTGCCTTTTTCTTATGCTAGATTAGTTGAGAGCTGTTTTATTTAGGAAAAAAATTGGAGAAAAGAGGTCGAAATTCGTGGTATCTTTGACTCACCTTTTAAATATTGGTATTTTTGTTTGCATTCTTTTGACAGGGGTTTGCGTGATTGTGTGAGGACTCTAGTGGGAGTCATCCCAGAGTTTGTGGACATTGCAGTAAGTCTTACTCTTTTCACTACACACTACTCAAGGGTGCCAAATAATCAATCAAATCTAAAAGTTGCATTGGAATATTCTCATAATTTGTTTTTCAGCAAGCATTTTTTGGGGGGAAAGAACTTTTTAAAATCTTTTTATAGACGATATTTTTAATTAAAAGAATAAGATTTTTGGTTGGTTTGACAGGCACTGTTGGGGCTCTACTTGCTGTTCTCAAGCTGGTTGGCGTATGTGCTCTTTGAAGATACAGTGCAAGGCAACCTTGTGTTCACCACTTACACCACCACTCTCTACCAAATGTCCATACTTTTCACAACCTCCAACAACCCGGACGTCTGGCTGCCAGCCTACAAGTAACAAATACCACTTATTTTTTGTTGTACTTTTGTGTTATTTTTGTTGTATTTTTGTCGTATTTGGAATGCTTTCACATCTTTAACGTCACAAATGAAATTGTAGTTCATTTGTAATTGGTTTTGATGAGTTAGTAGAGTTTTCATTTGAAACTTTCTGCCTACAACCTGTATCTGCCTCCTATGGGTTATTCTTTTTTAAATGTTTTTTGTGTATTTTCTTACATTTTTTGGATTATTTTTTTAATTTTGCAGGTCATCGCGGTTTACGTCCCTGTTCTTCATCTTGTACATTTTATTTGGAGTCTACTTCATTATGAACTTGATTCTTGCTGTTGTGTACGATAGCTTCAAGGGCCAGGTAAAAACACATCAAATCAAATAAAATATAAATAAGTAAATGAATATATATATATAACATAGGAAGAATGATGTTATATATATATTCATTCATTTATATATATAACATAAGAAGTGATAAGCGGCCTTTATCACTTTTGAGCCTCAGTGATTAATTCCTTTTCCTATCGGCTTCCTATTCATTCTTTAACACATATCTATTTTTTCTTTTTGATGGCCAATTACTTTCATTTTCATTAGCTTCTTTGAGTTTGGTACTTAGCTTATTTAGGAATCATCCTCTTAAACGGAAGGTTGCCCTGACATTGGTTCTAGATGCAGAAATTTAAACGCTTTCTAGTGAAAGTTTTTTTTTGCTTAAATTTGAAAATCAATAAATTCATTTTCAAGAGAAAAGCTTTTTTATTTTATTTTTGAATTTGTTTTTTCAGTTGGCCAAGCTTCTGATACATGCGGAGGATAAGCGTCAGCAAGTGTTGGACGCTGCTTTCAATCTTCTGGATGAGCAGGTGAGTAATTCTGAGGGTGGCCTTTTTTATTACTTGAAGTAGGTTTGGAGTCATTTGTAAAAGTCACCCCAAAAGATCCCTACTCTTTTTTAATTAACATTAGCTTGAAATAGTTCTCAATTAATCTAAATTCTTAAATAGTTGATTAAGTCTGACTAATATTCATTAGGGTTGATCAAATGCAAAATCTTTCTAAGAGCCTACAACTACTTTGATTTGAGACCACCAAGCTCTTCCATTCACTTAACTTGTAAAGGACCATGGCCAATTTCAGAGGAATCTCTACTCCATTGATTAAAAACTCATCTATGAGACAATGGGGAAATTTGTTTATGTGAATTTTGATTAAAAGATAATTGCAGTCGAAGTGAAAAAAATTGTCCGGAAAACAAACACTTGGGGTTAAACGGAAGAATTCTAACACCACGCTCTTTTTTACTCGTTGAAAATTATAGTTTAAATCAACTACCAAGCTCTTCCATTGATCTAATAACTACTGGAAGAGAGGAAAGAGGAGGTGTCTTTGGGCTCCTTTATCAACGAACTAACCTTGAGGTTCCTTGAATTTGCAGAGGAGAGGGTACCTGGATGTCCCTCAATGTGCTAAATTGTTCAAGGAACTCAACAAGTACCGGTAAGTGAGCTACTAGTTTTTATCAGTTTCCTAAATGTCTAAGGAAGAATGGAGTGGTTGCGGGTTCAATATCTGGTTGTGAAATCTTCTCTCTACTTAAAAGGATTCCAATACTGCAACTCGTGTCTGCCATAAAACTATTAAAACTAAGCAAATTGTTGGAGCGTGCCCAAGATTTAAGAAATTTATTTTAAAGTCTTCAAATATGAACTATTTTGATGGATCTGCAGAACTTTACCAAAGATTGCAGAGGATGACATGGAAGAGGTGTTCTACGCCTTGGATGATAGTGGCGACTTCAAGGTTAGTGCAAGCATTTTGTCATAAATAATGAAGGTAGAGGACACTATTTTCATTAGGATTTTGCAACAAATATATCCCCAGATCATAGCACAAAGCTGCTGCTTTATTTATTCTTTACAGTTTATTGAATTAAAGTAAATTGATTAAATATATAAATAATATTTGATTTCTCTATTTGTATTTTTATCATTTTTAAATTTTTATTGGGTTTATGACAGATCAACCGAGCGGAGTTTTCAGACCTTTGCTCAGCAATTGCGTTGAAGTTTGACAAAGCTGAGGAGGTATGGCATTGTTGGTGAGGTGGACCTTTTTTAGTTGGAGTTGTGACTTTTTTCTGGTCTGTTAACCTTTCGTCTGCTTTTTTTTTGTTTTTGTTTTTGTGTAGCCCTCATGGTTTGAGCAATATCCAGCATTTTACAACTCAGATGCGCTCAACGCTGTCAAGACTTTTGTGAGAAGCCACATTTTTGAGAAGATTGTAATTGGCATGTTGCTCATCAACGCTATTGCTGTCTTCATTGAAACTACGGTTAGTTCCTTTTAATCTTGTCAAAACATAAATGTCTTTTTTCTTTTTTCTTTTTAAACGTCTTTAATTTAATCTGAGGTCAAAAGAGAATAATTGGAGTTCTACTGAGCTGTTGAGTTTTGTTTACTAGCAGATGTCAAGTATATGGCTCTAGATGTTTTTTTTCAGGGATCAAACCCGCAACCTCATATCTTTGAGTATCTCACACTATCACCTGGGTAATTGAGAGTCATCTCGGACCGCTAAATGAGACTTTGAGGTCATTAGAAATATTTTTCTTTTATTCTTACATTTTGGCTTTGAATTGGTTGCAGCTTGATATTGAGGACAGCTCCTCTCAACGTTTCTGGCAGGATGTTGAACTTGCTCTTGGTAAGTCATCTCTTATTCCCCAAAGGTGAGATGGGAGCCCCTATAGTTGGCAGTTGTTAACAAACAAAAGCTTTAAATTACATATCCAATAGCTCACTAGAATTGTGTTAGTCTAAAATCCAACTCCTTTTCACATCAAACCTATGAACCTTTTAAGGCCAATGAGCTCACAAGGCCTGGGAAAATCTACGAGCTTAAAAGAATATGCAAAACATCATTTACATGACAAATTCATTTTATTGCGACCCCACTTCAGAGAAATTATTGTAGCTCGCCAATGCTTGGTGGCCCCAATCCTTGTAAATGCTCATCTTGCTCCACCTTTACGTCACAGTTCAAATCTTCCACAGAGGTGGCTGGTTGCACTTGCTACAGGTATTAATGTGCCCAAACAACCCAAAAATGGACGTCAGGTCTTAAAAGGTTAATGATATTCATTTATTCACAACTCCAGGGAAAAAAATATGCTATGATGTTCTGATGTTTAGCGTTTGGGTTGACAAACTTACTTGTTCCGGTGCTAACTTCTGTCTTGTTGTACTTTTTAAATTTCTTTTCAGGATGGGTGTACGTGGTTGAAATGCTCTTGAAAGTTCTCGTGTACGGTTTCAACAATTATTGGCGATCTGCACAAAACCAGTTCGACTTCATCATCACCGTCACAATTGGTAATAATCTCTATCCTCACAACCACCATATTCATCACGTGTGACATGAGAAGTTTACATTCAACAAAAGATATATCATAAAGAACTTAACTTTTTTTACAAGATATAGAATCTTATAGGATATAAAGGATCTAGAATTTTAAAGTGTTCATATTCATCATGGACTCTTTCATGACATTTAGATTATGCTTGTTGGACCATGTGCAGTGGTTGCGGAGACTGCGGCCTTTATCTCTCCAACTGATCTGCCTTTCTTCAGCAACGAAGAGTGGTATACAACTTCACCTTGAAGAGTACTATGTGTTGAAATAACTTAAGTTTTTTTTTACCTTGATTTTTTGTTTGCAAACACAGATTCACTTTATTTTCTTTTCTGACTCTCCATGGAATGTTCGGTGCAGGATTCGGTACCTTTTGATTTGCCGGCTGTTAAGGTTGACAAGGCTGCTTGTGTTGGTGGAGCGGTACAAGGTGATGGTGGGCACGTTCTTCAAGCTCATCCCCAATCTCATCCCTTATTTGGGCATCGTCTTCTGCCTCATGTGCCTCTTCTGCTCCTTGGGCGTCCATGTATGTTCACCCTTCATCCTCCCCTCCCTCATTACTAAGTTCAATCTTAATAAGTTGTAGAGAATGAGCTTTGACCTCTTTTCTCTTTTTTTTAATCATCGATATCATTCCCTAAAATGCTTTGAATGAGTTCAAAGAGGAGAAAGGCAATTACAACACGACATGAATTTCAAGGGCAGCTAATACTAGTTCTAACTTGACGGTCACCAAGCTCTTCTATTGATGTACAGTCAGCCATCTATCACATTTCTAGACCGAAGTTCCCTTCATTATAACAGCCTCTCTTTATAACAGGCAGAACCAACGAGGTTGTTGTAAAGGGATTCTATTAAGAGTGAGGAAAGAGTAGTATAAGAGAGGTATCTTATTGAAACTCTTGGAAAGAGGTTCTCTAATAGGTACGTGGGACCTTGTTGTGTGCAGCTCTTTGGTGGTCTTGTCTATGCTGGAAATCCGGTTCTGGAGGGGACCACCATGTTTGAGAACGAGTATCCTCCCTCATTCTTGTTTCCTTTTGTTAGTTTTTTGCTTCTGCAGTTTCATTTCGCACTAGTATATTGACCCATTGTCTCCAACAGGGCAACGTAGAAGCTCTCTTTTGTTCCGTATATAAATCCTTGACTGAAATGATTTGCCAGTTACTTGTTGCAAAACTTCAACGACTTTCAGTCCGGCATGGTTACCTTATTCGACCTGCTTATCATGGGCAATTGGCAGATATGGATGGATGTGAGTTTTCTTTTCTTTCTCATTCCTTACCTCAGGACTGGATTCACCATTAATTTTATTTTTTTTAAAAAGCTTTCACCATATGTAAGTAGTTTTAAACTTTGATGACAAGTGTTTCCATTGCCATAACTTAATAAACATCAATTAAGTCATTGAAATACTCTGAGGAGGATTTGAATACAGATTGGAAGAAGTTTCTTTAGTCTAAAAAGGATTAACCCTTAATCGTCAATATATAGGTACATCTGTAGATTACATAAATGTATTACAGTATAGCAAGCACCTCACATCGTTGGATTGAACTAACATGTGAACCTTCATTTCAATCAATCTGAACCAAATATGACACCATACATGTAGAATACTGAGGCCACTAGTGACATCTTATGATGGTTAGGAATTAAAGTGTCATGTATCTATTGTTTGTTTGTGTGGTCACTTGGGGTTGAGATTTCTTCATTGTAGGCATGTTCAACTTTTTCCGAGTCCTTTTTATCATCCCCATCATTGCAATGAGATCTAACAAAGGAGTTTGATTTGCAGAGCTACACCACATTGACTGGCAAGTGGTGGACAATATTTTTCTTCTGGGGCTTCTACGTGATTGCAGTCCTATTCCTCCTCAATCTGGTACGAAAATTGAACTCAACTGCATTGAACTCACTGCTACTGACATTGAATTGATATGAAGTAGTGACAGAAGTTTAGGATCCTGTTGAGATTCACACACCCTTAATTAACCCTTTAATGAAGAGACCTAGTACCGCGAAACTACAAAAACGACCACTTTCTCGCTTGCTTGTCGTTCATCCTTAAATGCCGTGGGATTCCTGGAGACAGTGCTGCAGAGGCCCATTTCGGGCCTCTCTGGCTTTAAAGGGTTAAAGGATTAATACTTACACATGTATGAGTTGTTGCTGTTGCAGATTGTTGCCTTTGTCTTGGAAGCATTCTTCTCTGAGATGGAAATCAGCGCTGCTGCAAAAGAATCCGAGGACGACAGCAGCAGCAGCGACTCCGACAACGAGGTGAGCATTCTCTATACCCATCCAATATGTAGGCTTTTGCGTCAAAACATTTATGGTAACCCCCTCATAACCAACCAAAACCCATAAGCGACACCTGTAAAATTGGGGTATATCCAACTCATTTCCATCCCATTACCACCCATCCAAAGTTTCCTACTAGTCAAGACCCCTAATTTTGGTTGGCAGGCACTCACCAAATATGGTAGCACACTTAGAAAAGTCATATCTAATTCACATTTCATCGGAAAAATATGAAATCACTTGAGTTGATATTGTAATTCTATTTGCTACTACTCAAAAATCAAATTTTTATTATTTTTTCTCTCCATATATGCACATTACTTAACTTGTCAATTACGGGGGCGTTTACCTATTTGCAGAACCCGAAGATGAGCAGTGCAAAGTCAAGAGCAAGAAAAAGAGCGAAACGGAAAAGGTGACATATCTTTTACCTTGCTATATCTTTTTACCCTACACAATGGTCACTTTTGTACATCAGTAATTCACAATGAAGACTGTCCAAAAAATTTGGAAAATTCAGGAGATTTGTGTAGGTGATACCCAACCATGTCCATTGTGTCTGAACTACCGGGATTTGAAAAAATAATTAGTTTGGCATGTATTGTCCAAAAGTGACCACTGTGAACGGTAACATTCTAGAACCGATGCTAGGGTGGGCTTGTGAGTATTAGCAATGATAAATTCATTAGCCATTTGCAGACCCACATCTATTTCTTCCCTTTCATGACCACTTGCTTTGTTTGTATCAATCTCTCTTATTTTGGTTTAAGGTCTAAAATCATTTGGAAATTCGTAATAGAAGGTCATCGTAGCACTGGTTCTAGAATGTTACATCATCTGGGTCAATGCATGTTGATTCTGTAGATTTTTTCTGACCAACTTCTTTTGTGTCCCTTCATTTGCAGGAATGACTTCAATGTGCAGTCACTGTTGAACCACATGCTGAGTGCTGAGTTGGAGAAGAACAAGTCTTTCGAGAACCGCCAATCTTAATCAACCTATAAATATACAGGTTTGCACCTTTAAATTGGCACCCCATGTTTAACATGATGGAATCATGAATGGAATGGAGTCAATGCCTCAACTCTTTGACTAGTTTGTTCTCGTGAAATTTTCTAATTTGTTGAATCCTATAGTTTAGATGATGTTGTTAGCGTACCCGTGATAATGTACCCATATGTTTTCAGCCATCTGTTCCCATTGACCCTTCTAACCCTTTAGTGCCCACGAGACCCAAAATGGGATTATTGAGGTGTTCAAACTTAATTTGCATGAAATCCACAAGGAATTAGGTTGTGAAATCAGAAGTTCAGATTTGTGCACACATTACATGAACATTGTAAATATCAGATTTTGATTTGGAGTAATAGAACTCCTGGAAAAGCTAGGAATACAACACAAAATACATCAACTACAGTGAGTACCGATTTTGGTCTTAAATTTTGATTGAAATTTGTCTATTAAAGATTCTTCATTGTTTTGTGATTTTTGATCTCTCATTGTATACAAAACTTCTGTATTTTTCCGTATAAGTTTGGAACATTTTGTATACAATCAAATAGACAAAAGTTAAAAAATCATCAATAATCATGTATAAATGTTTTCTTCACATGTGGTATGTCAATGCAAAGCCATCGACCTAGTGCACATGTGAGCCTTTTATATTCACAGTACAAAAAAATCTTGCAAGAATCTATTGATGGACAAAGGAGTATACCTTCCAAAGTCTAATACCAATTAACGGGTAACTATAATCAATTCCATCAATGGTTGGATGTGCAAATTTTCTCCAAAGTTGTGGTCATGGTTTGAGTTCAATTTTGTAAGGTTGGATACTAAAATTAGGCATTATATTTCCATCAAAGTTAGTTCAAAGAAAAAGATCAGCACATATTTTGGTTTTGGATGCACATGACCTGGGCGCTGAACGGTTAAGGACGAGAGGCCCATAGGTGGTCACTTTTGGTGTAATTTGCAAATTGGTGGACAGATACTTCATCTTTGTATGACCCGTGTACTAATTTAGGTTTCTTGAATCATTGTGCTTTCAACAAATGGGGTGAAAATGTGCACGGAGTCTAATGAGCAAAGTATAGTGATATTCATAGCGCCAATCACGATGAAATGTACCCATTGTATAAATGATGTAGTGACCAGCTACGATGAAATGTACTTACTCATGGCAACTCCTAGGCTTGGTCGCAGGTGTTGTCCTTAAAGGGCTAAGTTAAGGACATGTTGAGGTTCATAAATTGCTATGAATTGCTCAGCTACTTTTGAACACTTCAAATTGATACCAATTGATTGTGAGTCAACGTGATGTGATACTCATGTCCTTGAGTACAATATCCTCCATGGATATCCATAATGAGATAATCCCTTGACATGATACCTTTGTGGACCAATCCATGAAGGGGCATTTACTTTAGATATCGGTTGTTTACTTTAGATAATCGTTATAAAATTTAGATACATATATATAAATTAGATCCCTATTGATGGAATCCGGCGCAAAATTGTCTAGGATCGTCGGAGAGTAATCTTTTATTGTGAGAGAGATTTATATTTAAATTAAAACAAAGGACAAAGAAAGAAGTTGGTATCATTCATCTTCTTTATCTCTTTATAATTGGCCATGGGTCACTGACTATTTGTCTCAAAGTGTCTATCACCACAAGGGACAATATGTCTCCCTCACTATTCTTTAACTACATTCAATCCAAAACCCAAGAACAGCATGTCTGTTGTTTCCAGAACTCCTGTCTCAGAAAAACAAATTATGATATTCGTCAATTAGTATGAAAAGGCATCCATACACTTGATGATAACCAAGGTCTTATTAAACTTGAACACAATTGGTACATGATAGATACACGACACTCTGCTCACGAATAACGAGAAAATCATACATAATCCTATCACAACGCACCAGTCAGCTCGTTGCAGACACGGCAAGCGGAAGTTCTCCAATCAACTCCCAAATTTTCACAACGCCATCATCCCCAGCTGATGCCAGCAAACGTGGATCCTGCAGCAGCATTGGAACTACTTCAGCTGTCTACAACATGAACATGATAATTACCTGGTGTAAAAGACAAAGAGTTCAAAAGAGCTGATGGATTCCGGTTTGACATCTTGCATCAATTACCTTTGGATGCCATTGCACGCAGTTGACATCAGCTGTATGAGCCTTTTCAAGCTTGTGCACCAACTCATATGTTTGGCTTCCTCCTTGAGCAGTGTCTTGAGATTCAGATTCAGCGAAGATGCGGATACAGTCGTCTCCTGCTCCACTGGCAATACGACCATTCAATCTGAAAGTGCAAAATATCAGCAGCCATTAATGAGGAAATCCAGATCGTCACTCAGATCTACACCAAAATTATGAGGCAAAACACTAAATCCTTTACCTTGACCAATTAACAGAAAATATTGTACGGTCGTGATATCCCGATATGGTGGTTAGATGCTTCCTGCAAAAAGAATTGGAGAGAAGAGTAAATAGCAGGACAAAGTTCACTCCTCATATTTTGCAAAAAAATTAAATTGGTAGGTGAATATTAGACAAGGTTGAGGATCCCAAGATGTACCACTTCGCTGAGTCATCGCTCCCTGAATTTGTCAGATCCGCACTTGTATCCCAAATGATTAATGTCAAATCATCACTGCCACACCCAAAAGAAAGTTTCAAATGAGACGAATACAAGGGATCAACTGATTGGGAAAAAAGAGGCATGCGCTTCTTATTAAAGAGCCTCAACTACCAGTAGATAAGTGGCATTTAAGTGCCTAACATCAAAAAGCTAGAACGCTTGTAGTCTTCACACCTGCATGTCACCATGCAATCGCCTGTGGCATTGAACGAGGCAGCCCACACGGTTGAAGTGTGTCCCCTGCCAAACATAGGACAGGAAATGAGAGTCAGAATTAAGAATGATACATATCAGAAAATGAATGCATATCATGGCCATTAGTACAGGAAGACGCTCTTTTGTTCGAACAAAGTTTCACCTGCCAGGAGGTCCCAAGGTTTGTGCGCAATGCCAATCATCACCATCACCTTCTTCAGTCCACACCTGCAAAGGCGTGATACAATTTCCAGATTAGAGATGCAACATCGGAGTAAGTGCAATGTTCAGGAACAAACAGGCAAGTGCCCTACTACACATTACCTTGATAGTGTTATCATAGCTGGTGGAAACCAAAATATCCAAGGATGGATGCCATACAAGCATCTTGACATCTTGCGTATGTCCATTCAGCACTGACACACACTCAAACTCATGGCCAGGGAGCACCTCCCAAATCCAAACAGACTTGTCTCGACTGCAAGAAGCCATCAGAGTGCCTGCCGAGTTCCACGCCACGCTTTTCACCTCATTTTCGTGACCCTGCCGCAAAAGCAGAGGTAATCGCATGAGGTGAGCATTTCATTCATGTAAAGCCGATACAGTGTAAATCTAACACACAAGGAACAGTAGACTAAGAATTTCAGTCTGTGCAAATCGGAACATAACCTCAACTACTGAATACCATTACACCAATTACCGTGAAGAGGATTACTCAACATTTGAGATGTTACAAAGCCAAAACAGGACCAGTTGTACAACTAACCTCAAACGAAGCTATGAAGGAAAAATCGCCGCCAACGTACTCCCACATCCCAATGGTGGCATCGAAACTGGCAGACGCGAGCATATTGCCATTTGGAGACCACGAAACTTGCCGAACTGTGCGAGTATGAGACGAATCCAGGACTGCCTATGCAACAACAGCCCCGAAGTCAAGAGAAAAACAACACCAGACCCTCGTCTCCAAAAAACGCCACACCTCAAGTGCCAAACCAAACATTACCACACTAAAATTGATCGCAACTAGTGCGTGTGGCACGAATTCCTAAAGCACGAACTACTTTACAAAATTCGCGTTTCGCACTAGTTACCCTCCCTCACTATCAGCTTCATCAATCATCATAATACAGACCTTGCAAGACCAGGTAGCAGAAGACGGCGCGCTCCCGGCCGAGTGCTCCCAGATGCGCACAGTTTTATCGCCACTACACGACGCAAGAACCGACGTTCCCCCGCAGGCCCTCCACGCCACACCCCACGCTCTACCGCCACAGATCAAACAACACCAAATTCAACCAGCAGAAGAAAAAAAAACAAAAAAACAAAAAACAAAAACCGATCATGCCTGTACCTGTCCTCATGGCCCTCCAACTCCTGCACCAGTCGCAACGAAACTCCTGCCAGCACGAGGAGTGAGATGAAACCCTACGAAGCGCCTAAAACCCTAAACACTGCAGCAGTGGTGTGAATATTTGTGGATGTGGTAGTGTGTACCTGCGGGGGATGGTGCGAGGCTGGCGTGGGCCTTGGAGGCGTCGGAGGACATGGCGAGGCTGGCGATGGCGGAAGACAAAGCCTGGTGTAGACAGACAGGAAAGGGTGAGCAAGTTCTCTCTCTCTCTCTCTCTTGGTCCCCCTCTCTAGCTCCTTCGCTTCTTCTCCCTCTCTTAAACCCTCTCCCTCTCTCGGTTCTTCCTCTCTCTTGGTCCCTCTCTTGGTTCCACTCTCTTGGTCCCTCTCTCTTGGTTCCACTCTCTTGGTTCCACTCTCTTGGTCCCTCTCTCTTGGTTCCTCTTTCTTGGTCTCTCTCACTTGGTTCCTCTCTCTTGGTCCCTCTCTCTTGGTTCCTCTTTCTTGGTCTCTCTCACTTGGTTCCTCTCTCTTGGTCCATCTTGGTCCCTCTCTTAGTTCCCTCTCTTGGTCCCTCTTGGTTCTTCTCTCTTGGTCCTTGGTTCCTTTCTCTTGGACCCTCTATCTTGGTCCCTCTCTTGGTTCCTCTTTCTTGGTCCCTCTATTTGGGTCCTTTCCTCTAAGCAGGCGCACATGGCCCTTGACTCGGACCCCCTTCAATCCATCGGGTTGAATCCATCTGGTCACCTTGGTCCCAATCCGAGATTCCAAGGACCACGTAGGGTGAAAAGCAAGCCGCACGGCTAGCATGTATGTTTGTTTTCTGGGTTCCCTCTTTTTATTCCTCTCATGGTCCCTCTCTTGGTTCCCCTGTTTGAGTTCTTGTCTTGGTCCCTCCCTCTAGGTCCCTCTCTTTACGGCCCAAACTTGTTGTCCTACCTTAGACGTAAAGCTACATCTAGCACCGACAAGAAAGTCAGTGAGCGTTGGCTCCTTGACTCAGCTTCCAGACCAGGTTGTCTGGTCCACTCAATGTCGACGTCCACGGCCCAACTCGGGTCCGTTGCTCCCAAATCAAGGAGCAAATGCTTCCATACAAGAACCATGTGCGTACCTTTTTGGATCCCTCTTTTGGTTCCTCTTTTGGTCTCTTTTTGGGTCTATTTCTTGGTCTTTTTCCTTGGATCTCTCTCTTAGTCCCTCTCCTTCAATCTCTCTCTTGGTCGCTCTCTCTGGGTCTCACTCTTGGTCCATCTCTCTAGGTCTTTCTCTCCGTCCCTTTCTCTAAGTCTCTCTCTTCGACCCTCTCTTTGGGTCCATTTCTCAAAGCTTCCATATATGGATCCATATGGGGCTCCAATGGTTCCACATGGATAGTGGCGGGTCCAATCCGATGGAGGCCCAAGCTACTCTTGCAGGTCACACATGTGGCCGGATCTGGTTGTGTTCCCTAATTTTACTTTCAAAACTCCTTGATCCAACTTCCAAAGCTGGTTGTCCGGTCCAACCGATATGGGCCTTAAGAGCCAAACATCTGTCCGTTGCTACCGGATCATGAACTAAATGAGGTCGTACGGTAGTCATGTGCGGAACCTTTTGATTTCCTCTCTTGGTCCCTCTCTCTTGGTCCTTCTCTCGATTCCTTTCTCGGTCCTTCTCTTGGTCCCACTCCTCATGGTCCTTCTCTCGATTCCTTTCTCGGTCCTTCTCTTGGTCCCACTCCTCATGGTCCTTCCTTCCTAGTCTCTACCTCATGGTCTCTCCTTCTTGGTCTCTTTATTCGTCTTTCTCTTGGTCCTTCTCTCTTGGTCTCTTCTTGGATCCCTCTATTTTGGTCCTTCTCTTTTTATCCTTCTCTTGATCCCTCTTTGGGTCCCTCCTTTTTGGTCCCTCTCTTTTTATCCTTCTCTTGATCCCTCTTTGGGTCCCTCCTTTTTGGTCCCTCTCTTTTTATCCTTCTCTTGATCCCTCTTTGGGTCCCTCCCTTTTGGTCCCTCTCTTCATCTCCCTCTTTATTTCTCTATCTTAGTCTTTTCTCATTACCCCTCTTTTTTATCCTCTCTTGGTTCCTCTTTCTTAGTCCCTACCATGATCCATCTTTTTTGGTTCCTCTCTAGGTCTCACTCTCTTAGGCCCCTCTCCATGTCTTTCACTTGTTCTCCCACCGGTAAACCCTATGTTTCTCTCTATTTCTCTCTCTCGCCCCTTTCTTGCTTCTTCTTTAAAGACAATAAATGGATTATTGTTGCTTATGTAGGAACATTTATAAGATTGAAGTACTATTTAGCTTCTTTGGTATAGTAATTCTTCATTATCTTCTTCTTCAATTTTCTATTCAATTATTTATTGAATTTATTGCATACACCTCATTCTACAATATAACATGCATTTTACATCTACAACTTTATAAGTTCAACTCAAAATCTGTTTATTTTCCCACATAATAAATTTTATTTGTATTATATATACTTTTGTTTTGTAATAATTAGGCGACAAGTAAATAATAATTTTCTAACTTAATGAACCTTATTTTGTAAAGATATGTGACACATATACTTTTGTTTAAGAGTAATCTTGAACAATGAATGACATAATCATTGTTCAAGATTCATTTGAAATTGATAGGCTATCATGAATAAAAATTTTGAATAATCAAATAGGTGAATTTACATAATTAAGAGGGCACAAACATTGTCAAACAATCACCTTTAAAGAAAACAATTATCAATTTGATCAGTTTATATGAACCAAATTTATTTAAATCTAGAGTAATTGTCAATTTGATCAGTTTATATGAACCAAATTTATTTAAATCTAGAGTAATTGTCATAATTAGAGTAAGCTCTCTGTACAAAGGCATTCAATACAACAAGGAGCTTTCTGTCCATGGTAGATGTAGCTCCTTACAACAACAATTTGATATAATAGTAACACCCATCAAGCCAAATTGTCACCCCTCGTGACATTCATGCAAAATAAGGCATGTCAAAATTGGCTATCAATGAAATAATGATTTGATAGTAGATCCCCATTTCAGTCAATTAATTTTTAAGCCGAAACCGTTGTCCAAAGGCATATTGTACCTACATTAATTCTAAACTCGTAAGCACACCTACTCACATGCATCATACTCACATCAGCACACCAATGCATCATACTCCACCATGGTCACTACAATTCATCCAAAACTTGCATATAAGAGCCATAACCTCGTGAAATAGTAGGCAAAACAAACAAGGTTGTTGTGGACGGAGTTGATTGTAAAGCTAAAAGTAAAAAAAAAAAATTTCAAGTGATTTGTAAATTGATTGTATAAATGAAAAGTCATTGAATCCAATTGAGTACCTAATTTAGTTGTCAATAAAATGGTGTAGTATTTGATTGTATGAATGGACTTCACATAATAATATGGGGTGTAATAAAAGCATTTTGACCTAGGATTACACCTCTCAATTGTACTACAATGGATCCAATGTCGTTGCCTTTTTCACATAATGTATAGTACCATATAGAATGACAAGGACTTTGCCATGGTGTTTGACTTGAAGGTCTTAGATTTGATACAATTATTGCAATTTTAATAGTTAAAATCTTGCAACTTTGAAATGAGCTTCACATGTAAAGTTCTTACAACAAATAATTAACACATGCATGTTTAAAACTTCATAATCTATGACTTCAATACTAAGGTTAAGCGTAAGAATGTGTTGATTCTAGAATAAAGCCTCAAGGCTTAGGAGAAGATGATTACAAAAATTTACATTTTTATGTGGCAACTCGACGGAAAGATGGTTATAAGAATGTCAAAAGACATGCTCCAGGATTTGGCACAAATGTGCCAAAAAATAAATTGATTTTGTAAAAATTTAGTTTATTTGTTTTCAAAAATAAATATCATCAGTTTGAGATTTCATTATTTTTTATAAAAAATATATGACATCATTATAAGAGCTTGCAAATATCAACGGATGTTAGTTCTATAATCATCTACAATTTCAACAAATGTATTACTTTACTTCTACAACCCTAAGTTTAAAATCCCACTAGTTGCTTTGAAAAACTTTACAAACAACCAATCCATTTTTATAGGAGCCTAGAGCTTTATATTTACCATACTTTAGGCTTTTTTATTTTTTATTTTTTACATTATTTGGTGGTACTTCCAACTAATTAGTATGGTTGGTTCAAAATCTAATATTAAAATTAAAAAATGTAACTTATTTGTTTATCTGTTTAATTAGTATTGAATTTTATTTCAAGCGTAATGGATCTTTGACCTCACTTATAGCCAATAATTATTAGTACCCCCATCAAGGGGGTGGATATTAGTTGGTATTATTCGGATTTGACATCGTTTTCATTTGTAATGGATTTCAATCCTAACTATTAATGAAATCAATAACTGATACGTCAATGACTGAGTCAACCTCCTACTATTATTTAAATATTGTTCTAAAATTTTCATTTAGATATTGTCTTTTCTACTTTGGACTAATCTTGTTAAATATAAGTGGAAATCATGCAAGCTATTACTATTACTTTTGATTGTATAATATAATGAGCCTCTTTAACCCCTAGATTTCTTCGACAATTTTGCACCAGAAACACTTCAAAACTGCTAGTTCTAGTGCAATGTTAAGGAAGAAATGCAAAACTTTTATTTCTAATTACAAACCGTAGGATCTCAATAAAGACTTACTAAATACATATACACAAAATTTCAGAAACTTTGACTTCAGAGATTGTAAGATTTTTATTGTTTGAAGTAGAACAAAGGTTCATTTTCTCCCTTGGATGTAGTGGATCGGTAGACTTTGACTTCACTTGCTGTCAAATATTTTTACTACACAATGTCAAAATTCATTTCCATCATGTTAAGGATGATACTAGTTTCTTGTACACCAACTTTTATGGATAGAGATGGGGTGTAGCATATTCAAATAATTGTGCAAGTAGTGGAGGTTCAAAATAATGCCAATTCATGTTATATTTTTTGTGAACTTAATATGTTTTAGAATGAGAATCCGAATGGTCAATGCAAAGTTTCACACCACATACTGCTATGGAAAAAATAAAAAGTAAAAAATAAGAAGATCTCTAAGTTTAATGTAAAAAAGAAGAAGTTTTTTGGTACCTTGCCCAACAATGTGTGACAATGTGTGAAAATGTTCAACTTGGGTTTATATGATTTTTTTTCACTAAATACAAGAGATATTTCTTGACAATATGAAAGGAAATAATATTATTTGCTGGCACTGAAAATCTCACATTGAGTAGAGTGTCATAGCAAAAGTTTTTGGAGTTGCCCGAAGTGCTCAATCTCCCCATTTGAACTTCAAAACCCTGTAACTTTTTCATTGAATATTGGATTGAAGAAAAAATTGGACTCACACAAAGCTCTTGGTAATTTCCATCTTCTCGTAAAGATTTCAAAGAATTTTTTTATAAATTGATACCACAAGAACCTGCCCGAACCTTCCAGAGTCCTTGAAGGGGACTCTTGGAAATTTAGGGGTTAATACCTATAAATATATCTTAGAAGATTGTAACAAGTCTTTTGTGGTTTGTAGCAGATGCTAAAAGCCAATGAAAACAATCTAAACGTCTTTCTAAATCTCTTGGTATGAAGCTTTTCCTTTTAACGAAAGTCCTTTACGCCATAGCCTTTTGACATAGTGTAAGTTGCGAATGACAAACTCGGCGGTGCTAGCAATGAAGCTGAGGCGCAGTTGGCCGGGAGAAGTGAACTCCTCTGAGAGCAGATTCTGAAGTTGAACAGATTTGATGGCGAGTGGGCTGCACATATGAACATGACCTAAGCACTTGGCTGCTCTTGTGCCTCCTTGCATTGGCGGATTACGTCTGTCGAGTTTCTTTGTAGGTGCTTGTAATTTAGAATATTCAACTCCGAGCTACCGAGGCCTTGTTCGTGAAACCCTTTGGTCTTTGCTTCTAGCTGGGGCAGGGCTCCGGACGAGGACACGAGAATTGCTTTGCTGTAACGGCGCAGATAGTTGTCATGGCGAGAATTGACGAGTTTTATGTGCGGAATTCTGCATCGTGGACCTCCATCGGAGAATCCATCCAGTTGAAGCGTACAAGCTCTGGAAATTAGGCTTGTGAGTTGAATCTTGTGTGGAAGCTTGACGAGCTCCAAGAGCCATAGAACGTATGTGTGCACATTCATTGTGTTTTCTTCATCAAAATAGAACTTATATGTGGGCACACTTGGGAGGTAGTATTGCCTCTATGATGCATGGCATGTTGTATTGCTTGGCATGTTTGCATTGCTTGTGATGCTCACTCACTTCACTTCCATGTAGTTGAGTTGGGTCCTTTAGAGAAGAAACTTCTTGCCAATTACAAACTCTTAAAGGGATGAAGAGTTCATCTTTATAGCGTGGCTAGCTTCGAAAACATGTTTGGGAGATGACAAATCATCTTTCCCGCATAGTTAGCCCTGAACATTGCGTTTAGAGGATGACAAGTTCATCATGTCTACGTGGTTTAGAGCGTTAGCTTTCAGAGGATGACAAGTTCACCCTCTGCTTGTTTGGCTCGAGGACTTCACTTCATACCTATTTCAATTAGAGGATTAGTTCAATGAGCATTTTTCTAGCTTGGATTTCCGGATTCTATCAAGAAATCATTGACTTATGTGGAGATTTGATGATTGTTCATTCTAGAAAGAAATGATATAATTTCCTCTACGATCACGTCACCTCTCTTCACTTTAGGGAACTTTTGGTTTGAATGAAGGTAATGGAATTGGAAACTAGTTTCGTAGGCTTAGTTTAGAATACATTCATTGTAAGTCCACTTGATACAGCCACCTAAAAAGTACGGGTTGTATTGAGAAAATGGAACATGGATAGTGGTGGTAGCAAGAAGAAATTAGAAGAGTCTAGTGCATCTAAGGTAGAGATTAGCACTGAGACACTTAGTCATTTCATTTCATGCCTCCAAGACTTGCAGCTAAAAGCTTTACCTTC
Organism: Bryoerythrophyllum caledonicum; assembly: GCA_963971425.1. Classification (NCBI taxonomy): domain Eukaryota; kingdom Viridiplantae; phylum Streptophyta; class Bryopsida; order Pottiales; family Pottiaceae; genus Bryoerythrophyllum; species Bryoerythrophyllum caledonicum. The sequence goes on along the minus strand of OZ020526.1, from coordinate 1,707,545 downwards.
CAAGGCCAGCTCCAATGGTAGAGATTTAGAGCTATCCCTTATAGTCAAGTCTCGAATCGGGCCCTAGGATTTGCGGAAGCCAGACACAAAAGTGCTAAATGAAGAGTTCGTGACATATTGTACCTCATTGGGCGGTCTACGCAAAGTCCATGCACTTCGGGCCAAAGAGGGTGTGTCAACACCTCTTTGTTGTGCTCAAGGGCAAGTAAAAGGTATTGATCTTGTCGTGGGGGAAAGGCAATTGTCTTGAAGAATGCTAGATCAAGGTACGTCGTAGAGGTGGAAGATTTCCGCCGGGGTAATCGCTTGCCAATTTACTCTCTCATCTTCACCAAGTAAGAAAGTGAGGGCTTTCTATTTCACCTTGCGTTGCAATGGGAAGTGGGTACGTGGCGAGAACATGCTAGTAGCGTGTGGCACGCCTTTACTATAAAATTGTTGGATTGGGAGGTGCGAGCAACCATCAATGCTCCAGAGATGAAGCGTGACGCTTCTTTAACTAAGCGTGTTGGTTGACAACGTAGAGGAGTAGAAGGGGCCCATGTTGACCAGAAAGATTACCCCTTTCGCGGTAGGTGTTGGTGGACAATTTTCGTCCACAAAAGAGATTAAAGGCAACCCGAGGAAGTAGAGGACACAATTTAGCCACCGTTAGAGGAAGAGAAAGAATTTGTTGAAGCACTTGAGGTTTGTGGTGCACATTTCCCACCAAAGAAGCTTTGCCAATCATATTTTGATTTGAAAGAGATGGTTTCACCGTATGGAGGAGGAGAACGAGGGGTGCGACAATTTTCTGGTGTCACGGGCACTATCGAAGTTTATGATTTCAAAAGGGCATTTACCAAGTGGTGCGAACTCCAAAAGTCTCACAACCCCAATTCAAATCCTTACATGGTGTGGAGAGCGTTGTTTGGGTGTTTGGAGGTAGCATTGTTAGCGGATTATGGTAAATTTGAAAAAGTCCACTTTACAGAAATCTTGGCATGGAGGGATTTCTATGCACCAAACTACACTAACGTGTTCGTAGGATTGCCGAGCGTGCCAACATTTGTGGGCAGAGGGGTGATGGAGGACGGCACAAGCGGAGTTGAGGAGGTCAGCCAACCAGTGGAGATGGTGCTACCCCACCTCCATTCAATCCTATCGCCAAATTCTTCATACAACTTCGCTGAGACTACGAGGATCAACGGGCAGACAAGATGAAGGCTGTGAGGTCTTTTGCACAAGGTTTTCCACCCTCAACATACAATAAGGTAGCATACCCTCCAAAATCCACAATTTTCACCCTCAATATACAATAAATTCAAACACTATAATCTATTCTGTCAGCTATTGGATGTTGTGCAAATCTTCTCCAAAGTTTAGGCATGATTTGAGTTCAATTTTTCAAGAAAGTTTTTTAAAAATATTTTTCATACATGAGCCTAAGTCAGTATCTCCTACAAGACTTTACATTTTATTACTTTTCATCAAAATTAAGAAAACTCATAACTTTGGTTTTAATTTAAACATCACATGTATCACAAGATGCATTCAAGAAACTAAAAGTCATATTAGAACTGTGAGTCGTACTCAGAATATAAACTTTGGTATAGTTCAAAAACAAAAAAATTTAAACCAACTTGTGATGTTAGAGAAACCAAATTACAAAATTGTTACATTGAATGAAAAAATTGGAATCTTATTGATTCCAAAGAAGATTAGAAACTGTACGAAATGAGTTGGTTCAAAGCGTACAATTGATGAAGCTTTTGTCATCATAAGTAGATTTGACCAAAGAAGAGCCAATTTAAAGCCTCCTCATATCTAATTATATTAAAATGAAAATATTCAATTTGAGATTGGAAATCTGTGACAATAAAACATATTGAGAATATTTGAATCACTTCCACATCTAAGCCATAACAAGAAGAAAAAACTATTATCAAAATGGATGGATGGAAATAATGTTTAATGACAAGAAATCAAGTGTCAACAGTTTTGTTCATAGTCCAATGGATGAACGTTTGGGCATGCAGAGGTTTAACCCCTAAAGGACCGATGTCCCCTCGGGGGACGTTTAGAGTTTGGGTAAGGTATCACGTTCTCAATTCTAGGCATTATTTTCTGAGATTTTTTAATGAATGGCCAACTTTTGATTAGCTTTGCGTAGACACAAATTTCGTAGAATTCCAACTTACGGTTCAAAAGTTACAATTTATTTTCACTTACATATACAAATAGTGCAGCAGTTTAGTGTGACATATCACAAATACTATCACCAAACTTCAATAACTTCTAAATTCAATAGAAATTCGAGTTTTTGTCCATTAAAAGACTAAAAATGTCCTCTTGGAAAGGAAATTGAGGTCTTTGCATCTACCGTATGGATTTGTGAATTCCAAAAATTTGAAAATGATATGATATATGCAAAATATAAAGTGTATTGTTGATTCTCGGCACATAGATGCATTGCAGGATTTTTTAGGACATCTTCTACACCTCTTCTACTTCTAAAATTTGGTGCACATGTGCCTAACATGATCCTTTTTAAGTTAAGACAATAAAATCACGGCCCGTAGTGCAAAAAGTTGCCATAGAAGGTGGTCGAAGTTTGTTGAAGGTGTATAGTATGACCTGAAAAAGAGATTATGTCTCACTTCAAAGGCTAATATCTTTCAATCCGTGTGGTCAAACTTACCAAAATTTTCACCACACACTCTCATACAACTCTAGTACAAGATCCTACGGTTAAATTTTCAAATAAATGATTTTGTATCATTTTGTGTTGATTGCGCTGAAAATGGCAGTTTTGGAGTGTTTTTGAGGAAAAATTGCCTTGGTCCTTTAGGGGTTAATAGTGGAAAACTAAGCATGCAAATTACTTTTCCCAACTCATGACAAACACACAAGTCTACTACAATGGTGATTATTTATGATTGATCCTTTGTGCAAAAGCATTCCAATCTATATCATATGAAACTTTTTGAGTTAGAATGTCAAACACTAGAAGATAGAGGCATTTTCACAAAAATTACCATTCTTACCATAATAGGGTGTGTGTTTTTTTTTCATGAGAAGAATCAATTTTACAATGGAATCAAACCATCCTTGAGTTTCAATTACGCAATAGAGTCTTTCAGAAAGTGAAAGGGAGTGATTTTGCATGTCACTCTCTACTTTATGGTCTTAAGTTGCAGACTCACAAAAAACATGTATTATAAAATTTAGAACAGGCCAATATATGGGACATGCTCATAAACAATTATTTTTGGACGAGAAAGATTCCCATCCATTACATGCCCCATTTGCAACTCCACTAAACCAGATACATGGCTGCATGTATTACTTAAATGCCAACAACTACACATTCATGCATTGATTGTCAAAAGACATGACACAACAGTATGGGAAATTAGAAAACTACTTATATCTTCTAGTAAACCTAGATGTCTCACCTTTATGAACGCCGGCACGTTTCACAACAAACCACCGGAAAACACTGTCCCACAATGGATACTACCATGTACATGCAACACTCAACGATGCCAGTGCAACGCTAGATTTAAACCCGATTTACTATGCATCAGCAGTGTGCCACACAATTACCCTCTACCAATAATCCCATATTCAACCATTACAATACAATTCATAGAATTCACATATTGCAATGACCGGTTCTCCCCAGATTCAATATCAAAAAAGATAAACAAATAGCAGCCTCTTCTAGATGAAATTAGCTCATTAGGATGGAAGTGGACCCTCTGATTGTAATCATGCCTGGAGCTAGAGCCACCACACATATTCCCTCCATGAAATCATTGGAATCCACATTTAAAATCTCAATGACTTCCATTAAAAATACCTTCAAAAACTTTAACACCATTGCTATCCAACATGCTATGTCCATCCTCCTCCACAAACGTAGACTAGAAAATAACCAACCAATACCCGACCCACATACCTCTTAAACTAATCAAACTTGCCACACTTGTTTTCAAAATTGTCAAATTATATTCTCCTAGTTTTGGATTTTTTATGTTTATACTACAGTGTCTACCCTCGAAAGGGGGAAGTAGTTCCATCCTGCTAATCCTTTGTCCTGTGGGCATTGTATTAGTAAGTGGAACGAACAGACACTCTATTCACGTGGATCTCCTTCGGAGACCGGAGTTCTTCTTCTTCTTGGTCTTAAGTTGATAATTGGGACCACATTAATAGGATGACTTGGCTTGGAAAAGGTGTGGAAGAACTACCAATCAACCCTTTGAGAACATGGTATACTATGGGAGACTTTTAACTTACATTAGGTAGGATCCAAGAGCATGCTTCATGCTTCCATTCTTCACATATATAAATTTCACCTTCCCTATTTCTTTTCTTTCCTTTTTAATGAAACTCCAAGAAGCAAACTTGGTCTATCCAAAACTCCCTCATGCTTAGTTCAAACTCTCAATCAATGGTACAACATGCTTCAAAAATTCAAACAAACTTCAGATCCAAACTCCTCCATGTGTTGCAATTCTAAAACCATTTGGATTTAGGGTTAGTGGCAATCGTCCTCCTTTGATTTAGTTGTGCAATCAGAAATGAGAGAGGTACCAACTTTTCATTTGAATATGACACCTATTTCATATAGTTTGATCAAATTTATCTTATTCTATAATTTTCATCAAATTCCATGACTTACATGTAATCCAATTATTTTCATCCATATGCATCCTATTTGTTTTATTGGAAAAACAATATACACTTGGACAACATAGAGTCAAAAACAAGGTTTTCAAGAAATAAGAGAATTGTCTACCTCTATATAGCCAAAAAAGAATACGGCTAATGTGTTATACATTTAGCAACTTCATATCACCTTCATAATCATAATTTTGCTAGTTCTTGTCCACTTTTCAATCAATTCCGTCACTTTTTCATTCATCCCCACTAGTTGTTATGAGTAAAGGAGCTCCCTACTAAGCTAGGGTGGAATGACCTCCTCGTTGCTCTCTAAGTGGATGAATAGGGATGGATGCAACCATCCCCTCCATGTTCCTTTGCTTGTTCTTGCAAAATCCTCCAACCCATGTACCCTATACGCAAGCAATAAGCCCCAAATTCTAGTTGCTACAAGGACATGGAGAGGAAGAAGAAAGCCGATCCCCGGTAGAGGGCCCGGCGTGAATGAAGTGTCTGTTCATTCCACTCCTAAGACCATGCCCAGACATGCAGAGGACAACCCCATCCATCCCTTTTAGGAACAATGACTGGATCATTTCACCCTGACCCTAGGATCTCATCTATCAAACAAAAGATTTTCAACATTTCCAAAAAAAATCTTTTAATTTTTTTTTATCATGTGCTAATTCTAATTTACAAGAATATCGTCATGAGTATTAGCACCTCCTCGCCAAATTATTAAAATTTTCCAAATCATGGTGGTTCGGACACAATAAATATCACCTAGATATTACATGAGTATCACCAAAATATTATATGGGTGTCACCTAGACAACTCTTGTGGATTAATTACTCCATTGTGGATTAACTATATACCAAACTCACCAATCCGGAGGGAATGTAATTTTTTCATCCTCAAGCAAGGTTATAGAGTACATGTACTCGGAGAACACAGTACATGTACTCGAACGTACTCCGAGAGCTCTAAGTACACGAAGTACATGTACTCGAACGTACTCCGAGAGCTCTGAGTACACGAAGTACATGTATGTGTACGTGTACTCCGAGTACATGTTCTCCGTACTTGATAACCCAGACCTCAAGTATCCTATTATAGACAGTCTACATGTCAATACATCCTGACATGAAAACCTCCCTTCTACATTACACTAAAATTTATGTTTAGTGTAGTCTACACTAAATGTGAACCCATACACCAATTGCGAAGGAGGCATTTAGTGTAGTGACAAAACCCTACACTAAATCCCAACTACTACACTATTTGTCAATTTTACTAAAGATTTCAACATAATTTTTTTCACTTGTGCACATTTAGTGTATCAATAGTAGAAGTATAAAAAAAAGGTCCAACAGTCGAGGGTTGTCAGAGTATCTTATCAGCAGCTTTCAATTGGCCACAACTCATCCATTACCACTCCACTAAACATAAATTTTAGTGTAGTTATTTATTTTAAAAACTAGAAAGAAAGTAGGAGCTCCCTGAAAGAGTGACGCAGTCCCTCTTTTGAGGAATTGTCCGACAACCCAGCCCTTAAGTTTTCCCACCACCGTACACACAAGTCTCCCAGGTTCCAGATGCATCCAAAGGAGAGGACAGAATCAGTTACCAACACATGACCTCTGAGTCTACATCTGGTGGAGATTTCGCCAGCGGAATGTACTCATCGACCAGATAAGGTTTCTAGATACCCCCCAATGGACCAAGTGCTCGTAGTTATCATTCAATCCATACGCTCAAAATCCTCCAAATTATTACCACTGTACAGTATCTCATATAATTTTAGAAGAAGATCCTACTCCACTGGAAGGAAGGTACCTTACCTTGGTTGAGATCCGGTGTCAGGAAAGAACTGTCTGCAAGCTAAAATTGGCGACTGTCTGTAACCTCATCCCACTCTTGTGTGCGAGGTGTAAGCTAATCCCACTTTTGTGTGTGAGGGGGTAGGTCATGTAGAGACAGGCTACTTTACGTCTCTGGAATCTATGAAGGGTGTAGAAGCGAGCGGAATTGAGTGGCCAGTGGGTTTTGGGCTGTCCTCCCTGAGTGGACCTTTCCTACAAATTCTCCCTGAAATTCAGAGTACAAGTCCGGAAGTGCAACTCCGCCAGAACAATTCGGGCCTTACCACCAGTCTCTTCCTGCACTTCTTCACGATTTCAACATGGGACTTCAGTGCACGCTATAAACGCTAGACGTATATACAGGGCCCTTTACATCAGCCTGCCAATCAGACCACGCGCATTACCGTAGCTGCTCGGTCCACGAGCCATGCTGCAGCAGCTGCAAAGCCAGAAAAGCATCATCCTTCCTCTGCTTTCAAGCTACCTTACTATGTTACCTTTAGTCCAGTTGAATGCTTCCACTTGCCCTGAGTTTACCGCTTCACTTATTCTTCTTCTCAAGGATCTCGCCCTGTTTTCCTGGATACCTTTTCTTATTCACGATCCAAGGGCGGTTGCGTTTCCCACTTACCAACGCCCAGGGCGAATTGACCCTTAGTTGGGACTTACTCGAGGTGGGCCCTGTCTTAATTGCATGGGGTCATTTTTTCTGGCCCTCTTATTTTGGGGGGTCTAGAGGCTTTTTTTGGAATTCTTTTGGACAAATTTGGGCCAACGAGGGGGTCAATTCGCCCTGGGCATTTGGAACCGAGTGTGATGACCCACTCACCCTGGGTTTCAACTAGGTGTTATGTGCATATCACCTAGGAATTACTCTATGCAACGGTCACTTTCAACACCTTCCTACTGAATGAATTATTTTTCAACACCTTCCTTCTGAATGAGTTATTTTTCTTGGATGCATTGGTTCCGACACAATGGGTATCACCTAGGTATCACTCAGGTATTACTTAGCTATCACATATGTACTGCATGGGTATCATCTAGGCATTACACATATATTTCATTGGCATTTCATGGGTTTCACTTAAACGAATCTCTTGCATTTTCCATAAATTTTGGACATTCTCCGTTGTGGAATAATTGACCAACGCGTAGGGTATCGCTCCCTTCTATGTCCTTCCTAGATTTCAGGGAGGAAATGTAGCATGTCTTTTCATGACTTATGCATTGATCGATGCTTCTGTAAGTGATGTCATGAATAGTTACATTTCCTCCTTGAAATTTGGGAAGGGTACAAATTGGAGCGGTATTGGGTCGCTCAACAATTTTGGATCGTTTTACCTTATTGAGGTTCATTTTGGATTGGCAACTCAACGATATTGAAATCTATGAAGAGTGCAGATTACGCAAAACATCATCTAGCTTTGTAACTTGGCCTAATGTCCATCTTTGGGTCTATTGGGCACGTTAACTTCTGTACCAAGTGCTACATGCCACCCCATTGGAAAGTTTGAAGTGTAACTTAGAGGTGAAGCAAGATGAGCATCTATTGGGGCCCGTCTCACCAAAATCGATGCAAGCATTGACAAGCTATAGTGACTTACATGAAGTGAGGTCGCAATCAAATATATCTTTTGTGTAGATGATGCTTTGCATAACCTAATACACTTTGTAGATTCTCCCAAGCCTTGTCGGCTCGTCGGCCTTAACCCTTAAGTGTCAGTTGAGAACCGTATGTACAAGCACGTATCTTACTTTGGAGGATACAATAATATACAAAAATACAACAAGACTTACAACTTTGGATTGAAGATTGTTCAACTAACATCTTTCATTTGGTGGTCATTTCAATATGCAAACCTTATCATGTTCAAATACGACACCATGTAGAATATTGTGGCCACCAATAGCGTCTTATGACGTTTAAGGGTTAAAAAGGGCTCTAGGCATGCGATACATCTGGTATTTGTCCGGTCCCTGATCTGAAGTGGCCTTCTGGCTCATCCTTTTGTCCTCCTCTCTCCAGCCTGTCAGCGCAAACATTTCTTCCTTCGGGCAGGAGTCAGATTATGCCAAAGTAAAGTTTGAAGAATTTGAGCATGCCTAGAAAGTCTTGGAGATTTTACAGAAAACGTCAGTACGGTTGCACTTGAAAATAGAGTACCTTGGTTTCTACAGAACTTGAGAAGTTAGTTTTTGAGTGTCATCTATCTATTCGTTGAAATAAGATTTTTTTCTATTAAAATTGGGTGGCTTACATCGATGTTAGTTTAGATCATGAATCTCTGAAATTTACATTGGAGATGTGGGTAAGCAGAAGCATTGTGGGGAATTGTTTTTTGAAAACAAACGCATAAAACTAAAGTTATAGGGTTTTGAGTTTCAGATGGGGAGCAGATAGGATTCTGTAGTCTAAGTTGAATAGTGCAATTTTTTAAGGCGAGTTGTAGTGAAAGATAGTTCTTGGAAACCCCCATCGTTTTTACTTAGAAATGCATGGAAGTGAGAATTTTTCTTCTTTTCAAGAGTATTATTTTCTACTGGTACAATAGTCATGTTACTTTTTTCCACCATTTAAATCTCGGATCCAACAATTGTTCTTTTATCTAAAAAGCTAAAAAAGTGATTTTCTAAGTAAATGGTTTCTTTCAATATCCCTCGTCATTGCGAGTCCATTCCTCTTATCCTAAACACCTCCATTACTTGTGATTGTGGCGTGCAATGAACTACCACAAGGTGGAACATAGATCCATAGATTTATGCAATGTGTAGTGGAAAAATATGCCATTATCTCAAGTCAAAGCACAACAACCTTATCCAAGCGGGGAAGAGAAAAACCATATTGCACTCTTTAAATGCATGTATCTTACAATCCTAGTGGTCAAAGTCTACAAATTTGTTCAAGTGTCTTCTTGTAGTAGCTAACTTGAAGGGCAATACTAAGACATGAGTGGGAGAACAATTTTTTCCTAAATCGGACATTTGTGAAAAATTTGTAGGGTTTTGAATTTCAAATGAGGTGAGCGAGCACGTTAGACACCTTCAAAAACTTTTACTAGGACACTCTATTGAATGTGAGATTTTCGAAACCAGCATGTAATATTATTTCCTTTCATCTTTTCAAAAAAAATTCTTGTCTTTAGTGAAAAATAGCATATTAACCCAAGTCAAACATGTTTACACATTGTCCCACATTGTTGGGCAATGTACCAGAAGAAACTTCTTCTTTTCCACTTAATACTTAGAGATCTTTATATTTGTTGACTTTTAATCATTTCCACAACAATATGTGGTGTAAATCTTCTTATTGACCATTTGGATTACCAATCTAAAACATATAAGTTCACCAAAACTTAAAGCGTGAATTGGAAAATTTTGAACCTCGACTCCTTGCACGCTTGTTTTGTATATGCTACACCCCTCCTCTACCTTTAAAAATTGGTGTGTAAGGAACTAACATCATGCTTAACAAGTTGGTTATGGATTTAGACCTTGTGGTGCAAAAATTTGATACCAAGTGAAGTCAAAGTCTCCTAATCCACTGAACGCAGGAAAGAAAATGAACCGACTTCAAACACCATAATCTTTCAATCCGTGCGTGTAGTTTATGAAAGTTTGTGAGCATGTTACTTAATAAGTTTTAATCGAGATCCTACACTCAAAACTATGAATAAAAGTTTTTGTTTCCTTCTTTATTCATTGCCCTAGAATCCAACAATTTTAAATTGTTTTTGGTGTGAAAATGTCACAGTACCTTAGGGGTTAAGCCAATGAGACACAAGAATGAGTGTAAAGTGACGTCGAGGGCAAGAACGAGGACTGGCTGGCAATGCTCAAACCACAACCTCTTTCCAGTTTGACTTGACAGATAACTCTAATAATAACACACGGGAAATTCCCCATTGGCAGCGGAATACAGACACATTTAAACCCCACCCACACTAATAAGAACATGACCGCCCACACTAATAAGAACATGACCGCCACTCTAATAAGAACATGGCCGCCCACACTGATCAGACCCTGATCGCCCACACTGATCAGACCCTGATCGCCCACACTAATAAGGACATGATTGCCCACACTAATAAGAACATGATCGCCCACACTAAAGTAGTGAAGAATGTCGCCCCCACCCACCCGGCCGCCTGCCCGCCCGCCCGCCACCAATAATAACAATGCAGTGCGCGCGCTGTTTGCCTTTCCACAGTGTCTGGTGGTAAAATGTTGCTCCCTCAAATGTCGTCACAAATGCCGTCACTGAGTTGCAGATGCTTCAGATTCTGTCTGTAGTCATTCCATTACCGACTGAAAGAGACGGAGTTTTCTTCCTTGTGAATATGGCGGGCGCCGATGTTTGTCAGTCTGGCGGAGGTTGAGAAAACCGGTCGCTATGGCGGAAGATAAGTTTGGGAGTGTTTGAGCTAGGGTTAGAGGCTAGAGGTTGATTCATGGCGGCCGGCGTTTGGTTGATGCGTGTGGACATGAACCACAGGCGGGGGAACCTCGTGGACAGGCGGATTTGAGAGTTGGTTTTTGCTCTGGTTTTGGAGGATTTTTTGTCTCTTTCTCTCTATCTCTATGCGTGGTGAAAAGCTGTGGTCGGTGGAGACATGTACGACCTGGGCGCTATGCTGCTATGTCTCACTCCGGAGCAGGCGGAGGAGACGCTGCGCGGGCACGAGCGGCGCATGTGTCCGCTGCAGATGACGTTCGCGCAGTACCTGGATGCGTTGCAGTCCTCCGGGCAGGCGCAGTGCACCACCGTGTGGATCAAGGGCACGGTGGCGTATCGGTGCCGGACTTGCCAAGTCAATGACTCCAGGTTCCCGTCCTCTCCCTCTTTCACACACTTAAATCTCTTCCGACGATGAGCGAGCCTCTGTTGATGACTTAGACGTTCTTTTCGATGAGTACCGCGGAGCTACTGAGATTGCTACTGATTCTCCTTCTCTGATTTTGAACCTTTTGGTAGATTGTTGGTGATCAATCGTTTGATTTTGAAGGATTCCTTTGTTTCAACCTTTGTTGCACAAGGGACACGGGCAAGCTATCTCCAGCTTTTACCTTGAAAGTCGAGGATGAAGCGTTTGTGCAATGTTTTACAGTGAATTAGGGTTCTTCTGATTGCCTGATCAATCAAACAAGGTTTCAGCGTTTCTGAAATTGGCCTATTTCTGAAATATATTGCTCTGTATGACTGTTTGCAGTGCCATTTGCATTGGTTGTTTCTTGAAGGGGGAACACAAACAGCATGATTATGGTGAGTTCTTCTGGTCTGTGTATGATTCATGGAGACTTATGTCGAAATCTTTTAGCAGTTTCCTTACAGATGACATTTCTATATGGTGACATCCTCACAGAATGATATTCTTCACAGTTGAATCTGATTCTTGTGTATATTGGTCAAGGACAGTTCATATTACTTGGATTTCATGTAATACTGGTTTGCGGCAACTGACACATGCTATGTAAACGCAGTGATGTATCACAGTGAGTCAGGCGGGTGCTGTGACTGTGGAGATCCAGACGCTTGGATGGAAAAAGGGTGAGTACAGTGATGGTGAATGCTATCACGGGGTGTCAAATGCCCTCTGAGTCCAGTTGAGCATTGGTTGCTTCCACAGTCTATCATTTCCAAGCATGGTGACGGTGCAGCTGTGTTTTTTCGAAAATTTCAAATGTTTACATCAGTTTTGGCCTGTGTTCAACAGGTTTTGCAGTGCGCACCGCAGCGTGGATCGTCAGGAACCTTCTATCCCGTTTGGACTGGACCATGTCACAAGGGAATCAGGTTAGGGTCGTCAGTTTTCGAAACTACCACAATTGAAATTTGTTCATTTGTGCCTTGATGCTACTTGTACGGTATTGAATCAGATAAGAACTGGTCATGTAAGTCAGTGTCCGTTTTTCCTGCACAAGTAATGTGTGATTGAATTGTTTATTCCTGTTGTTATATTAACGACTTTACTGGATTCCTGCCGCTCTTTTGACTTATTCCTTTTTGTTTATTGATGATGACATAATATGATCCCAGTAGCATGGTTCTTCCACATGTGGGAACATCATGCGCGAGGTAGTTTAGAGATCATGAGTTAATTTGGAGATTTTGCATGAGGAATGTGGTATGTCGTGCTACTAAGATTAAGCAATCATTCATTCCTGAAACTGATTTTTGGCATATCAGTGGGCACTGTTTGGAAAATGCTTTCGATCATCGTCGGGTTCATCCCAGAAACCAAGGGTTGGCCACCAGTTTCTGCCGAAATGAAGATTGGGACGGCCATGGTTCTTCTTAACTGGCTGAAGAAGGTAATCGTCGGAGATTTCTGAAACAAATTGTTTTGAAGAGCATTGTTCACTTGAACTTCTGTTTAATAAGTGAGGTTCTATGCCTAGTAATTCCTTTCAAAGTTTGAGCAGCACGTTCACATGTCTCAACTGTTTTCATTGCAAATCCCTTTGTCAGGTATGCTCCGTGGATGCTCTTCGCAAGATCGTTTGTTTGGAGGTTGTTCAGAGGAATGTGGAGGATAGGGAGACACATGAGGTACATTTCTCAATCTCGACTAACTTGGACTTGTGATGATGATGACATGTGTTTTTGTCCAGGCAGTATTCAAGGTTTGTGATATTGCTGCTTGTTCCAATTTGGGGGCATGATAGATATAAGGTTGAGTCCATCCCTAAAGAGTACCGAATTATTCAACCGGATTTTCCACTTGAGCGTGTCATTGTCGGTTGAAATAGTTCCTTCGAACTCTCTTTTAGTGGTGTTACGTGAACGTCTGGGTTTCTGTACATATTCATATTTCGCAACTTTGAAGACCTTTTTAAGTTTTCTTCAAGTGCAGCTTGAGACTGCATGGGTCACTACTCTTACATTTTTCTTCTTTGTTTGCAGTTAAAAGCTCCTTTACAGATTCTTTTGAAGACATTCGTTAACATGCCAGAGGAGATCATGGAGGGGGTAAGAATCTGGCTGCTGGTGTGTTTTTTCTCAATTTTTACACATTCAACTGACATTTTATACTACAACTATCGCAGAAGTGTAGCCTTGCTTGTTGTAGTCTGTGGCATGATGCTGAGATCTTGTACCTTTCAATGTTGGGTATCGAAAGCTGGGGTCTCCATGCTATGTTTTGCCTGTAATTCTGCTCTATTATGGATTTTGCAGGAAACGACCTTGTTTCTGCAGATGCTCTACAATCCACAATTTAAGCAGCAGTACTCTGAGGAGCTTATGACACACTATCAAATGATGGTCGAGAGCGTGGTTGATAAAAATATGAGAGAGTTTGAGCCTCTTCTTAGCCGCTTCAAAGCTCTTGATTCAAGCCTGGAGAGAGGTATGTTACCAAATATTAGAGTCGCTTGTAAGAAGCACCGTCTCTTATAGAATTTGGCCGGTTCTCATGCTTGTCTCTGCATGACTTTCGCTAGTATGTATAGAGTGAGCTGGCTAGCAAGCCTAGCTGTGGGCGGCCTCTTCTTAAGAGGCCCCTCTCTCTCATGGAGGGGTAGCAGTCTAACTCTCTACTTTGTTTGTGGCAGTTATGGTGCAATTATTCAATGTCCCTAATATGGACTTGATTAAGAGCAAGGATCTGTTGAAATTATTTGTATTGGTTCTTGGTAAAATCCTGAAGCGCTGCTTGAACAGGTATCCATCGGAAAACTTTTATGCCTTGGCTGAAGCACCCTGGATAGAAATACGAATAATTTTCGTTCACAAGATAGAGTTCTTTAGTATGCTTAGTTAAAGTATCAAAGATCGGAATATTGATAGTAGATATTGGTTTTTACATGTGCTGTTGCCCAATTCCGACAGCCGTACCAACGTAGTGAACGTAAGAGATCCAAGGATTGAAAACAAGGTCAGTGAAAGTCATTCCATTTCAAGTTGAACTTTTTAAATACTCTCTCCAATGTTTTAATACTTTTCTTCCTAAATTTGGTTTTGTTAGCTTCATAGTATGTTCATTTGTCTGTTTTTGTCTGCCGAAATTGCTTTTTTGAAGAGATTTCTCATAAATTTATGAGTTGTGATACTTTATTCGCAAGGAAGATGAAATTGATCGTGCATGTGTCTTGTAGATGTACTTGAGGCCTCAAGGAGACCTGCGTTTGATTGTTGCTCATCAGACTGTTGCTCAACTCCTGCTTGAAGAGCAACGCGATGTCTTCAAGTCAATCCTTGATGTTCTTGTTTTACTTCAGGTTAGTGCCAAAGGACCTCTTGTTTTGTCAGGTCTCTCTTCAACACGCTCCTTTATTACCCTTATGGCTTACAAATTTCTGGTTGAATAAGTAATGTAGAGTCTATGAGACAAGATAATAGAACAATGTAAATAGAACATTCCTCATTACTTGCTACTGAGGTTCTCCAGGCGCATTCTCAGTTTCCAATCTCCAATCGGTTTGTCCGCTCATATTGGAGCAACTGGTTTTTTTATGCAGTGGATGAATCCCTATTCGCCAGATAAGTATGTCGACTTTGAGTCGCAGAATGAGTGGACATTGGCTATTCAATTGGAGGTCTGAAATTCTGAACATTTATTTTTGTTTTTTTATGTATTTTTAAAGACTTACCGCATAATAGCTCACAACAGAGAAGGCAATGTGGTAGTTTTGATTGATATCTTTCTTAGTGGTATATTCATGTGATAACGATTATTTGCGATTGTTGCAGATGAATACGATGGCTATCGTGTTTCAAATCGTTTCTCGATGCTTTTCAATTTCTAGACCCGAATTGGAGGATCCGACTGAGACGTCGAGAACTACACTACTTTCAGCAGCTGATTGTACATTGGAACGCCTGCAGAAATACTTAAAAGAGGTAAGTGGTCTAAACTCGGCCCATTGGTTTTCTTTATATCTCATTATGTGCTCATCGTTAAACATGTAGGAACGTAAGTAGGTTTGGATCAAAGACTGACATATACTTTGGTGTACGTGTGCGCAGGAATCATCGCTTAAACTGTTCAGTTCTACACCATCTATGACTTCTGTGTCACTCCATATTCCTCTGCACAGGACGTTGAGTGCAGTATTAGCAAAACTTGTGCTCTTATCTTGGAAAGATGCAAAGGATGGATTTCTTTCCAGCTTGAATTTGGGCTACTCAGAACAGGAGGTACGTGTTAAGTATTTTGTTACTACATGGATCCTGCCAATTGTTTTAAATCTCTGTATTATGGAAGAACTTCGGACACCTTAAAAGCTACTGCTTTGAAGTGTGATAGGGCGTCTAGAATTGTCGAAGTTTCAGTTATTGGAGGCCTTAGCTTCTTGCATGTGCAGTAGGAATTGCGTCAGTCGATTCTTAAGAACTCTTCTCCCTTACTGATTTCTTCATGCGTTGTTATGATCATCATTGACCAGGTGCTTTCATTGATGGAGCACCCTTTGCGCATAATGGTTTGGATGGCTCAGGTGATTTTCTTCGCTATTTAAATTTTTTTGGTATACTGTACTTGGACACCTTGAGCCCTTGGAATTGGCCTTATGTTTAGGTGCAACATCTTTAGTTACAAGAACTTGATATGGAATTGGATGTTACACGTCAGTAGGTCGAGGTCCTGCAATAGTGGGCTAAGCTTTGTAGCGATTGCTGGATTATCAGCACAGTTGTTCATTAGTGAGCTATCGTGTTTTAAAGTGTGGTCTGGATGGATTTTTTCTTCCCTCTGCCGTTGGTATTCTTGTGATTTTTGTAATACTGTTGCAGATCAGAGCAAATCGATGGGCCGAGATGTCAGATGACTTCGGCCGTCTGGAGCTCATTTATCGCGGGAGCTTTTGGCATGATCAGTAAGTGATAACTGGACTTCCGTCACTATATCTGTAGACCGTAGTGGTAGCGTCTTCTACTTTTAGTCTGCTTTAGTTCAAGGTGAAAACAGCACTAGTAAGTATTCCTTTCTAAGTAAAGCTTCTGCATCAGCTCAAATCTTAGGAAGACAGATGTCCCCATTTCTGGATCAGCATATCTGTCTATAAAAACCAGTACCTTACTGTGTTTATATCTTGAAACATGTACAGAGCTTGCACCATTGTCTCCCTGGCTGTGTAGGTCAGCTTTGAACGACAATCTCTACACTATTATTTTTAGTTACTAAAGGAATCTCTCTATGATTGGAACAGGTCAATGGACATGGATATATTGTCGTTGCAATTCTGTGCTGTGGCTCGAGAAAACATGGAGAGTGCAGTATTTACGCGGATGGCAGAGCGCTTTGAGGTAATCAGACAAAGACATTGTGAGGAAATTAGTAGCACAGTCTAGGCGACATAAAAAGTGGTTAATTATATGTAGATTTTAACAGATTGTGAATGCCGTATTGCATCCAAAATGTCACTACTCTTGATCTCTTTTTCTCGAACTGTTGACACAACCTTCATGTTGGATGTCTAATATATATCTACTTGTGTCTTTGCAGCTGAAGGATTTTGTGTCTACTCCCCACTTGGAGCACAAAGATCTTGTTGATCAAAAATATTTTGTTGATCACAAGATCTCTTTGTTGCAAGATTTTATCCGATTAGTTTTACTGGTAAACTTCCTCTGTCCCACTGAGACTTTTGAATCCACCAAAATTGCTTTGGTTCAGAATACTGATGATAGTCGTCCTCTCAAGTCTCAGTCTGGGTTGATTACGTAAGAAAGAAACTTGTTATGGGGCATCATACTTATTGTGATCCAATAACATCATTTTTTCCTTGTCACCGGTCAGTTCTCAACGCCAGAACGGAGTTCAGAGTGCTAGCCGTTGGCTGCTTTGAGGTTTCAATTTTTACTTTTGCTGGTCATTGAACAATATTTTATTAAATTGGTTGTGCTCGACAGGTTGTTCGGGAGCGTCGCAATACGGGGATGAAGGAGGTGAGAAATATTTTTGCTTTAATTGCGATACTTCATGTACTCTTGTGCTTTGTTTGCATGCTTCCATTGAAATCTGTATTCTTCTTCCCTTTTTTAAAAGTCTCACACACACTAACGACAAAGGAAGTTAGTATCTTTTTCTAGCCATCATGTTTTACATGTTTGGTTTAACTACTGACGGTGCCCATGCCTGCTCTTAAATTATAACCTGGGCATCATATCCAATCCTGAGTTGTGAAACTGATTCATGATCTGTGTCTTTAAATCGTTGTAGGAGGATTGTTTGCGTTACGACGTCATCCAATGGCTTTGTGTGAAGAATCAGACATATTCACAGGTGAGATTGTAGATGTCTTTCTTCCATGCATTGCACTTTAAACCGCATACTCCGGATTAAGCATCTCAGGAGTCGTATCTTGGTGGTCAAGACGCGATGCCTTGGCGTCTGTTGCTAACACTTCTAATATTGTTATGACAGCTGTGCCGTGCTCTTAGTGCAATCCCAGTGGATCATCAGAAATTGACCGAAATGCTGGAGGTTGTGGCCCATTTCCATCATCCTAAGGTAACTTTCTCATCATGTAAATCTTGATCTTTTCTGGAATACTTTGCCTGATGAACCAAACAAGCACCTTATTTATTTGGACTCTGTAATTACAATTAATTTGGATCTCACTTTTATTCACCCGCGGTTACTAATAGGCCTGTTTTCCCTGTTACCAGGTTCAAGAGCGAGGGTTTTACGAGTTAAAAGCTGAGTGTTGGCAGGAGTTCGATCCGTTGTTTGCTCATTTTTATATGAATGAATTAGTAGATGCTCAGGTAAGGGTATATGTGATCGTCAAGTTGTTATGGATTATTATAATGATATTTCATGTGGATTGGGAGAAAGGAATTGTAGGCCAGTTCAAGCTGGAAAGCTTTTTTCGTGAATCAATAAACCTTAGTACTGACATTTGAAGTCTGTGTCTGATTTTTTGAATTTATTTTTGGCACTAGACCTTTGGAAAGGAATTAAATGCTTTATAAAGACTCTAGAGTTCAGTTGCCCCTTGTCTTAAATAGGGTGTTTCGAAAGGCAGTTGAACGTGTTACCTCTTTCCCTCTTAATATTATCAGTATTGAAGAGATTTATGCGTGACAACTTCATAACGAAGTCAGTTGATGACTTGGATTCTTACAGGAGAGAGCGGTTCATGTCGGGAAACTGCCACACTATTGGCGAATTAAACCTTCTGAGGGTGTGACGGCGCCTTACAATCGTCTGATCAATCTTCTTCACACAGAGGTACTAGCTCCTGTGTGGACGTGATAGCCATGGTTTCTCCGCCAAAATGAAGCCCCTTAGTCTCTTTTCCAAGTGCCAAACTCCTGAATGTCAGCTCACAGATTTCATTTCCGTTTTTGGTCGTGTGCTGGTATGGTTATGTACTGATGTGATAGTTATGTTGTGGTTTTTAGGAATGCCATTTGCTTTTGTGGAATGTGTTGAACTATGTCTACACTTTGGGCATGAACGATTCTACAGCAACTGCTAGCGAGAATCTTGGAGTTATTGCTCTGCAGATGATGGGGCTTGCACTTCAAGATCGAAGGTACTGCATTCGGAATTCTCCAAGTATTTTCTGCACCGTTATTTTATACGATCGCTAATATCTCCTCTTGGTGATTCGGGACAGTAATTATTAGGCAAATAGTTTCCTTTGATATTATGTAATGTTATTTTTTGACATGTTTATGCAGAGATAGTCCGGAAAAGTTCCATGCAGCCCCAGAAACCTGGCAATCTCCTCTCGTGTCCTCTAATGATATCTTCATCAACGTTCATCGCAAACCTCAACTCAATCTGAATACAGGGGTTATGGATTGGGGAATTTCTCCGTCGACGTCTCCGAGTATTCTAGAGCTGCTTCGCAAATTACAAAATATGTCAAATGCTCCCCGTAAGTTGGCTTCTGAACCTTACTTGTTACAGAGTTAGTACTAAAGAATGTTAATTTGCTATATAAGCCTAAGATGATGTCTGTGTTAGTAGAGATGTACGTGAATTGAATTGTACAAGCAAGTCTATCATGGCGTGTTCTAACATGCTTTTTTTAATGTTCAGGATTAGTTGACTCTGTGCACTACGTAATGCATCTTCTTTCAGCGTCTCCGTATATTGTAACATCTGGAGCGTCATCAACAGATATAGGATTGATCCTTTCGCCCAAATCGCATGTAAATTTTTTTTATCACCAGAATGTCTAAAACTTCCATTGTTTCCCTTGAATTTAGAGCCGCGGAGCTAGATTTGAATATAGCTGTCAGAATGCTATGTGAAGGGTTGACAGGAGAATGCGGTTTATATATTGGAAATTTTGAATCATTTCGACTTTTGAATTGTGTTAGTTTTTAGTTGTAATGCTCCAATTCAATTAACATTATCTTCTGTCTTTCCCAGGATCGAGTTTGTTCGACAGAGGATAGCGAACGCCTACTTAAGAAGCAGCGGCAGGAGGCAATCATGGCTCAATTTAAAGCCAAGTACGACTTTTCTAAGTTTTAGGCCTTGCTTTATATATGTATTCATAAGCCCTTACTTTAACTATTTTATCATGAGCTCTGATTAATGTCAAAAGCTTCATTCGTTTCTCTGCTTTGTGTATTTTAGGAGCCAAGGTATATGACTTCGACTTTCTGCCTTCGACTATATTTAGGAGCCAAGACAGAATAGTCGAAGTCATATTGCCAATTGTCATCACCTAACATCTCTTCGAGAATATTAGTACTCAAGATATTATTGTGCTCGTTGAGACAGGCAGAATGCATTCCTGGAGCAGTTTGAAGTTAGCAATGACGACGAAAGTGATACGGAGAACAGTACGTTAGAAGCAGGGCATAGCTCTGGGGATCCTTCAACGGAATACTCAAGCACCGGAGCTAGGAGCGAAAAGTCTTTGGTGGAACCAAGTGAAGTTCACGAGTGTGCTTTTTGTCGTAGTGAGGTACTTTTCCTTAAACGACATGATTCTTATCTTAGCGCACTTTTTGCAATGAATAATCAGTAAGCAACTTCAAGCAACCTTTTTCTACTCTTCATGACGTTTTCCTCTTTTTTTGCAGTGCGGTGGCAATGACAAGTCGACCGGCTGGATTGCTTTTGTACAACGTTACAATATGCCAAACCATGTCATAGAGAAGAGGGAGGATGTGTTCAGCAAAGAGAAGGCCGAGCTCATAGTAAAGATGTCAAGTGTGGCTGAGAGCGGCGTTTCAGCAAGTGGTCCAGATACCAAGCAGTTGATTGTTTACACAGGAGAACACATGATCGATCATGTGCCTACAGAGCATGTTCGTTGTTGTGGTCATCAGGTAGTGTGCCTGTGTTTCACGTGCCATGATATTTGCCATTGTACTGGGAAGAGCTCAAGAGTACGATTGTCTTCATTTTTATCTTTGCGACGGCTTATAAGCTGCAATGTACATGGACGGTATGTAATCATATGGTTCGTCTTGATATAAATAGGCTCAATGTTTCGAAGTGCTTTTTAGGATGTGTATTCTGCAGCTCTGAATTTTTTTGATTTGTTTGAGAATGATTGCAGATGCATCAGGAGTGCTTCCAAAGTTATCACGCTTCTCTTGTGCGAAGCCATTGCCACCAGATACCTTATGAAGGTAATGTCCTCAACATGTTGATGGCTTTTATTTACTTTGCTTATGATTTTTAGCTGTGAAGGATGTCCATTGGTGTTGATGTCTGCCTTCATCTCTAATAGTGTTTATGTATGGTATAATGCTGTTCAACGGAAGCATCTTTATGTCAATGGTTGCAATCCCTTAACCTTTACATGTATGGTATAATACTGCTCAACTGAAGCATATGTATGGTATAATACTGTTCAACTGAAGCATGTGTATGGTTATAATGCTATTCAACTGAAGCATCTGCATAAGCTTGTAGTAGAATATGACTTTTAAATAATTGGTTGCGGAATTCGGTTTCCAGGTAAAGGCATCATTGAGCTTCCCCGGACAGAGTTTCTCTGCCCAATATGCCGTCGACTGGCCAATGTGCTACTGCCTGTTGTGCATCAACCAACTTTGTCAAAGATGCGTCCAGCTTGTGTCAATGACGATCTGGAGAATCAACGAGAGCATTGGATGAAATTTTGGGACAAATGCAAAAATCTCCCTGGAGCATTGGATCAGTTTGCTGTTCAAGTAATCCGATCTCGCCATTTCTCATTTTTATTAGTAACACCCGTTTGACAATTTTTGTCTGCATTGAAGATTACGTGCTTGATAAGTCTATAAGAAAAATGCCGTGGTTTTATGACAGAGTTTAAATGTGAGGAGCAACTTCTCCAACATATCTAAAGCAAGAGATTTACCGAAGTGTCCTGTAAGTAATATTCAGTTCAGTGTTCCATACTCAGATGTGCAACTTATTTTTTTGCAGTTCATCATTTTCTTCATCATTTCTTAATATATTCCCGGAGGTTCAGAAAATTATTGGATTTAAAAAAAATTTATCTGATGATATCTTTCTGTTTGGCCTCCTTTAAGCAGGTTTTAATTATTTGATAATGTTGAATACGTTATGACTTCAGCCTCTTTGGAATGACATTGTAGGTATTCTGGGAAGTTTTTGCTTCAAACATTACCCATTGTGAGGTGGAGACGAGAGAAGATCTTCAAGAAGTTTCTTCATCCTCAATGGCCTCGAACCAGCCAAGTACTCAGCGCGTTTGGGGTGCGGACGCGGGACATTGGATTGCCATTCAGGAGCTTGGAAAGCTAGCAATGGTCTCCAACACTCTTGATAATGGTAACGGATTTTTTTCTTATGAAGTGATATGTAAAGAATCAAGATGATTTTTTGTGAATAGGTAGGACTGGAGTTTGGAGAATCATGCTCATTACTAGTCACATTTTTGTTCGTGTTTCAGGACAAGAGTTGGCGTCCAAGAAAGAGAAGATCAAAGATATGCTGACAAGAATTCGTCAGTTTCTAAACACAGAACTTGCTTCTCAGAATGATAACCTTCGAAGCATTTTCTCTTCGGTTCATGACACACTCTTCAGGCTTCAGAATTCTGTAGAGCACATACATTACTCGGAGGAACCGAAGAACAAAGCACTAATGGAAGATGGCATTTGTCGTAGATATGGGAAAGTGGAAGCTTTAGATAGGCCCGTTCCAAACGGATACTACTCTGCATATCCATTCTCTGTACACTACCCTGATGTGCAACAAAGGCCCCTCTGGACTTCATCAGAACCTCCAATGCCGGAGTATTACGATGCGAGGGGAATGCCTGAAGGCATGACACCAGGTGATGACATGGATACTAAGGGAATAGAGTACACTGGCATAAGACCCGAGTACATCCCTCTCTCGTCGCCCTCGGATACCGAATGTTCCGGTCAAGTTGGGCCCCCTGATGTCGTTATGGAGTGGAGTTCTAGTTTACAGGATAGCAGTTTATTTGACGCAGATCCGTTTCGAATCCTCATTGTGCTGCTCAGTGTGAGTACCGCTCTCTTCTGGATTTTTTCTGTCGTAAGACCGGACCAATATTTTGTGTTGTCTTACTGTAGGCAATTTTTATGTTTTAGTCGAGTTGTCATTAATCTTTTCTTTGGAGATGGTTTTGCTAAAAACACGGTGCTCTTCTCTTCTTTGTGCAGGCATTTCCAGGTTGGCCTAAAGTCGAAGAAATTCTGCTCCTGGTTAAGTTTTCATACACGGTGGCCGTGACACAGGTTTTGCTCGCCTGTTCTGAATTGCAGAGTAATGTGGACATT
Organism: Bryoerythrophyllum caledonicum; assembly: GCA_963971425.1. Taxonomy (NCBI): domain Eukaryota; kingdom Viridiplantae; phylum Streptophyta; class Bryopsida; order Pottiales; family Pottiaceae; genus Bryoerythrophyllum; species Bryoerythrophyllum caledonicum. The sequence continues at coordinate 1,684,348 of OZ020526.1, read as the reverse complement.
ACTATGCATACCCTGGAAAGCGATTGGGGTGCTGTGGTCCGACATTCGTGCTTGCCATTTCTGCGGAGGGCCGCTTTGCTGGTTTCTATCCTCCCCTTCTAAAGTATTTTCTATATTTAATTCTCACAATTACCTATAGAAAATTTTATTTTTTGTGAAATGATTCAAGCTCAGATAGTTTCATAAGTACGATGTTTTAATTGGATATCAAGAGATTTACGCTTTCAATACGTATCCAAAGCTGAAAGCCTGGGGTGGTTTAACTAATTTTCATCTGGCATATTTGTAGATGCAAAACATTACTGGCGAAGGTTTCAAGCAGAAATACACTGGCTCAGGTAAGATCATTTTCGGTAGATGGACAATGTTTCGGCAGCTTGAAGAAATCGCCATAAATATTGTGACATTTTGATATATTGTTTGTGTTTTGCATAACATGCCCTTTGAAGTTTGAGATGAGTGTAAAACTGTTTCTGTTGAATTTGGAACAGTAGCCTCAAATAGATTTCCTAGCGTCGATGGTGTTCGAACGCGGCAACATCAAATTGAAATACTGTTCTAGAGGATCACAATACTGTTCGTTTATGATTGAAAGAAATCCTTAGCGACTCCGAAGTACTGAAAGCTTGCCTTTTCACTTGCAGGCAGAAAAGTGATGGATGCTTCTTATCTGCAACATGAATTGGGCCTTGAAGATTCTCACAGGATTTTCAATAGTAGATCAGGTACACGTCCCTCCTTATAATCTGTAAAGAGTTTCTTGTGAAATTTGTGGAAGATAGCAATTAGTGCTCCATGTGTACACCCATCTGTGTAGACTTTAAATGAGGAATTTTTTTTACATAATATTTTGTTCTCGTGGAAAACTGTCAATGCTTTTATGACTTGGGTTTGCTGACTTCTATTGCAGGACTAATAAGTTGTCATTCTGTACAGCAGGTAATGGTGCAGCGGAATCTTCCAGTATAACTTCACTATTACGTCACCTGCGTATTGACGATGTGAGTAAACAAAACCCTGAACTAAAGAATCTCCATGAATCGCGAAGTGGGCTGCCTTATTGCCATCGTTCATATTGAGTTAAAAACTCTGCTATTAATTCCATGTGTCTGCCTTGAAACATCTAGTTGTTTTCAATGCGGATAAGGCAAAGTGTTCACGATAACTGCTGCAGCTTATATAAGCTTTGATATTTCCCTGAAATGTTCTGTACATAATTTTGGGAGGGATTATGCTATAAGATTGGATATACTGTTGTTCTGGTAAGGTCGCAATTTTGACGAGGGTATTTCATGTCTGGTTTGAGGAGCAGAAGATTTTAAGCAAGGAACCAAAGCTCACCTTGATGGTAGTTCCCAAGGAGTTGCATTTCTCAACGCTGCCCCGAGTTTACCAGGTCAAAAGACATTCAGACTTTTAACCTTCCCTTCATGTGCAGAGCAATTTATGCGTATCTTGAATCTCTAGAGCTTGAATGACTCATTAATTGGTGTTTGTCACTCATCTATTGGTAGACTTCTTATGATTCAGGAGCTACTGCTGCGGAGCATATCGGAAAAATGCATCCGGTGTGGTAAACTACCAAGGTAATACCCTATCTAGAAGCTTATTTGTATATTCAGATTCAAGAGCAGAGAAATGTAGAGTTCTAATTTGAGTGAAGTAGTTAGACATCAACCTGTACGGAAGTTCTCTTCTCCAGAGCCTTTCTTGTTATGTGATATTTGATAAAACTTCTTGACATGACTCGTGAACATGCTATATGTGCAGTGAGCCGGCAATTTGTCTCGTGTGCGGTGTTTTCTTCTGCTGTAGTACCGAATGCTGTGCAGTTGACGGCATTGGTGAATGCTCACGGCATGCTGAATCCGGTGAGTATAAGTTGGTAGAGCTCTGAAAGTTTCTTCCAAACGTCCTCGGTAGACTGATTCCTAATTTTTCCAACAAATTGTTTCAGAGGGTTCCGGAATCGGAGTTTATTTGCTGATGCGCTCAACACAGCTGGTGCTCATACGTGGGGGTCGGGTGTGCATGGCGCCGTCCCTCTACTTGGATCAGCATGGAGAGGTTGGTTCGTCTAACCCATACAGTAGGGGAAAAGCCACCCTTTTTTTTTCTCAAAATTTCCACTCCGAGTCCTTCCGTCTTGTCTTTAGCATCATCCCAAACTGCCGTATCTCGAAGCGGTCGAATTTCCGTTCCATTTGCCTATTTTCATTTGAAGAGGCATCTCTAGAGTGAGTATAGCTGAGTTTCGTTTGCTACTAGGGTGCGTGTGGAGAGCGGCAAGACGGATCGGACTCTGATGAATCTGATGACCCAGTATGTTTTTACTCCTCCATGTCCTGACCCCTACTTCCCCCATATTTTAGTGCCATTTGCAATCGCTGGGCTTTATGATTGATGGTTGGTAGTGGCAGGAGGATACATTCTTGCGGCGTAGTCAGTTGCTGCACCTCAGCGACCTTCGATTGAATGAGGTCAGTGGTGCTAGTTGCTGTCTTCAAATTTCTTGTCTTTTCCAAGCACCTAAATGAGATACGACTCTTCCTCCTGTTACTCACAATGAAATTGATTGCACAGGTGCGGCGCTTGTGGTTGACAGCAGCATTCGACTACGACACACACATTCTGCACTCCTCCCAACTCTCGTCTGGTAGACTCTGAGCTTCTTTCGACTATCAAAGCATTATTTTGTTCACTTGGGACCAGAAAACTACTACATTGAAAGTGTCTACTTCGGCTTATTATTGATCCTCTTAAACAGGAGGTTTCTTTGTCATCTGACCCCTTCTGAGCATGTGGATATTACTTCTTTTCCTAAAATCAGCAGCAGGGGATAGTCTGGAGACAGTTGAGGTGTACAGGGAGTACTACTTCTGATAGACATATATGTACAGGATTGAAGATCAAATTTTTCCAGGGTAGTCTATTCTTTTAAGGACCGGTCTGTAATATTTAAATTTGATGATAGAAATTGCATCTAGAAGCTTCTTGGAATTGTGGTCACTAATAAAATACTATTACTTCTCACATTGTACTATCGTGTGCAGATTAGGTGCATGTATACTTTATTATAGATGACTTGAATTTAGTCTAAATCAGAGATTTGGAGCCAGTAAGCAACATGCCAAGGATATTTGTAGTTTCTTGATAACTTTAGGAAGTACGCTTGAAGTTCGATGAAAATAGATGAATTAGGAGTTATTTTAATAGTTAGAATTTAGTGGGTGAAAATTATACAAGTGTTGTATGTTTGATCGGAATATAATAATCTAAGGGCTTGTATGATGTGTACTCTGACAAATAATGTGGTTTTATAAATAATATAGAAATAGCAGGTTCCAAATCCTTCACTTTACAATTTCTTCTATTCTTTAGAGATTACAATAAAGAAGTGGAAAAAGATATGGCATTGAAGGAATAGGCAGCGCCCTCTAGAAAAGAAAACGACTCAATGTTAAGACTCAAGAGTAGTTTTCTACAATCCAAGAAGCTACTTAGCTACCCTAGTATTTCTTCTTAAATGTTAGGTGTACTCATAATTTTGTAAAAATGCAACAAAGAGGGTAAGTGCCTCAACTTATATCAAAGAAAGTTTTTTTTTAAAACAAAAAGAATTAGGTTCTAATGATTCCACAACATGCTCAACTCAAAAAAATGGCCAAACAACACCTCAAAACACGGCCTGTACAGACACACCCTCATTCCAGCTCCTAGTTTCCATAAGACCACCCCCATAGTTTCCAGTAGGTAATCCTCACCTCAAACGCATGACTTTCGTTTCCGCCAGCCTCCCCCAGCGCAGGCTTCGAACACACCAGTTGTCAAATGGGACAGTGAGGGTCATGTCACTCTTAGACTTATTCACAGCACACCTTCAAGCTATCCCAATAGTTATTCCTCCACTGAAAAGCTTGACTTTGTTTTTCTATTTCCACGACCCTCTTTCCAGCAGGCTGGCCTCATGGTCAGTGGCGCTGAATGGGGCAGTTAGGGTCATGGCACTGAGAGTTAGTATCACTCTTGGGCTTGCTCATGGGACACCCGGGCTCATGGCACTGGGAGCTAGTCTCACTCTTGGCACTTCTCATGGGACATCCGGACTCATGCGCACTGCTCTGGCCGCTGCTCCCTTCCCACATCGGCGTGGACGCGCCCAGGCTCCCACTGCTCGGCGAGTGCGGACTCCCACTGCTCGCACAACTCGGCGAGTGCTGGCTGCCACTGCTCGGCGAGTGCTGCGCACACGAACTCGAAGGCGGTGCAGCTTTCGGCCCATCCCCTTGTCCACCACCTGAGACTCTGTCCAGTCTGAGAGTGAGGTTCTTTGTCCTGTCCGGAGGCGGGTGCGGAGGCGCGCCGCTGCCCTTGAGGCCCTCGCCCGCCTTCCACCCGCCGCCCACGCCGCTGCCCTTCTTGTCGCAGGCGGGCTCCTGAAACTCCGGCTGGCCTGTGGAGGTCACGCAGCGCTGGTACATGTTGCTCCGCGGGTCCACCATCCTCGGCTTGCGGATCACCTCCGGGATGGGCAGGAAGCAGTAGTGCGTGTTCACCACGCCCACTGTCGTGTTGGTGTAGCCTGCGAACGCGCCGTGCACCTGAACGGAACTTGCGACAGGAAAAGCATCAGCATGTGGAAATTGTACATTTGTCGATGAATCGGAATATCAGAAGGCTACTGGTCATTGCGCTATGGCCAGATTTGTATCGTTTTCTCTCTCCTCACGTGATGAATCTAACATGCTGATCTGCTGCGTCTACACAATAGAACCTCAACAGATGGTATTGAAAAGAATACAATACATCCAGTGTAGTTGGGATTTCCATCTGCACAAAATGCGCCAATGGTACACGCCAATATAACGAATGTGACCATTCAGTCTGAAAGGATGTGGAAGTAAAACAGTTGAGAAGATTGTACAGCTGCAGAATTTTAAGGACGTAAAACAGTTACCGCATTTTGACCCAGAATGCTGCAGAAGATATGGTCGGAGGAGTTGCATGGCCTTGCTCGGATCATATACGTTGGATCGATGTACTTCACGTCCACAGGAAACTTTAGTTTGCCGAAATGCGACTTCACCTGAATAACCCCACTTAGTGTGTCAGATACTGAAACGGACTTGCTGTGGAGAACAATCAGCGCCATTTCAAAGGTCACGCCTACCTTATCAAAGAAAAACTTTCCAATGTCCCCGAGGATGGGGTTGCCAGACGCATCAGTTCCTCCCACGCCCTCCATCATGTCCTGCAAATGGAGAAAGGATCCGGTGCCCACAAAACACGAGGTAACGCCATTAGCTAAACGAGTTTGAGTCTAGGGTGCACATACACATGTTTACACAAGTGAATTAACAAGCACACCTGGCCAGCTCCTTCTGCAATGACGACAACAGCGATTCCATTTTTCTTCAATCGATGGTGCATGAACTCCAACACTCCGTACTCTCCCTCTATTTCAAACGGTACCTAAACAGAAAATGATGAAAACCACAATCAGAATGAAAGAGAGCAGCTACATCCAAATCACCAAAAAGGACCTGCAGATAAAATGTAATACTAGAGTGGTAGGATTTGTGCCTCTGGGATCAACACACAATCGACCTGACCACTTGCAATTGTTGCGTACATTGTAATATATCCACTTTGCCGCCCCATCAGCTTTACAATGCCAACTCCATTGAAAGCACTGCTTGCCTAAAAGCAGTTGTGAAAACCAACAGAAACTTCAGTTAGTAACAGTTTCTGTAGGGAAAAATCAGCATTCTTGCATCATATTGTCGGCCTTTACCTCCACATAGGCTGCATTAATGGCGCGCTGCGCCTCTTCAACTGCAGTGTCGAAACCGAATGTCTTGTCCAGAATCTGAATATCATTGTCGATAGTTTTCGGAATTCCGACCACAACAAGCTTCAGCTTTCGCTTCTCAACCTGACTTACATATTAAAAAACTCTGTTACGTCGCACACTGTCCGATTCTAAGTTCATAAAGGAATCTGTAGCGAAGTATTAATACACATTTCATAGGTGAAGACTTGAATGAGATGTTTACGTGTTCATAGATTGCATTAGCACCCGCATGCGACCCGTTGCCTCCAATTACAAAAAACATGTTCACCTTCCATTCCTGGTGTCAAAGGTTAAGTGTGAAATTCAACTTGATACTCCAACATATAATCCAGCAGTGTGAAGAATTGTACCTCAAGTTTGCTCACAATCTCTTCAAGCGGAGGGCACCCACGAGACACACCTAAGAAACTGCCTCCCACCATATGGATGCGTTGCACAATCTTCCGAGTGAGCTGTTGAATAAATCGTCCTAAAGTTAGGTTCAACTTCCAAATATTGTGGAGAAAAAAAAATGGTTCCAGAAATTAGAGTCGTTTCTGAAGTTAAATAAGATTCCCCTCTTCTTTTTTTTCATGTAGAACTGAATTCAAAATCACCTCTACAGAGTTCTCACTTGATCTGCACTAAGCTCAAAGAAGAGAAAGGCGGATAACAGTCAAGGTGTTTCACAGCTAAAACTAATTTGGCTAGAGTTTCGAGACCACCAAGCTCTTCCATGCTTACTTGAAGGATAAGACCATCATGTAGTAGAAAAAGGAGGGCATTTTACCGAAACTTTGGAAGACTTTATGAATAACTCTATTGTCTTCTAGATTGCTGTTCTAGTAGAAGGAAAAAACTCATATCAAAGCATGATGTACCATGATGGGGGGGTATCTCTTGTCCACAAATCCCTTGAACCCGTATTGAAGCCCCAGAATCTCCTTCACTCCGTACACTTCCAACGTAAGCACGATCTGCAGTTTAGAACCATGAAAAATTCCATCAGAGTGGACCACATAAAACTGTTAAAAAAACTCTAAGCCTAACCTTACACAACATCAATCACCAGTTGCACCTAATAGTGAAGGAGCAAACGAGAAGAAAAACAAGGGCCCTACCCTTCTTGTGCTCATCAGATGACCTACAGTGGAAATTGAATCTAGGGAACAACTCAATTATGTTACCACCATCACAAAAGAGAAGGTTGGTCCAGCTACTGAATGCTGTGCACCTGGCGAACAACATCATTCAGGCCTGGGCATAACCCTCCGCAAGTCACAATGGCAGCCCTGACCTGGTGAAAAACAACAACAAAGAGCAGTTAGTAATCAGAGATTTCAATCAGCCCTAAAACTCAATACAAACTCATACAAACTCATCGAAAAATAATGTAGAGCTGCATACAGAAGGCGGGTCAAAGTAGATCCAAGCGCGAGGCCCCGCGCGGCGAACCCTGGAATGAGGACTCACCTTATTAGCTCAGAGTTTATGGCACATCCAATCAACAATTTGCTGTGTCAAATTGGTTACCAGATCGGCTTGAACTGCCACTCGCCGTCATCCTCAATCTCGATTCCAACAGACGAAGGATGACCAAAATGTATGACCTGAAAATTCTTAAGCAATTAATTCAGGAGCACAAAAACAAAACAAAAATCAGTAGCATGCAAAACAGGAGCTCCTCAACATTCAACGCACCTTGATCAAGACTCTGTCATCGTCGTGGACATAAATCTGCTTCATGTCGTCGCGGTCTGAACTCGGACTGTCACATGTAGGCTCGGCTCTGCAAAAAAATTCCGAAACAAATCAATGTGTAGAGGTTAGGGTTTAGGATCGAAATTGATAAAAAAAAAAAATCGATGAAAACTGATGAAAATTGAGGAAGATTGAGGAAGAATAAATCCAAAAGAAATCAATGTGTATAAATTAGGGTTTAGGATCGACGTTGATAAAAAAATCGATGGAATCGACGGAAATTGAGGGAGATTGAGGAAGAATGCTGAGTTACTGACCCGCTCATGCTGCGATAGGTGGTTTCCATGGGCGGCAGGTTGATGAGGTCGCCGAGATGGCGAAGGGCGAACATGTCCGTGGCATCCTCCTTGTACTGGAAATTCTTCGCCCTCCCTCCGCTACCGGCCATCTTCTCTTCTCGCTCAACGAATTCCTCACCACAAAGAGTTGAAGCTTCAGAGAATAATGGTGCGGTCGCTCAAAACCCTAGGAATTTTGTCATATCCAAATAACATACAGCTCCTTCATCTTAGATTTGTTTTCCACGATTTTCCTGCAGTTCCTCCATCCATTACTGTGAATAATTTTAAATTTAGTATAGATAGAGTAGATAAATTCATGAAGCGGGAAGAAACAAAAACCATGAGAAAATCAGGAGAAAATCAGGAGAAAATCAGGAGAAAATCAGGAGAAAATGGTCTGCAGAAAGACGGTAGGAATCCCGAGGCGAACGTGTGTACTTATATCCGTTTGGGTAACTCCGGGTATCACGGTTGTACCGGTTCTCGCGGTTTCTCGTCCGGGTCTCAACTGGATTGGTACTGAACTGTTGTCTCAACTGGTTCAGCATCTCCACCCCGCTGCGCTATCCCGGGAAATCCCTTGGAATAGCGTAGCGGGGCCCTATTTTGGTCCCACCGGAGATGGAAGAATGGGCAAGCGGGACAATAGAATGGCGCGTCCTAGCCCCTGCAACGGGATATAACAAAAAAATGCCGTAGTCGCAAAAGGATACCGCGTTTCGTCCAGCCACTTCCTGACTGCCACGGCATTGCACGTCTGTGGACGTCAGAGCCTGTAGGTTCCCTAATATGCCATTTCCCAGTTTTCGACCCGCGGGTGCAGGCCCATGTACTACAGCTGCCTCCCGCTCCCAAGGGTTTTCTTTGCTCTAGCGTAGGAAATTCTCCGCCAGGGGTGGAGATGCTCATTTGGTAAACGTCATTCGAAAACTAGATATATGCAAGCACATATTTTGCTCCGTTGAATATTAAAAATGTATGAAAGTTTAGCAAGACTGACACCTTTGGATTGAAGATTCTTCATCTAACATCTTTCATTTGGAGGTCATTTCAATATGTGAACCTTTTTATGTTCAAATACGACACCATACATGTAGAATATTGTGACAAAAAATGGCACCTTATGACGTTTAAGAGTTAACGGAGATACTCGTTATTGTAATATGACCGTCAGGAGTTAATAATACAATATCTATACTACTTTTATAATTAGACAGGGAGAAACAATCAGTGGAACAAGCTTCTAATTGTTTCTCCCTTTGTTCCATAGTAAGAGTTCAATATCAAGTGTTTTCTCTGATACCTGATGGGAATGATACTCTTGTGTTATTCTCAGCATCTTTTCTGTAAATGGACTCTTATTTTGAAAGAGGGAGAGTATGTTATAGAACGTCACTACGCAACAACTAATTGAGATTGGCCAAGACGTTCAGGTTGCCTAAACAACCATTGGATTCAATGCTGGAAAGTGCAGGAGATAGAGATGAAATCATCGATCATCTTCTAAATTTCCCATCAAATGTTTATTTAGTAGATGAGAAACAGAGTAACCATCGAAGAATTCAACTGTACTGTACAGGCGTCTTTTAACTGGTTTCTAGTTTCCACTGCTCTCCGTCAAAGAGACCCAAAACATTTGTTTCCTAGATTTTGGAGAACCTCATTAACTCGGAGTGACAAAGCAAAACAAGACAAATTTGATCAGTGTGTACAAGTTCACCTGGTCGCGCAAAAAAAAAGTATATAAATATATAAACATAAGAGAAATGAATTACATGTTTTTTAGAATCCATTTTTTTTAGTTTTGTAGCGCTCTTCTGTAACTTTATTGAACTCAATTCCAGGAGTAAGGACCTGCAGCACAACATGCAATTAAGGACGTTAAAAACCATCACAGCGTAATATCTTAGAGGTGATTTTATATTCTAATGATAATAAAAAAAAAAAGAACTCTGTATGGATGCACTTACATAAAGACTGTCAGATACTCGTTCGGATCTTTTCTTGGTCGATCGACTTGGCATTTTATATCCATTGATAGCAAAGAAATCATCCATTATCTCTTCATGGGAGAGAGATAATTTGAACTTTCCAAAACATGCATATTTGTCTTCTGTGGCCTTTTTAGAGACATTCTCAGTTTTGGTTCGTTCACTTAATCTTGTTCTTTTTGGTGAGACAATATTGATTACCATTTGCTCATCTAATTTTTGTTTTGAAGTGCTTCTAGAACTAGTGTTCTTGCGTTTTCTAGTTCTTGGTTTAGAAAGGTTATCATTATTGGTGTCCATGTTGATACTATAGTGAAATAGGTAGAAGATACTTTTGAATGATTTGATGAAATATATAGGTCAAAGTTATTGTGAAATAAGTAGAAGATAGATGTGAATGATTTGTTTTTGAATAGATAATTCTGACAGGAACTATAATAGAAGTAAAAGACAAAAGTATAATACATGTCTAACCAAAGTAAAAGACTAAAGTAAAATACTAAAGTAAAAGATATTCTTAATCCATGACTACTAGTTTAGTAGAGTAGTTTCTCCAAAAATAGAAAATGTTGAAAAATAAGCTACAAGTGTTCAAATTGAGTGTTTATTGAACTTGATTGGCTTAGAATCTATTTTTCAATAAGCATATGTCATTGAATCATTGGAACCATGTATACTAAATTTTAGTAAAAATGTGAAAGGCTAAAGGTAGGATTTTGATATATTATAAAAGGCTAAACATAGTAAAAAGACACAATGAATTGTGAACCGTTAATAGAAGCTACTTGAGTCTACAAAGGAAGTACAATAGTTCTTGACTATTTTGGGACTATATACAAAATATTTACTTTTGTATTGAATGATAAAAATAATTATGATTTCTTTCATTTTTCCCTAATCAACCTTAAAAGTGCGATTCCTATATACATCTCTCTATATTATAAGCGCGCTAACATACATCATCAATACTTAAAAGATACCCACTATTTAACTACAAGATAATTCGGAGATATCTTCAAGGAGGAGGAGGACGGGGGCTTAACTTGAGACAAAGACTCTACTTTTACTTTTACTTTTACAATTTTAGTCATATGACCTAAACCTACTTTACCTACTGGGACAACAAGTCACTATACTAGTTCCATATGTAAGTATGGTTTAATCTTTCTTGCATTTCCATGATTTTTAATATGTTTCTTTTTACATTCCCATGACTATTCCTACAACTCAATTTGCATGGGCATTGCATATTCAACGAATCTAGACTAAATAATTTCCTATTGTAATAAAATAATATAGAACAAAATTTTGCTATGCTATACATATCACTGTAAAGTTTGGCCACAAAAAAAAAGCACTATTATAAATATGAATGACACTTCCCATGTACCTACATCCATTAACCCTTTAACATCTAATTAGACTGTAGAGGCCTAGAAGAATCTACGAGTGTCGTAAATTATGTAGACATCATCTACTCAATGGACACATTTCGTTGCCACCCCACTTCATGGAAATCAATGTAGTTTGCCATGGCCTACATTAACCCTGAAAGGACCATTTAACCGTTAGGGAACGATTTTGATTTTGGGCAGGTTCCTAAAATTCCAAAAAATATATATATTTTTTTTAATAATTTTTAATCCTAGATTGTCCCTGATAAGAACTTCGTGGAGGTTTTCTTAATCTTATTTTTTTGAATTCATGGTTTGAAAGTTAGTACCACTCAAAGTTGGAAATAGGGACTTTGAGCAGCTCAATTTTTTTGCTAGAAGTTTCTATTGACATTAATTTTTTCATACACATAGTGTATTACCTTCTTTGAAGATGTCAATAAAGATTTCTTGTCTTTAGTATAAACAACATTTTAACTCAAGTCAAACATTTTCACACATTTCGGACAAGCCGGGAAAAAAACTTCATCTTTTCTACAAAAAAATTGGAGATCTTCATTTTTTCCCTTCTTATTTTTTCAACAACAATATGTGATGAGAACCTTCTTATTGACCATTTGGATTATCAATCTAAAACATATTACGTTCACACAAAAAAAAACATGAATTGACAATTTTTGAACCTCCACTCCTTGCACAATTGTTTTGAATATGCTACACTGCTTTTCTACCTCTAAAAATTGGTGCATAGGGAACTAACATCGTACTTAATACAGTGATAAAAGATTTAGACCTTGTGTAGTGCAAAGATTTGATACCAAGTGGAGTCAAAGTCTGTTGATCCACTCAATGCAAAAAGAAATGAACCGTTTGTTTGACTTCAAACACTACAAATTTCTCTAAATCCGTGCAGTCAAAGTTTTTGAAATTTTGTGAGTATACTACTTAGTAAGCCTTAATTGAGATCCTATGGTCAAAATAATACATAAAAGGTTTTGTTTTCTTCCTTACTCATTGCACTAGAATCAACAATTTTGAAGTGTTTTTGGTGTGAAATTGTCATTCTCCTTTGGGATTGATTGGAGATCGAGGAGATGCGTTGAAAGGCTACAGCGGAGTCAAATGTGCATTATTAAGTCCGCAACAATGGGAAAAGTTTCAACACCTATAGCAACACCAAAGGCCTTAACCCATTAGCGCCCAGGAAGCCCGAAATGGGACTCCGGAGGTGCTCAAACTGAATTTGCATGAAATCCATGAGGAACTAGGCTTCGAGATACGAGGTTCAGATTTGCGCACTCGTTACACAAACACTCTCCAACAATCAGATCATGGTTTGGATTTATTGAACTCTTGGAAAAGCTAGGAATACAACACAAAATACACCAAATACACTCAAATACAGTGAATACAGTGAATACTATGCCACATACTATGTTGTATTTCACACACATGCACATTAATTTTGGTCTTAAATTTTGATTGAACTTGGTCTTTAAGACATTCTTCATTGTTTTGTGATTGTTGATCTCTCTCCTCACACACGGAACTTCCATTTTGATTCGTATAAGGTTGGAACATTTTTGTATACAACCAAGTAGAAAAAAGAAAACAAATCACCAATAATTGGGTATAAATATTTTCTTCACATATAATATGTCAATGCAAAGCTATCAACCTAGTGCACATGTGAACTGCTCTAATTCAAAGTAAAAAAAATCTTGCAAGACTCTATTGATAGTTAAAGTAGGACACCCTCCAAATTCCACAGTTTTCACTACCAATATACAGTAACTTTAAACACTATAATCTATTTCATCAACGGTTGGATGCTGTGCAAAATTTCTCCAAAGTTAAGATCATGGGTTAAGTTCAATTTTGTAAGGTTAGATATTAATGTTAGTCATTGTATTTCCATCAATTCCGGTTCAAAGAAAAAAATCAGCGGAATTCTTGGTTTTTCCAGAAACATCCCTGGGCGCTAAAGGGTTAACCCTTAACGTCGCCGCGACAAAAATCTAGTTGATGGAAGAATGTAAAATGCTCCCACGTGGTGATTAAACATTACTTTCATCCAAGTTTTGTGAAGGTGTTTTCAATGAGTGCATGTACCACATGCACAGTAGATACCAGTGTTGCACTGGTATGTGTCACACACCCGTGTCTCCAAACGGGTACGTGCCCTGGTCTGCGATACCAGGTTGACTTGGTATGCCAAACACACATACCATGGCAATGCCCGGGTACTGGATTGGAAGAGTCATCAGAGACCTGGTGTCCAACCCGTACCTTGGTAAATGTCCCGCGTTTCAAACCCTATTCGATGCACGTCTGTGGTTCATTAAGTCTGCCGTTGTCGATGTACTGGTATGAGTAATGCAGACCGAAATGAGGTAGTGGAGTTTATTGTTTTGCTTGATGTTTTGTTGGTGGGCTTTAAGGATTATCGATGTTTCATGAACGTGGGTTGTTGCACCTTGAAGAAGAGGTAATGTCGTTTTACATTCTGTGGGTTGCACCAACTTCATATAAGCTGATTTCCTGTTGTGCACTGTTCACGTTGTTTGCATGTTGCTCTAGGGTTTGCGTTTGCTCTAGGATTTTGGGTCAGGTGATTGATTCGTGTTTGTCACCATGGAGTCAGTTGACACAGTTCAGATTTTGTCTGATAACGAGGGTGTTTGTGCACATGGTGATACAGCTGTACCTGTCAACATCGTTCACTCTTGCGGAGGTACCGAGGGAGAAACACACACCGAAGCTATTGGCTCAACTGTGGAGCGCTTCGTGGAGACTAATGCTCGGATCGGAGAAGCAGTTGCTGCGGAAGAGGAAGTCGCTTGGCAGGTTTTGCGAGAGAAGCTTGCCGCCAACCAGAAGCTGTGGATGCCGCACCATCGAAACTCGTCTGTGTGGGCATTTTACTTGTTGAAGGACGGTGCAGTGAAGGACCTGGACACTTCGAAGCCACAGATGTTACGATGCATGGTATGCCACCCAAATCCTGCCGCAAGCAGCTCCAGCCAAACAGCACCCCCGTCGAAGAATACACGGAACCGTGTGGGAATCCTCAAGTACTCTGCCGAACACGGACTCACGTCAATGAAGAAGCACGTCGAACGAGAGCACCAGCAGGAGTTTGTGCGGTACAACAAGTATGCGAAGGACATAGAAGATGCAGCCCGCACAGAGCAGCAAAAGGGAAAGAAGCGTAAGTCTTTGCCACCAGCATCGATTACAGAGTTTTTTTCTTCCGCTCGGCCATACAAGAAGTGTGATTTAATGCAAATCTGTTTCATCGAGGATTTAGTCCTGCTGGTTGCAAAAGGTGGCATTCCGTTGTCAATGGTTGAGAACCCTTGGCTGAGGCGTTTGGTGCTGCGATGTGATGCACGAGTTGTGTTCCCCACGCGGAACCAACTTTCAAAAGAACACATTCCCAATCTGCTTGCAACAACGATGGAACGCTACGTGTACCCGCTGATCAATAATTGTGACATTGTTGCGGTAACATTTGACCTCTGGATGTTGCGTGCTGGTTACGATACGTTTGTTGCAGTTGTGAATTTTGTTGACAAATCATGGGTACCGCAGCATGTGACCATGGGCCTATTTGATGCTCCGACAACTTCAGGGATAACACTGGCTGAAATAGTAAAGCCACTGTTAGAGCAGTTTAAGTTGTCTCACAAGGTGATTTCGTACGTTAAAGATGAAGGCTCTAACCTGAAGACTTCGGAGAGAGCGTTGTCTGCAAACATTTCCTGTGATGTACTCGGGTTACAAGATCCGTATGCAGGTGTGTGTTTTGGACATGTGATGAGGAAAGCTGCTCAATATGCAACTACCGAAGAGAAGGTCTGTATGAAGATGAAAGAGGTGAGCCTTAAGGATGCTCAAGCAGCTTTGCAGAAGACAATTACGTGGACCAAGAAGTCCACCAAAGGGAAACACGAATGGGATGTTGCATGCATTGAGGCTGGATTGCCCACAAGGCGGTTGAAGATGTCGGTGAAAACTCGGTTTGCATCGAAAGTTGTGCTCTTTCAAGAAACCCTGAGGTATGCAGATTTTCTCTGACTCTTCCTAAGTTGCGGTTTTCTATTTGTGTGACTCTGTGTCTGTGGAGGGGTTCACTTGGTGTTGGAAATTGTTGATTCGATTAATTGGTCATTGCCTGTTGATAGAGATTTGTTGGGTTGATAGAGAAATCTGTTAATTTAGAACCTGCCCTTTGTTGTGAATCTCTTTTAGTATTCGTTATGTGCCTCATTTGGTATTCTGGGCATGTGCTTGCTTGAGTGCTTCAGCATCAACAATGGTTGACATGACTTGATATGATGGTTCATTGGGTTCTACATACGGCAGTGAATGAGTAAGTTTTGTTTGATCTTGTGTGTTCATGATGTATGATTGGGAACTGCTTCAATTGGTTATGTTACGATGCAAGGCTTCCTCTGTGCATGTATTTGTGCTGCATAACTTGTGAGCAACTGTTGAAGATGATTGTGCATGTGTACAGATGTTTGAAAGTTAATTGTTAATGCTGGACTGCCGCATCTATGTTTGAATTCGGGTGATTCGAATAAGGGGATTGCCCAATCTGTTATGCACAGTAACTAATTCATGCTGATTCATACACTAACTAACTGATTCAACTAACTTGTTTCTTTTGTCAATTTCTGACTGCTGGATTTACTGTTCCTCAAAAAATACACTGTTCACGTTGTCTACATGTCGTAGTGGAACATGTTGTCACACTGTTGCATTCTTATATATGCATGCTCACTGACTGCTCTGCCTGCAGGTATGCAGATGCGATAAATATCTGCTACAGGCGGCAGTCTGCATCCTTGCAAGCCCGTGTACCCACAGGTCTCACATGGGCAATTGCGCGAGCTGTTACGGAGACACTGAATCCTGTGGTGTCACAGTGCGTACTAAACCAAACTCGCGGGTACTGATTGCTCAGTGATGCTATAGCAGGGGCATTGAAACTAATGGTACAAATGGAAGCGCAGCACCTTGCACGCAACACCATTGAACCACCGTTGGAGTGCGGTGAGTTTGACAGTGAGCTCGAAATTCTCTATGGACGGATGGCAGGACAAGTTGCAGCGGTTTTGAGGCCGTTTCTTGCCTTTGCTAATAAGTATGACGAAGGTCAGGCACAGAACATGATAGCTCTCATGCTGGATCCTCGTTTCAAAGGATTGGAACTGTTGCAGGATTATGTTGGTCGCAAAGTGGCGAGGAAGGTAGTGGATGAGTACGACACCAATATCTTGGTGCCGATGTTGGTGAAAGTGGCGCTCAGTTTCTCTCCCCCAACTGTTCATGGTGTTGAAACTGCACCAACTGTGCCGGCGGTTTCCCGAGCTTCCCTTTTCAGTGCTCCAGCCTCTACCACCAAAGCTAGCAAGGGGCTGCTACTTGGTGAGCTGAGCCTCTTCCGGCGTCTTGTGGTTGAACCTGATACCGTTGCATGCCCTTTGCAGTGGTGGAAGGAACATGAAAAACGTTTCCCAACTGTTGGTTTTGTTGCACGACAGTTTTTAGGCATTCCAGGTAGTCAAATTGAGTGTGAAAGAATCTTTTCAATTGCCGGCATCCTCACATCCCTCCGGCGTTGTAGACTTGGAACCGAGAATCTCGATGCCCTTGTGATGATCCAAAAGAATTGGCCTTTTGATGCCCGTGCAGATACACGTAGTCACAGTGACATCACAGAATTTTTCAACGATGAGGCTGAGCTGCTAGATATTCATGAAGAGGAGCTCATTGCAGCGGGTGAGCTTGAGTGAGGTTTAGCTAGAGGAGCGTGGAGCAGTGGGTGAGCTTGAGTGAGGATCCGCTTTGACTCACTGAACTTGGTTTAATTGAACTGATGTTAGAGACAGTAATCTGTTTCAAACTTGAATTGTTTCAAACTGTTTTAATTGGAGTTTTGAGTGTGGGGAGTCTGTGAGTTTGGGTTGTTGGAATTGTGATAAACTGCTTCAAAAATAAGTCTGTGACATATCAGACCCATACACTGTGCAGCCCTGGTATGTGATTTAAAATTCACATTACACACACGTTTTCTATAATTTCAGAATCCTACGAAACCACATACACGTACCATACTTTGGAAATACAATACCTCTGTGATAACAGTATCTCGACCATCTACATTTCCAAGATTTTATTAAAAACCGGCCCCCCCCTTAAGCACTTTACAGCATACCAGTGCAACACTGGTAGATACCCTTCATAGAGTGTGTAACTTTTTCTCTAAACAAGAAAATGTTTGTGACATGGAACTCAACCTAGTGTATGTTAGAAACTTATAGCTTTTGCTCTAAATCTGAATTTGAATCATTGAAATGTTATTTTTTGAAACTGAGCCCAACTAACAAAATGAGTTTTATCAAATCTAGTTTCCAATCCAATTTGGAAATTTGGAAAATACATAAAAATGAGTAAGTAACTGCAATTTGAACTTTGGGCCTATTACCATGGATGACCAATTTTCCAATTTTAGCTAAACATAGAAGTTTCATCTACACCACAAGTTTCAGCACAATAATGTACACCTTGAGTGAAATTATCATATTTTTTATGCAAAATTTGTATATGATATGAATATTCTTCAATTTTTCTTCAGAAAATCACAATAGTTTGAATTTCCACAAAAAATCTTGTGTTTATTGTGAAATGAACAAAACATGTGGTGTTATCTCTGAAAAATAAAATAAAAATATTTCCGCTTAGATTTGATGAAGAATTAGAGTACATATTAGAATGAAAGTCAGGATTGATGCCACGGTCCAAGCTCCGTCTTTTAAGGGTTAAAGGGTTGAATACCAAGACTTTGAAAGAAAAAAAAACGCTTCATGCGCAACATGACAAGTCACAGACCCTAAAATAAATGAACCCCTAAAGGACCAAGTGTCAAAAATGGGCTTTTTGAAAGTTTGGTTAGGTTCCTATGGTGTCAATTTCCAACATTCCTCTTTGAAATCTTTGCTATAGAAAGGCATTACCAAGACCTTGGTGGAAAAACAAATTTTTTCCTAAATTGGACATTTGATGAAAAAGTTATAGGGTTTAAAATTTCAAACGGGCACCTCCAATTCTTTTTGCTCAGACACTCTATTAATTGTGAGATTTTCAATACTCACAAGTAATATTGTTTCCCTTCATATTGTCAAAAAAAAGTTTTTGTCTTTAGTGGAAAATAGTATACCAACCCAAGTCAAACATTTTCACACATTGTCACTCATTGTTGGAGAAGGTACCCAAAAAAAAAATCTTTTCCACATAAAACCTAGATATCTTTTTATTTTTCACTTTTTATTTTCTCCACTACAATATGTGGTGTAAACCTTCTTATCAACCATTCGGATTATCAATCTAAAACATATTAAGTTCACAAAAAAATAAAATGTGAATTGGCAATTTTTGAACCTCCACTCCTTGCACATTTGTTTTGAATATGTTACACCCGTCCTCTACCTCTAAAAATTGGTGTGAAAGGAACTAACATCATGCTTAACAAGATGGTAATGGATTTAGACCCTGTGTAGTGTACCAAGTGAAGTCAAAGTCTGCTGATCCACTGAGCGCAGGGAAGAAAATGAACCATTTTCTTGACTTCAAACATGATAATCTTTTAACCCGTGCTATCAAAGTTTATGAAATTTTGTGAGTATGTTACTTAATAAGTCTTAATTGAGATCCTACCCCAGAACTAGAAATCGAAGTTTTTGTTTCCTACTTTGTTCTTTGCACTAGAATCCAACAATTTTGAAGTGTTTTTGGTGTGAAACTGTCACAATACCTTAGGAGTTAATGTGCAAATAAGGGGTCTCCAATCCCTTAAATAAATAAATAAGAACACCGGTCGCCCAAAGGCGGCCTACGTGAATAAAGTGTCTGTTCGTACCACCATCACTCAAAAGCCCACTGGACAAAGGAGTTGACGCATGGAACTACTTCCCCTTTTGAGAGTAGACACTATAGCAACCATCAGAGCAAAGGGACTAATTAGTCAAATTTAAATTCACCATGGAGCGTAGTTTGTTACAATTTTTCTTGTAAATAAATAGTGGCATGCATTGCTTGCATTTTGTTTAACCCCTAAAGGCCCAGAGTCTCCTTCGTAGGGATTTCTGATTTTGGGCACGTTCCTAAAATTTGAAAAAAAATCCTTTTTCTTTGAAATTTTTCTTCTAGATTGCCTCTGATAAGAGCTACGTGGACATATTTTTATTTCATTTTTTGAATTTGTGGTTTGAAAGTTAGTACCACTTAAAGCCAAAAGGGGGGACACCGGGCACCTCCAAATTTTTTGACAAAAGTTTCTATTGACATTGAGATTTTTCACACATATAAAGAATATTTCCTTTTTTGTAAATTTTCAAAAAAAAATCTTGTCTCTAGTGTAAAAAGGCACTTTATTCCAAGTCAAACTTTTTCACACATTGTCGGGCAACGGGGGGAAAAAACTTCATCTTTTCTACATAAAACCTAGAGATCTTCATATTTTTCACTTTTTATTTTTTCAACAACAATATGTGGTGAAAACCTTCTTATTGACCGTTTGGATTATCATTTGAATACATACGTAGTTCACAAAAAAATAAAACATGAAATGGCAATTTTTGAACTTCCACTCCTTGCACACTTGTTTTGAATATGCTACACCCCTTTTTTACCTCTAAAAATTGGTGTGTTGGGAAACAACATCATGCTTGAGACAATGGTAAGAGATTTAGACCTTGTACAATGCAAAAATTTGATACAAAGTGAAGTCAAAGTCTTTTGATCTACTCAAAGCAGGGAAGAAAATGAACCATTGTTTTGACTTTAAACACTAAAATCTATCAATCCGTGCGGTGGATTGCAACCAAAATTTAGAAGCATGTTTACATAGAAGTCTATTTTAAGATCTCAAGGTTGGAAATCCGAAATTCACTTTAAAATGTGATTTTCATGTCTCTTTTCGGCAGTGGCAGTTTTGGACTGGTTTTAGAGCGAAAGTGGTTGTGGTCCTTTAGGGGTTAAGTGGTGTCCGGGTCAGGGAGAGGTTGGTTGTTTTCTATTCCTCGTTTATGTAGAAGGATGGACATGGCATGTTGGATAGCAATAGTGTTGATGTCTCTAAAGGTGTTTCTGATGTGTGTCTCCGGTATTTTGAATTTTTCTGAGATGGCGTTTATAGAGGGAATGTGCGTGGTTGCTCTAGCTCTAGCTGTAATTACAATGAGTGGGTCAACCTTCCATCCGAGTGTTTGTATTTCTTGTATGAGTGGTAGGTATTTGTTTGTTTTTTAGGCGATCGTTTCTGGCGAGAAGCGGTCGTTGCAATATGTAAATTCCAAAAACTGTATGGTAATATCTGGGTTGGGGAATTCTGGAGGGGGGTTTTTGTAGGGTATGCCACGAATACATAGCAAGTCTGATTTGAGTCTGGCATTGCAGTGACATCGTTGTGTGTTACATGTGCATGGTAGGAGCCATGGGGGGACTGTGTTTTCTGGGGGTTTGTTGTGAAAGGTAGCGGCGTTCATATATGTGAGGCATCTAGTCTAACTTTGTGATACTAGTAGTTTTCTGATTTCCCAGACTGCCTTGTTATGTCGTTTTATGCGTAATGAGTGTATATGGTTTTGTTTTCATTTAAGCAGTACGTGCAGCCATGTGTCATGGTCTGTGGAGTTGCATATGGGGCAGGTTGTGGAAGGAAATCTTTCTCTTCCAAAGAATAGTTGTTTACGGAGATTACCCATATATTGTCCGGTTCAGAATTTTATAATACATGTTTTTTGTGGATATGTGATGCGAGGATTTTTCTAGAAGGCATTGGAAAGTTGGTTGTCTACATCCGGGTTATTTGTCCATTTATCTATGTTGGGGAAGTTTTCTGCTAGTTCTTTTAAGTTGTTGGATAGATCATATTTTTAAAGATATTTTGATAGGAATCTGATGGGGCCTTTATCAAGAGTGGCACCCATTGATGGCTATTCATTTCTTTGGAAGTAGTAGGGGGTTGTGTGCGCATGCTCAAATGGGTGTCTAGCATCTTTGTGATTTTCTTTGTCGCGACCCGTTTTGGCTAGTTTATCAGCCTCTTCGTTTCCCATGATGTTGATGTGAGCTCGTACCTTGTGGAAGCTAATGGGATGTGAGCGGGTTTAAAGCATTTGTACCATTATATATTTGTACCATTATATATTCCATAGCCTGCTGTTTCTCGGGAGCAGTGTCCATTTACTTCCATGGATTCTTTAAATGAACCATCCGTGTAGTAACAATATTTGGGGTTAAATTTAAGGGGAATTTCCGCGTTGTAGTATGGGAGTGGTGGTGTGTGCGATATGGGTGTATTTTGAAGTTTTGGAATTTGAAGGTTTGACCAGGTTTTGTTACGGTTGACAAGGGTGTCCTTGGGGGTTGGCGAGGCAATGCATGTATATATTTTTTGGATATTGAGTTGTGAGGTTATTGTTTTGAGTTGGTCAAGGCTTGTTGGGTGACCTACATTGGTTTCTTGGTGGTGTATGCATAGGATTTGTAGGGTGGATTGTTTGGTTCTTGGTTTATTGAGTTCAGGAGGTGTTGTTGGTTCTGTGTATGTAATGGTGTTAGCTTCAAATAAACATATGACGTGGGAGTCTTGGAAAGGGCCTTTGAGGGGGTTTGTATTTTGATACCAGTTTTCATCTGGTAAGACAAGGTATGTTATGGTTGATGGGTTTTCTTTAGAGGCAAGGTGGGCCCAATGAATAGCTTGGTGTGTTTCTTCTATGTTGTGTGGGTGTGCGTATCCGATGCCTACCCAGTTGGAGTCAAAGGCTTTCCCTAGTGAACCAAAGATTTTATCTCTGGTAAATGGGGAGAAAAATTTATTTAGTGTGGTGGAGCACGTAACTGGGGAGGAGAAGTAGGAGTGTTGTATGTTATGTGATGTAGTGAAAGTGTCTAGTATGTCTGTTGGAAGTGTAAAATGTGCCTGTTTTAGGGGGTTTGTTTTTAGGATTCTATATCTATATCTTTGATATACCCATGCGACTTGTGTTTCAAATGGTTGTGTCTTGGGTTCAAGGTTATTTGAGATGTATAGTGCGTTTTGGTATTGTTTCCATAGCCATTCAAGTCGTTTGGTTGGTATGGTTGTGAGGTGTTTGCCATTATATTCATATATATGAGCGTCATTTCCTTGGATTTGTATGGCAGGTATGTTCAGGTCAATATCTTTATGTGGGTTATATTCAGTGATGGAGATGTGAGCTAGAGGTATTTGTGTGGGGGGGATACAAATCTTGTATCTCTGGTTTGTGTTTGGGGTTGGTGCATATTAAATATGTTTTTCCAAACGTTGTTGGATCTTTCTTTATAGTATTTTTTGAGGCATTTGAGTTGGTGTGAGGTGATGGTGTGGTTGTGCCAAGGAAACAAATTCCTCTGGGTTTGCCATTTGTTGTACGTTTGTTCTTGTATTTTCCATTGACAATGATATGTTGTTATTTCTATAGGTATATCGTTGATATCATTTTGTATTCTATGTTTGTGGCCTATGATTGCATGTATCGGGTATGTGAGTGGATTTTTTGTTATATATTTTGGGGGTTGAGGGTAGTGGGGTGTGTTGGGTGGTGGGGGTTGTGTGGGTGGAGGGTTTATGTTTGGTGGTATATTGTTATTTTCGCAGGAGTATATGTTTTTTAGTGTAAAGGAGTTTGGATGGGTGTTGCAAGGTTGTGGGCATGCCGGTTGGCATTCTGGGTGGCAGAATAGTTGTTTTGCTAGGTTTAGAGCACTTTTAATTAGTCTTGTTGGTTTGGAATGGTAACGGGTGAATTCTTCTATATTCATGAGCTTGGAGCCACATGGTGTTGTAATTTGTCTTAGATTTGTGATGTTTTGGGTAAAGAGTTTTTGGAGTAGTTTTGTGATGTTTGTTCTGTTAGTGTGGTGGCTTCTTGTAGCCATAGTGTTTCAAGGGTGTCCAATCTTACATTATAATTAGTTATAATCAATCAGCCTGTAAACACCCTATGAGCAAATAGGCGAAAATGTATGGAATAGTGGTCAAACCACCTCAAGAACATTCCACAACTTTTTCCCAGGCTACATGCTTTGGATAATGTATTCAATAAGGCTGTGTAAAGTGGCGTCTAGGGTATGATGCACATGGAGTTTCAATGTGGCTGTTGAACAAAAAAATTCTTGTTTGATTTTCTTCTGTAACTGCCCAATCTCACACTGTGCATAATCAATCACACTGATCCAATAAGGTCCAAGTTACATAACTCCCAATTCCACTAACTAAACCGTCACTGTGTCATGAATAATGGAGACCTTTCCTATCCCTGAATTTAATCCTAAAGGACCAAGGCATTTATTTTAGAGGAATCTCTACTCCATTGATTATAATTTGCCAAGATGAACTTTTTGAGAATGTAACTGTAGGATCTTCTTCTAAACTTGTATGAGATGAAAGCTTAAAATTTTGTGATTTTTGACTGTACGCATTGAAAGATAATAACAATCAAAGTGAATTTTTTTGTACTCCGTAGGTGTTAAATCAAAAAATCTTATTAGCTAGTTGTTATCAAGCTTCAAGTTATGCTATGAATTACAAAAATGTAAAGTTAACCCTTAAACGTCATTCAAGAACCATATGTACAAGCATGTATTTTAATTTGTAGAATACAAAAATTGTATTAGAGTGTAGCAAGACTTACTCCTTTGGATTGAAGACTCTTCAATTAACATCTTCCATTTGGAGGTCATTTCAATATTTGAACCTTATTATGTTCAAACAAGACACCATACATGTAGAATATTGTAGCCACCAGTAGGGCCATTTCAACTTTTTAAGGGTTAAGTCCGGTAATGTGAGTTTTCTGGTAAGAAAGATGAACTCCAAATGTTTATTTCTTTCTTCCAATGAGCCCAAGGTTATTGAAAAAGAACTAATGCCCCATTTGAAGGTAGGCACTTCTAGAACTAATGATCAGTAATGTCAAGTATAGTAGATTGGAACTTGTGAGGCTTCTCTAATTGTTGTATCAGTTGTATGAGGAAGCGTACCCAAACATCAAATTAATCCGTAAATTGGACTTGTAGAAAAAAGATATGCCATCTTGAAAAAGAATTGTCGAGTGCGGGCACATTGGGCAACTCTAAAAACTACTATTGGGACACTTTATTAAATGTGAGGTTTTCTATACTAGCAAGTAATATCATTTCCTTTCATATTGCCAAAACTAATTCTTGTCTTTAGTGGAATGCATTTTCACTCAAGTCAAACTTTTTCGTTCATTATAACACGATGTCAGGCAAGGTACAGGAAAGACTTCTTATTCTCTAGATATTTTTTACTTTCATTTTTACCTACTACAAGGTGTGGGTAAAGCCTTCGTATTGACCATTCAAATGATCATTCTAAAACATATTAGATAAAAAAAGCTTAAAAATTAAAACTTAAATTGACACTTTTTGAACCTCCACTCCCTGCTCAATTGTTTTGAATATGCTACACATCCTCTACCTCTAAATATTGGTGTACGAGGAACTAGTATCATGATCAATACCATCATGATGGTAATGAGTTCAGACCTTCTATAGTGGAAAAAATTGACACCAAGTGAAGTCAAAGTTTGCTACTCCACACAAAGTACAAAAGAAAATATATAATTTTCTTTCAATCCATGCAGTTAAATTTTATAGGAAAACATTATGTTTATGATTGTAATCAAGATCCTAAGATTAGAATTGGAAATATAAGTTCTTGTTTTCTTTCTCATTTATTACATTAAAACAGGTAGTTTTGAAATACTTACCGTGTGAAATTGTTAAAGAAGTTTAGACGTTATCCCACCTATAATCAATTCTTGCATTTCTTAGGATTTCTTAAATATTTTGGAATTAAAATAATTTTTTTTAGGCCTTTCTGAAACCACCAAGTTAAAAAAAACTTCATTTGTTATGTAATGATGGTTGGCCCCATCGTGCTGGCACTGATCTCCACGAAACCCGGACTCCGTCGGTTCTAGATTCTCCGGGTAGGATAATTCCAGCGCGGGAACACTATTCCATTTGACCGAGTTCCAAAACATAGGTTGAGGTCCCGCCACGGCCTAGGTCCCAATTACGACTAGTAGTGTTGGATCTCATCTGCCTCAATGTCCCACCACGACCAACACCAGCATGCACAAGCCCGCCATGGCCCCGCCTACCACGCACCCCTATGTTATATATAGAGATTATGGTTCAAGGCATTGCATGCAACGCTAGTAGGATTTTGGCTACCGTTGTTTCGTAAGCACGTAGTGTTTCAAGTGCCGGAATCAGGGTTAGGATTGCAGGCAACAATGTAACATTGACAGTGCGGTCCGCGAGTATTCAGGTTTAGGATTTACAGTCACTACGGTTTCTGTATCAAGATTCTACTATTATTGCACTGGTTTCCACCGTTCAAGTTTAAGATTCCGCAACACTAGCAATGTTGGATAAGTAGGTAGTGTGTTCGACGTTGCTTGAATTAAGGTTTAAATCTTTAGGGATTTTCCACTACAGTTTTGGTACCGCCCGGGCAACCTTCGATATTGCACAACACAACGAGGTGAAGATGATTAGTAGGCGTTCTAGGCGCATGCCAATGGGCGCGTATGGAAAGTGTACTCAATCTGAGATGGATATCAAGGCGCTGGAACACATTGAAGCTTTGGTTTAAAATCCGCCCAAGGGTTTGGTCTTTCCAGGAGCATTGATGTGGAAGATTTGCATTTAGCCCCCTCGCGATGCTCATAAGAAGGAAATCACCATGCAACAATGTTTTATCTCGACTGCACCTCAGGCCGATTTTGTCCATGGTGTGGAGGCTTCATCAAGTATGGGGAGATCTACATTTGTGTGTCGGGAGGTTTGTCCATGGAAAGGCGTGCGGAAGCCCACCCAAACCACCGGACTTGTTAAGGTTTGGAAATATAAACCGCGGATAGCCACATGCCAAACAAAAACAAAGACTTTGCAGAAACCATAGGTTTTTCATGCCCTGATAAAGGTTCCCCGCCAGTGGTGGTTTTTGGTTGCTTCTAGATGTCTTCTATAATGTAGGTAGTAACTAACTTGGGTGAGGTCTGTAACAGTGCGACCGGAGAGGTGGGAGCTTTTGGTCTTGGTTTGGCTTATTTGCCTACTCGATCCGTTTTCTGCAACCGTGGGCAACAGAAGGTTGGATTTTGCATAAATGATGTCAGACCTGGCGTACACTCTGCTAGTGCGGAAGACGTTGTGACACTGCCGAGGGCGGTGGTCGACGATGGGGCGTCTCAGGACGTTGTCGGTGAGGTTGATATGCCACGTGCAAATCCTGAAGTCACTCTAGAGATTGCGTTGACGGGGATGGAGGATCGAGCAAAGAAAGTTCAAAAGGCAAAACAAGACTAAAAAAAACAATGGGGTTTCTCCATAATAAAGGGTTGTCAGGCTTCATTCTGGGTGAAACAAATCCTTCATTATACAAGTCATGATAGTGGGTATCACCAATCATGATAGTGCCTAAGAAGGTTGGTGCAGATGGTAAGGTAAAGATCCGGGTTTGTCAAGATTTCCGGAAACTATATGCGGCAACCCGGAAGGATCACTTTTCCTTACCTTTCATTGATATGGTTCTTGATCATGTTGCATGTCAAGAATGTTTTAGTTTTCTAGATGGATTTTCTGGATATAACCAAGTATTTATCTAGAAAGTCGATCAAATTAAAACCACCTTTACTACCGATTGGGGTACTTTTGCGTTCAATAGAATGCCATTTGGTCTTTGCAATGCTCCGGCTACATTCCAGCGGCTCATGGCTGACATTTTTCGGGAACTGAAGCATTTTCTGGAAGTCTTTATGAATGACTCTGGAGTTTTTAGGCGGTGGGTAGATCACATGACCTACCTCCGGAAGACATTTAAGAGATGCCGGGAAACCAACTTGAAATTTCATCCCGGTAAGTGTTTCTTTGGAATGATGAGTGGTTTATTACTAGGTCATATTGTTAGTAAACGTGGCTTGGAATTAAACCAGGACAAAGTCAAGGCAATATTAGCTAAAATTTCTCCTAAAAGTGTCCGGAAAATTAGAGGATTTCTAGGATGTGTGGGGTATTATCGCAAATCTATTGTCAACTATGTCCGGCTAGCATCTCCACTAACTAAACTACTAAAGAAAGAAGTTGAGTATGTGGACGGAGTTTAGACAACAGGCTTTAAGGATCTCAAGAAGAAGTTGGCAACCGCCCCAATTCTATCTCCTCTGGATTGGAGTAAGCTGTTTCATGTAACTTTGAATGCCTCCGGGTGGTGTTTGGAAGCCATACTTTAGCAAGCTGACGAAGAGGGCTGAGAGCATCCAATTTACTATGCGAGTCGACAAATGAGCCCGACAGAGAAGAACTACACGGCAATAGAGAGAGAAGCTCTAGTAGTGATCTACGCTTGCAAAAAGTTCCAGCACTATCTACTGGGGTATGAGGTAATTTTCCACACGGACCATGATGCCTTGAAATACCTAGTAAACAAATCAGATTTGACCGGATGACTTGTAGGCGGGTTTTATTATTGCAAGAGTTCAATTATGTTGTTGTAGTAAAATCTGGGAAATCTAATTGCAATGCGAATTGTCTATCTAAGCAGAGAGGCCTAGAAAGTTCTACTAATATGCTTGCAGAGTTTGCGGATGAGTTCCCGGAGGTCCCGGAGACCAACCTCCCGGAGCCCAAAAGAGATTTTTAGATATACCTAGTTGTAGGGACTGGTAGCTCTGACTTCTAAGAGATTATAGAATACCTTCAGATCGGAAGATAACCGGCCAACTTCAACCGGGAGGAGAAGAGTGTTTTTCAACACCAGGTGGCGCCATACTGTTTGATTAGAGGGATTCTCTTTGAATGGGAGCAGACGACAAGCTTCGCCGATGTTTAGAACCAGGGTTGTTCCGGCGTCCGTCCGTCCAGCTGTCTGTCCGATAGAGGCTGCCGTCCGTCCGGTAGAGAATATTCTAGAATATTCGGATATATTCGAGAATATTCCTATAGATTTGGGGCATATTCTCTAGAATATTCTAAGCATCTATCCGGTAAGGGTGTTGTCTGTCCTGTCCGACTGTCCGTCCGTCCGCTGTCTTTGGGTCCCTGTCCGTCTATGTAGACAACCCTGTTTAGAACCGGAGACCGGTCATTCGAGCATTGTACAAAGGATCGGCCAGAGGACATTTTGCGGCGGTGAGCACCATGGCGCGAATCCGGGAGGCCGGATATTGGTGGCCGCATTTGAATAGAGATGTTAAGGAATTTGTGCGTAGTTGTGATCCATGCCAAAGAACCGGAACTCCATCATTCCGGCATCATTGGCCTCTCACACCCATAGTTCCATTAGCACCTTTTGCCAAGTGGAGTATTGATTTTATCGGTCCCATTTCACCTGTAGGTTCCGGTAGACACCGGTATATAGTCCTAGCTACGGACTATGCTACCAAGTGGGTAGAGGCTAGAGCCACCAACATGATGCTACGACCGCCGCCACATTCCTATTTGAGCAAATTTTGATGAGGTTTGGATATCTTCTAGAGTTGGTTAGTGACCGGGGTACTCACTTCTTGAACAACACCATTGAGCAGTTTACCAAGCGTTATGACATCAAGCACCGAAAGACAACGCCGTACAATCCAAAGGCAAATGGATTGACAGAGAGAGCCAATGGAATTGAAGGGAATATCTTGAACAAGGTGGTGTTGGCGGATAAGATTGATTGGGACAAGAAGCTCCATTTGGCGATTTTTGCCTACAACACAACTTGGAAGAAGACTACCGGAAGGACTCCCTACTTTCTAGTCTATGGAATGGATGTGTTGCAGGAAGTTGAGTTGGATGTAGAGACTTGTACCGGGTGATGGCCCAAGAATTTGGAGATCAGACAGAAGACCTAGAGGACCGGCTATCACAAATTGACCAACTAGAGGAGCACTGAAGAGACTCTTTGGACCGGACAATCTTCACTCAAGACCGGAGAAAGGAGGATTTTGATCGGAAGCTGCCCCGGGAAATTGGAATCCGGGAAGGCAAGTTAGTCCCTAAAGTCTGTTCGACAACAGACACGAAGACTTTCCGAGTAAGCTTCAAACCCGATGGATGGGTCCACATAGAGTCATTCAAATCTTTGAGAATGGAAGCTTGCAATTAGAACAATTGGACGGGACTCCTTTGGATACCCGGACAAATGGCTCCCGGGTAAAACTTTACAACCCGGCGAATGTTAAACAAGTGTTCACAAGGAGTTTGAAACTCCCACTTGGTTGCCCCTACCAAAACAAGTAGCTAAAATTGAGATTTTTAGTTGAGATAACCGGCTAAGTAGTTGGTATCACATAGAAGTAGGTTGTATAGTAATTAGTGAAAGTAGGTGTATGCTTAACTAGTTAATTAGTGTTATAGTGGTGATAAAATTGGGCCTTAAAACCACCAAGTTTTATGCCTGGTAAAACCTAAAAAAAAATGCCCGAAAAGAATCTCCGGGAAAAGGATCCCAATCACCACTTGGGCTAAATTAACTAGTCAAAGCTTTCCTTAGATGAATAGATTAATTGTAGTTTTTCTTTCTAATTGTTTAGGTTTTTTGTTTTAGTTTTAATTAGTGTATTTTTGGAGACTTAAATTCTTATTAAAAAAAAGGAGTTTAATTTTATATGAAAGAAAAAAGAAAAAAGAAAAGAAAAAAGATAAATAAAAGGGCTGATAATCGGGTATCAACCGGGTATCGACGGGTAGAGGTATCAACCGCGTACTGGTGGGTAGAGGTATCAACCAGGTACCGGTATCAAGAGAAACGAGCACACAAGAAGAGTCCTGCAGAAGAGGAGCTCGACGAAGGGCACAAGAGGAGTCTAGATCAAGAGGAGCACGACAAAGAGCACATGAGGTGCACGACAAAGAGCACAAGAGGAGCACGACAAAGAGCACGACGAAGAGCACAAGGGCACACAAGAGGAGTCCAACACAAGAGGAGCACGACGAAGGACACAAGAAGAGCACGACAAAGAGCACAAGAGGAGCACAACAAAGAGCACACGAGCACAAAAGAGGAGTCCAATACAAACGGAGCACAAGAGGAACACGACGAAGAGCACTCAAGCACACAAGAGGAGTCTAGCACAAGACGAGCACACGAGGAGCACACGAGAAACACAAGAGGAGCAACAAAAGAAGAGGAAGGAGGAAGGGAGTTGAAACCCATCTAAGGTTTGATTTTGCAAACTAGGGTTTGTGGGAGAATATGGCGGATGGAGTTTTAGACACAAAGGAGGTGAAGATTACTAGGCGTGGAGGCGATGCAAGGGGCTTCACAACCGCGGCAAGAAGGTTCAGAGACTAAACCACGATTTCAAGAAAGTTACGGGTGCAACAAGGAGGTGGCAAGAATTGTGAGTAAGGTCATTTTTGCCAATTGATGGATTTTTCTTGTTTGTACAACTTCCTCGTTTGTTAGATCTCTTCTCATTTTCCTTTTTCCGAGGTGAACTTCGGTTGCCTTCTTTCCAGTCTAGAGAAAAGTCTCCCGGTAGACTCTACTTAGGCCTCATACATCCTAGATCTTGAATTCTGTTACTTGTGCGTCTACTTTTTGTCCCATCATTTGTTTTTCATTATGCCGGCCTTGTGGCAAGTCTTCTTTTGTGTTTTTCCTATTCTTCTCCTTTTCCTAAGTCTTGTCTAAATTTTCCATCTTTTTCCCAGTCTCTTCGGTCTCTCGGAAAACCCCCTTCAAAAGTTCTTGTTCTCCTAAGCCATCTCTTTTTGCTTGAAGTGGTCAATTGTGGTGTTGTTTCGTTAGTCGTGTTACTATATGCGTGAGATGCCTATGTCCAAGTTAATCTAGAAAAGTGTTCCGGAGAAAGTACACTGGTTGCCTGGTATACTTGTGTTTCACAGGCAGGACCGGAAATTGTGATAAGTTGGTAGAGTGATTGGTGGAAATACATGCACATCCTGAAGTGAATCCATCTCGGACAACATGACTCCACCGGTGACATTGAAGCTTTCCAAGATTGATCCTAACAAGTGGGAGGGGACGGAGCAAGGCGGAAAATTGGAGCCAGGCGGAGAACTGGAGGAAGACCTCACCTGGATGGGTTGCATGGGATTATACGAGAAATCGTGGGTCTTCCCGAAGGGATATGCGGCTACAGAATTGTTACCTCCCGGGACATTCCGGGAGTCTACCGGGCTAATCCCCGGACATGGTGTTGCAGTTGGTAGAATCAGTATTCCTCCGGAATGCACTTAATCGTCACTAAATGCTCCCAAAGTAAACCACTCCGGTTTCGTTCCCACAGAGATCTATTGTTCTTCTCAAAATATCCAACAAAAACTATCTACCAATCAATCGTTCATGGGCTAGCTAATCTATCCATATACTTACTACAGATCCGGATCCTTCCGGATTCTGGAATTCATACAATGGCTTCCGGGACTAGGTTCCGGACAGTTGGAGGGTAGTTTGATTTATCTCTGTTCCTCCTCAGAGAGTCTTCCGGACGGTTTAAACGAGTGACCAGAAGGCCACTGATCATATTTTGTGTAAGTGGCCAGATTCCCCACTGCCTTGTGACTTTACGTGGCTAGACACCCACTGCCCCGGAACTTACAGTGGCGGAACACCGACTCTTCCTACTCCGCTAACCGGTGATTGAATGTTGCTGCTAGACTTGTACTCTCACATCATCTGGATGGCCTTCCAGACGGGGTCACACAGAGACAAGTCCGGACTACAATGACATTCCGATAAGTACGGTTGTGATTCTTCGGAGCAAGTGTTACAATTTACCAAAGAGGACTCCTTCTAGACCTACACATCAGGCTTTTTTCTATCGTGGGGGTAAACTTCGGCCTCAAACGGAATCCGGGTTCACGAGGATTCTTCCGTGCCCTAGAGATTACCAGGAACACCTCTGCAGTTCATCTCTTCCCCTCCTGGCTTCTTCCAGACCCTGGAAACTACCAGGAACACCTTTGCATTATCCCTCTAGCTCTTCCGGGCGATCTCCTAATGCAGGTCCTAACTGGTTTCTCTCTTGTAAACAAGATTTCACTACACTCTGGAAGAATTCTTCCACAACAGCATATACCAGAATGGATTTGTTACTCACAAAGGCAACACTCCATACCACCAAAACTAGGAAGCAAATCTAGCAAAAGGTTTGAAGTATATTCAATGTAAGGAAAACAAGATGACAGGTTTTGCCAAAATCCATCTACTAAGTACTAACTAAGTTCCCTAAACTTAGACTCTATCCTATCTGCGGAAAATCCGAAGAATCTTATCCTAAAGATCCGAGAAATCCGGAACCTTTACAGATCTGATCTCAGATCCGATAATCACGGAAAAAGTTCTGGACTCCGGATTTCCCATTCTAAGTTACAAAAACTGGCAGTTGATTCCGTCAGTAGCCGGGTGCAACGTAAGCCCCATCATTAATTGTTGTCGGTTTGGAATTACAGCCCAAAGACGCCACATCTAAACATTATTCTGAGGCGGGGCACCCGACACTCGATTTCTCTCACTTCTACAAGCGGGAGATATTTCCAAAGGAACCCGCTGCTTACCCTTTTCCTTTTTTAATGTTGACAAAGAAGAGTCGACCTTCCGGGTTGCCGGTTCGGTAGCTGGGGAAGTCCTTGCCACCAAAGTTCAAGAGTTCGGAGGCGTTGGTTGTTGTTTAAGCGCAGCTTCCGGAACTGGAGGGGACTATCGTTCCGGCTCCGCAATTGGTTTGACCTCTCTGACCAGGTCCCTGTAGCTTCCGGAAGGACTCTCCGGTCCGTGTGCTAGCCGCCTGGATACGGACTTGGGCGGTGCCCGGAGGTCGGTCTCCTCCGGAGGACCCGGTAGTCGCATTGTCGGAGGTGTTAGCAGATCCGGAAGTTGCTTCAATATCTCCCCTGTGCTAAGGTTGGGAGATAACATACCTTCGGCCGGTGCACTGGGTAATGGAGTATCCAAGTCCTCTAGATTCATTGAAGTCCCGACTCCCACTGGCTGGAGCCGGCTCGAACTGTGGTGGTTTCGGAGGGGCCGTGGTCCGGTCAGTGGTCATGAAATCATCCGGCACTTGGGCCGCCCTGTCTTCCGGATCCACCTGGGTGATGTTGTTCACCAGAAGCTGCATCTGTCCCTAGGTGTGGCCCATCTTCTCTGCTTGATCAAAGAAGAACCACAAGATGTTGGCTGGGGTCACCTTCTTCTCCTTCTCCACCAGTTCGGTGAAGAGCTTACTCCGGTTAACCGTATCCACCGGAAAGTTCAGAGCCTCTCGGACCTCCATCAAGGCAGTTGCCGATTCGTTGGCCCTTGCCTCCGCCTGTTTCCGGGCCACCACCGCCAGTGCTGCCTCTTGCCGGAAGTGCTCTGCCTGCTTCTCCAACGCCGTGTTTGCTTGGTACAGGTTGATGACCTGTAGATGCACTGCCTTCAGCGAAATCTCCTTATTCCGGAGCTTATCTACTCGGAGGATGACGTCTTTCATCCAACTGACATCTAGGCTCCGAAAAACTTGCTCCACTCCTTTCTTCATGGCGAAGTTGAGCTCTCGGAGGGCCTTCACTCGCCAGGTTAGTCCGTACAGAATCTCATCAATCTCCACAATCTGGCCTTTGGAGTCTTCTAGATCGAGCTTTCGTTTCTTCCGGTTGGCTTCCTCGGACGGCCCGGCCTCGTCTGAGCTGGATGATTCGGTTGAAAGACTGGTGTCCAGACTCTCCGATTTCGGATCTCTATCTCGTGCCCTCTTCAGCGCCCTCCGCTCTTCTTCCGGAGTATTTGTTGTTGCTGAGTCCGACACTAGTTCAGCTTTCCCTCCGGACTCTTCTTCTGTCTCCTCACCTCTATACTTCTGGAAGCTTAAGACTTTGTCATACACCTTTGTTCCCTCTGGGTGAGTTGCTGATGGTGGCAGTAGAACTGCGCCACATAGGAGGCCAGAGGAGTTGCGGATTTCTTCACCTTCTGAAGATTCGCCACCAGCCGGTTGATCATCTCGCTGATGAGAGTCCCCCAAACCACCAGTATCTTTCCCTAGAGTGCTCCGAGGAAAGTGCAGGCTCACTTTGACACCAACTGCTTCGGCTTTTCCGGATGGAAGATAGGGTTCAAAAATCCTAACACCAACCCGGCGTCTTGATGCTTCAAGTCTTGGATGTTGTACCCTTCCTTTGGGTCGGTCTTCTATTCAAACTCCTCTACCAGGAACTTGTCCCTCCGTTCCACCACCTTGGTGCGCCCGGCCCGGAAGCCATACGCCTGCGACTATTCCGAAACTCCCCATAGTTCCGGCTGGGCCCGTAGCATTCCTTTATACTTGGAGTCTGGCGTTCCTATCAACTCCCGGACGAACACCTCTTTGCGGATGCCCGAGGCAACGTCTACGAACCCGTCGCAGCCCATTGCCTTTCAACTTCCCTTCAGTAAGTTGTATTCGTCCGGATCTGTCGGGATTTCCGGTAGAACCTTCATCAAAGGCGGAAGCGCAACGGCTGGCGCTTCGTCTCAATTCCCTTTTCCATATGTGTTTGTCTTCTTCTTCTTGGCCATGGCGCCCGTCTTTATCGGTTCTGCCTAATTCCTCACATTCTCTCGATTTTGTCCCTACACGCACCGTCATTACAAAAGCTCTCCCAAACGGACACACGTCCGTTCTAACTGTCAATGCGGCAATCCCTAACGACCAGCAGTTAGTAGAAGGAGAAAAAAAAAAAAAAAAAAGGGAGAGGGAGGAGAGAGAGAGAGAGAGCGAAACGCGCAAAGAAAGAAAGAAAGAAAGAAAGAAAGAAAGAAAGAAAGAAAGAAAGAAAGAAAGAAAGAAAGAAAGAAAGAAAGAGGTTTCTCTCGGTTCGAAACGAGTTCAAAACCCTAATCTTATCGTGCATCAAACTCTTTGAATCTGAACAACAACTCACACTTAATACCTCAGCACGTCTTGGAGGATGGCTTTCCCGGTACCTTAGTAACCGGTCACAAGTAACTATTAGTGTTTCAGTTAAACTCTGTTGAGCGTCAGAGTAGTGTTTCGGTAAGTTTTTATAGTGCCCGGAAAGTCACTGCCGTCTGTTCTCGCAATCCAGTGGCCACAATATCTACAATCTAACCCTACACCTTGAAAGAGTTAAAAAGGTCACAGCCAGTTTCTCGGTCTTCACAATCTACCGGGAACTTTTCTCAGTAAATCGGTCACGCAAGCTCGGGTTCCAACTACAACCACACCCAATGAATCAAACCAAGAAGATACAAGACTCACAACAAGTTAGTACTAAGCGAATCATATGAGCAAGACAACCTTCCACGGGGATTATCGGAACTCGTCCACTGCAAGGGTAACAATCCTAGAATTCTCCGGACTCAGGTTTTGCCGGGATCTCTCCGGGTGTACCGAGTGGGGGATTTCACCCCTCCTCCTTACCAATCCAAACACTTCTCACTTAAGGGAGGCTATCATAAATAGCCGTGGGCTTCCCGGATCCCATCCGTTAAAACAACTCTTTCTGGTCCCATTGGTGAAGGGTCTGGAGCATAGATCTCGGATCTCACTCCACCTATCTAACCTAGATATCCTACACCCTCGGGATGTCTGTACTGACATTCAATCACATAACACACAACAAGTCACATCGTTGTACACCTAGCAAAGACACACTAGGAAGACTCAACTCTCTCTCAGACCTGTCACACAAGCTCAATAAAGACTCTAGACACAATAATGAAGGCAGGACACGAGCAAATCAACAAAGAGAAGAGTATTTAACACAAGAGCCCAAGGCTCTTTAAGTACACAAAAGCTACTAGCTACTCTCCAAAACTAGATTCCCAAAGGGTGGAAATGGCATCTAGAACGTGCACTAAAGTCAATAGCTACCCTTCAAAAATAGATCCATTAAAGGACAAAACGGCATCTAGATCCTAAAATCAAGAGTAGCCTAGTCACCGGCGGATTACCGATAGACCGGTGAACCGGAAGACTCCCGGTCTCGGGACCGGTGAATCTTTCCCTAACAAAAGTAAGTAGCCGAAGAAACCACTCAAGTAGTAGTGACTGGGTGCGCAATGGGGCCCCATCAACATCACTACTCTCACCCAAGTGTTTAAATCTAGCAACTTAAAACAGTATCCCACCAATCGGTGAGGTAAATCAACAATAACACATAACATATAACAAAGATTCAATCGGAAGACTCTTCAGATTGATACATGTAGAGATTGTCACTAGGGTTGGAAGTACTCACATGGTTGAGAGAATCCCCCGGAAGGTCAGATGTCTCAACCGGGAGGTCTATCGGTGGATTGGGAACATCCATCGGGAGGTCTACCGGTGGAGTGCGGATATCCACCAGAAGGTTTGGTGTATCTATAGATACACGCGGAGTCTCCTTAAGCTCAATTAATATGGCCACAAAGGACTCCACGAAGGACTCCGGGGTTGAGGACGAGAGGTCTACCGGTTCCTTCCCGGTAGAAGTTACCGGGAGGTTTAATTTTCTCTCATAGACCTTCACGCCCCACTCCTTGGAGGATGGGGAATCCACCTGACTCACCGGTAGAGCCATGTTGTCTGGGGTGGACAAAATCCTCAAAATGCCTGTACTTCCACCAATCTTCCTATTAACTTGTCAGAAACTCCGGTCCGGCCCGGAAATACAAGTCTACCGGTCAACCGGTAGACAACTCCGGAACACTTTGCTAGAGTATGTGGATATATGTGTCTCACATATTTAGCAACATACTAAAAATACAAGGTCACATAAAAGCATCACAAGGAGAGGACTTGGGAGACAAAGACTAAAAAGAGGTTTTCCCGGTTGACCAGGAAGACCAAGAAAAAGATAGAAAATATAGGCAAGACCTAAAAATGATAGGAAGATGGAGAAAATTTAAAAGAATGACTTGCCGCAAGGCTAGGACAATAGACAACAATTAATATGACACTAATGTAGACTCACATAAATACTAGGTCACAATATGGTCTAAATAGAGTCCACCGGGAGACTTTTTCTTTAGACCGGGAAGGATGTTACTTGGGGTGACCCCGGTAGAAAAGAGAGAAAAAGACTTACAAACAAGAAATTTGCACAAACAAGAGAAATCCAACATGGGCAAGAGTCACCTTTCTTTTCCAAGTCCTTGTTGCACCCGCAACCTCCTTTCTTTGTTTCTTTTATCTTCTTGACTTGGCCACGAATCACCTTGCACCACCAAACCCTAGATATCTCGACCACCACCAAACCCTAGACATTTCCACCACCACCAAACCCTAGCTTGCACGCACCTTTAGTACCAAACCCTAGCTTGTACCACCTCCTCTTCCAAAACCTTTGTTGCATCTCCTTCTTTTCACTTCTTTATTTACTTCTTCAAACCCCAACTCCAAAAAAAGACCAAACAGAGAGAGAGAGAGAGAACTTATGAGAGGGAGAGAATAAGAGAGGGAGATAGAGGAGAAAATTTGAGGAGAGATTTTAGAGGAGGGGGAGAGAGAAGAGTACTGGAAAAGGGGAAAATTTTGGGAAGGGGACGGCTGAGAGCTGCTAGAGCTACCCGGGTTGTTGCCCGGGTGATACCCGGGCACCGGATATCAGCCCATACCCGGATTGGTACCCAGGTATGTATTTTTTTATATATTTTTAAATATATATATATATTTTAATTATTAATTTTAATTTTCTATTTTGTCTTTTCTTTTCCTCCTACAACTAACTTCTAATTCTTTGAAACAAGAATTAGCGTCTAGAAGATCTAAACTACTTCTAACTACCTCCTAAACTTAACTAGTTAATTTAGGTTAAATGGTGATTTTAGACTTACATCCCGGGGTCTTTTCCGGGACTCTTTTGAAATTGTTTTCCGAGACTTAAACTAGTGGTTTTCTGACCCGGTTTTATCACCACTAAAAACCCAATTAACTACTTAAGCATTTCCCTATTTTTGCTATTTGCTAACTAATCTAATTCCACACAATACTAACTACTTTTCTAGTTAATTAATACTAAAAACCTTATTTTAACCAATTTTTTTGGTAGGGGAAACCAAGTGGGAGTTTTAGACTCCCACACATGGACCATAGAAGTATGGGGTAAGGTGTATTTCTTTCAATAAGAAGAGGGATGGATACCCGGGGTCAATCGGAAGTTGTTGAATAAGTACTTATTAAACTCCTACAATGTATCGGAGTGCTACTGGAGTGATCAATTCACGAACAACCGGTTGATGAGGGTGGTTGAGTTTTCAAACCCGATCTTCCACCCCAACTGACGTGAATGAATCATAGCGCGGTTGGCCACCACCTACATACATGCATTCTTTGAGGATTTCTTCCCGGACTGGGGATTCTTGTTGGAAGAGGCAATTTTGCCACAACTCCGGGCAATTCAACAAGGTGGATGTTCCAAGACCTTCTAGACTTCGTACTTCATGCATTTGTATGAGTATTATGACGGCCTGGAATCGGAAGAAAAGAGAATTTGGAGGCAAGGGATGGCTCCCTAGGACCATGCTCCCTAGACCTTTCTCCAACATAGTGAGATACGGTTGGTGCTACTGGCAAGCCCACGCGAGGCGTCATCATCCCGATCACTCTTGAACGAAGATAGATCATCCTCGTCTCACCAGAAAAATCCACCACCACTATCCCGGCCATCTAACAATCTCACACTCATAGAGAACATAGTCAAGTTCTCCCAGGATGCGACCCGGGATATCCAGCAAATGGAGATGGAGCTTCTAGAGGCAAGGAGTCTTCAGAGGGCTCTCCGGAAGGTGTTTGGAATAGAATATACCGGAGATATTTTAGCTGCAGCCCGAGAACACCGGGAACAGTTGACCAAGGTGAAGAAGGATCTCCGGACATCCCAGAAGGAGCACCTTGACACGATGGTCAAGGCACAAGAGACTATGGTGGCACTAATTAAGCTGCTTGCTAGACAGACGAGTGCCACCATACCAATGCAAGATCGGAGCCGAATCCGGAAGAAGAGAAGGTTTATCTACACCAGTCTCTTTTTACAGTAGATGATGATCCACCCACTCCATGTCCAATGCGTAGAGCGGATTCTCCATCTTCCAAGGAGTGGGGTGTGAAAGTCTAGAAGAAGCAACAAGGTCTGCCGGTTAATCCTCCCGGGAAAGAACTGGTTGATCTTTCTTTCTTACAAACGGATTTTTTTGTTGAGTCTTCGGTGGCTATGCTTGTTAATCCGGTGGAGACTTTTCATGTATCCGTGGATACTTCCAATATATCGGTGAATACTCCCAATCTACTAGTAGACCTCCTGGTTCAAACTTCCAACTTTCCGGGTGGATTCTCTTGACTATGTACCCGCGGATACTCCCAATCTTCCAGTCAATCCTTCGATGGATCTACCGGAAGATAAGTCCACGCCTCCGAATAAGTCTTTCGGGTGAACCTATCTAATATGTTATATGTTATTGTGGATTATCTTATCTGTTGATAGGATGTTCCTAGGTGCGGTAGATTTACGATAGGGTGGAAGCAGTGATGTCGATGGGGCTCCATTGTGCACTCGGTCACTACCACCTGAGTGATTTCTCCGGCTACCTACTTTTTTTAAAGAATATTTTACCGGTCTCAGATCGGGAGTCTTCCGATTTACCGGTCTAACTCGTAATCCGCCGGTGACTAGGCAACCCTCAATTCTAGAATCTAGATGCTGTTTTCCACCTTTTGAAGATCTAGTTTTAGAGGGTAGTTAGTGCCCTTTGTGTATTTAAAGAGCCTTGGACTCTTGATTTAAGTACTCTTCTTTTTGTTTCTTTGCTTGTGTCTTGCTTTCATTGCTTGTGTCTAGAGTCATTGTTGAGCTTGTGTGAGTAGAGAAGGAGGGAGTTGAGTCCTCCTAGTGGATCTTTGCTAGGATGTCCAAGGTTGTGGCTTGTTGAATGGTATGTGGTTAAATGTGAGCTAAGGCTTCCGGAGGGAGTATGATATCCAAGCTAGATGGTGGAGTAAGATTTGGGATCTACTTCAAACCCTACACCGGTTGGACCAAGTAGAGTTGTTTATCGGATGAGATCCGGGAAGCCCACTAATATTTATGATAGCATCCCTTAAGTGGGAAGTGTTTGGATTGGAGGGGAGGAGGGGTAATATCCCCCCTCTTGGTACACCGGGAGAGATCCCGGCTAAGCCTAAGTCTGGAGTATTCCCAATTTTCTACCCTTAAAGTGAATGAGATCCCTTGATCCCTGTGGAAAGTTGTCTTGCCTGTGTGAATTACTAAGCACATCCAATATCTCATCGGCTAAACATTGATCTAAGCTCATGCTTTTTTTGTTTATACGTCGTTTGGCTGCCGCTTCGAGCATCCAACGAATGGCTAAGGTTTCTTGACGATTTATTGCTATAATAGATGGTACTAATTGAGTAGTACCAGAAATTCTTACCTTTTTCACTTCACAAACAGGCTTTACATTTTCTATGGCATTAACCAAAAGTCTTAATATATCACCATGTTGAGCTAGACAATGAAAAGACCCCTT
The DNA here is from genome assembly GCA_963971425.1 of Bryoerythrophyllum caledonicum. Classification (NCBI taxonomy): domain Eukaryota; kingdom Viridiplantae; phylum Streptophyta; class Bryopsida; order Pottiales; family Pottiaceae; genus Bryoerythrophyllum; species Bryoerythrophyllum caledonicum. Next base: position 1,643,513 of record OZ020526.1, on the reverse strand, counting down.
TATTTAATTCACGAG
>OZ020526.1:1455414-1643298 GCA_963971425.1 Bryoerythrophyllum caledonicum | reverse complement strand
AGTTAGGTTGTGGAGATTGTGGCCTCTAGACTGTGAGAACGGAGGAAAGTGACTTTCCGAGCACTGTAAAAACATACCAGGAAACTACTCTGACGTTCAACAAAGTTTAAATTAAACAATTGTGGTTCCTTGTTACCGGGTATTAAGATACCGGGCAAGCCATCCTCCCGGATTGTCTGAGGTATTGAGTATGAATTGTCCTTAGATTTTTAAAAGGTTGACACATGATAGAAATCCCCGGAAACGATCTGGTTAAGTGGGCTCGCTTAAGGATAATTTCAGTTAACTTTGAGAATTAGGAACTACTAGACTACGACAATAGAAGACCACCTTCTTTGGTGACCCTTTATCTTCCACCCAATACGTCATGAGGTCCGCGCTCTTAGCAAACTTCCCTGCCCACACAACACACGAATCCAACGTGGCGGGATGGGGCTCCAGCCGCACCTCATCAATTGCGACTTCTTCTTTCACATTTGCAACAGTTGCCAAACCTTCAATTTCATCCACAAGGCTCGATGGCATTGGAGCAAGTTTTTTGGGTAGACCCTCATTGTTACATTAGACGCTCCATCCACCTGTAAACAATTCACAACGTCACCGTAAATCCTGAAGCACGGTAGGTGACCAAAATATCCTATGCATTGTTATAAAAAACCATTAAACTACAATGACACATAGAAATATTGAGATCCAGTGTTACACCTATCATTTACCTTCTTGGTGGCTTGCTTATAACCCGTGTCTGTTTTCCACGATTTACATCTCTTGAGGCATGAATGCGTTTTCTCGGGTCCCGTGTCTCCTCACATTACTCTTGTTCATCTGCCGCACTTGCCCAACCGCAAGAATATGTAGCACGCCTTTCAATACGTGTCATACATCCTCCATGTTTCGTATCCATGGCATCGGAAGCAACAATGTCAGGACCAACTCCCTCCCCCAAATTCGCACCTACACCATTGTTGACACTGCCTCTCAGTGTCCGACGGTCACCGTTGTTTGCGCCCGATCCTCGTACAATGCTGGCAGAGGCTAAAGATGTAATTTTCCTCAGCACTGTGCCGGTTCTATGGTCTTTTAGTGATCCACATGTGTATCGAGGTAGGACGGGCAACGGAGTAAATGTTCTCGACGTTGCTCGGTCTTTGGAATGCCCGACATCTGTAATACTGGAAGTATCGCATGCCTTACTGGGCAATATTTTCTCGAAATCCGAGTCTTCATCATCCTCCTCGCTCAAATTTTGTTGGCCTTTTCCGTCAAGGTCATTGTTACATAACAAATATTGTTTGCCTCAAGTTAACCCCTAAATGACCAAATGTACATGTGGGATACAATTTTTTCACTTTTACTGCAGCTATCTTTCAATCCATAAATTCACAAAATTTTTATCATATAATCTCATACAAGTTTAAAGAAAGAGCCTACACTCTCATCCTTTAGAAATTCATCTTAGCAGTTTTTAACCCCTAAAAGACCAAGTGTCCCTTAGTGGGACAATTTTGATTTTGGGCAAGTTCATAGAGTTTGAAAAAAAAATCCTCTCTTTTTAAGATTTTTATACTAGATTGTCCCTGATAAGAGCTTTGTGGATGTATTTTGTGTTATTTTTTAATTCATGGTTTGAAAGTTAGTACTACTCAAAGTTAGAAATGGGGACTCCGGGTATCTCCAAAATTTTGCTAGAAGTTTCTATTGACATTGAAAATTTTCATACAAATAGAGAATATTACCTACTTTGAAGATGTAAAAATTTAAAAAAATTCTCAAGCCAAACATTAGTATAAATTTTTTTTTAACTCAAGTCAAACATTTTCACACATTTTGGGCAAGCCGGGAAAAACTTCATCTTTTCTACATATAACCTTCATATTTTTTACTTTTTATTTTTTCAACAACAATTCGTGGTGAGAACCTTCTTATCAACCGTTTGGATTATCATTCTAAAACATATGAAGTTCACAAAAAAAACGTAAATTGGCAATTTTTGAACCTCCACTCCTATACGCTTGTTTTGAATATGCTACACCCTTTCTTTTCCTATTGAAATTTGTGTACAAGGAACTAACATCATGCTCAAAACAATGGCAAAAGATTCAGACCTTGTGTAGTGCAAAAATTTGATACCAAGTGAAGTCAAAGTCTGTTGATCCACTCAATGCAAGAAAGAAAATGAACCCTGTGCTTGGCTTCAAACACTATAATCTTTAAATCCGTCCAGTCAAAGTTTTTGAAATTTTGTGAGTATACTAGTTAGTAAGTCTTAATTGAGATCCTACGGTCAAAATTATAATTAAAAGGTTTTGTTTTCTTCCTTACTCATTGCACTAGAATCAACAATTTTGAAGTGTTTTTGGTGTGAGATTGTCATGTCCTTTCGGGGGTTAATAATGGAGTAGAGATTCTTCTAGAATGCCTAGGTCCTTTGGGGGTTAAACAATGCTACAACCTATCACTCCCATCAGCTTTTGCCAAGTCTTTGGTCACAGGTCAAAGCAAGACCAATGTGGTTTGAACAACATGAAATTATTGTGAAATGGTCAGAAGCATCTGGAGAAACAGAGTGGAATTTCTGCAAGAGCTTCAACTGATTTGATTCTGCCAAGGAGAAGAGGTTGAAATGGTGAGAAAAGCTCACTGTACATGATGACTTCAGATAGAAGTACCTTTGTTCTGGAAACTCCACACCTACTCGGGCAGCTCCTTGTCCCATTGAAAAAAGGAAATTCACAAGAAATGTGACTCATGTGTCCACTTCTGGGAGTCATCTGCGGAGGCTGCCAGATACACCCGACAAATCACACATGTGTTGCTTGTCCTCTAACTGCACAAATGTCATGTGAATTGCTTAGCACTGGACAGCAGCCAGACTTCCTGGGTATGCAGCAGGGTCATAAAAACAACGCTTAAAAAACATTTTCATAGTATTCATACCTAGAAAATACTTAGTAGGAGGAGAGCCCTCTATGAATCACACTCCTGTAACCTGCATGCCACTTCAATGATGTACAGCATGAGTATCATCTCTATTGTCAATAAAAATAAATTAGTGCCTCATCCATTTCACACCTCCATAAACATCTTGATCATCCACTCCAAAATAGGGCATGAGAGTTGACCCCCCACAGGACCACGATTATGCTTTTGGCAGAAAAGAACTCCATAGTGCCAACCACATAAATTTACAAATAATGATCTCATTCCACTTTTAGCCATGGGATTTTGTTCTGTACAACTATATGAACACAACAAGAAGAAATTATTGGACAGATTGGAAGATTTAAGCATTTGGAATGGTCTTTCTGCACCTTGTTTTTTCAAGGTCAGTACTCCGAGTTACTTTTACTCTATGATGAAATGAAACTTTTATTCTATGCAAAGTTGCCACTCTTTGTCATCACAGTTTGTATGATATAAGGTACTTGTCCAAAATAAATTTAGGTGTATTGAAGGTATTTAGTATATCCAAAAAAAGAAGGGATCCAAAATCACACTCACAACACATTTTACTTTTTTGTGATATCAATTCCATATAAAATCTTAACCCACATGGTGAATATAGAGATTATTATGTTTTCAAAAGGATGAAGGAGAAGTACAATTGTTCAAAATTTTGTTTCTATTCAAATAGAAGAATGAATTTATTTTTTGTATAGTGCTTTTGGTGTGAAATTTTTGGTATAGAAAGTTATGTTTTTTCTGTAAATTCTCAAACAAAGTTATTTTGGTTAGTTGTATACATTTCATTTCTTTAGAGTAACTTTATGAGCTGCGAGTCTTCCAATACCAAGTGCTTTAGGTAGAATAGTAACTTTTTATCAATTTCGGATTTAATGAAAGGATTATACATTGTTAAGTGCCATTATATATTAAATTTCTAAAAGAAAATTGTTAAAATCTGACACCATGAAAAGTTGCCTAGGTTCTGTAAAAGTTCATTCATCGACAATTGATTGTTTAAGGGTTAATTAACAACGTGAAAATGAGCTTGGTCATTCTTCATATACGATGTGCTCCCATGGGAAAGCAAAATTATATGTTATCTCAACCAGTTCAAGGCACCATAACTATTTACTCAGGATTATAACTATCACACAAGGTGTATATTTCAACCAGGATTACAGTTCATCGTTCCAATTATATAGAAGAACATATATGAAAAATATGCTTTTACCTCCTAAAAATTTGATTTATCAAAAATAAGGATTGGTGATGTGGCCTTTACATCCCACTATCTTCAAGTTCCCGACCTTCACTAAGTCTATTCACTACTCTTTCCATCCCATACCTTTGTCCAAACATCATCAATTAACCATGGAATTAGAAGACTTGTCATGCTACAAAGGTAGTCTTGACTCTTTATGCATCATTGTGTACAACTAAGGTAGAGGCACGCAATTCCGATTGGCCACCCAATTCCGATTAGTAGAGTATGCATGACATGGTGCATGAAAATGGTAAATGCATGAAATGGTGCATAAAGCAATCCAAAACCAATAACTCAAAATCTCAAAACCCCATTCATTATTGGCATTGGGTCATGAAGTGTGCAATTTTGGGTTGCTCCACCTCAATTGAGCTCTCATCAGTGGCCTTGCCTCAAAAGTCTCAACACCCTAGTGTGGTATTGGGTCACGCATGCCTTGGTCATGTATAACATACCTTCTCTCTTCTACTCATTGTTAGTTCCTAGCTTTGGGCAAGGGAGGGATGCACAAGATTGTGATCCAACCCATTACAAGTATCACATACTCTACATCATAGTTGAATATCTTGGTGATTTTTGAGCTTTTAGATTTTGTATGGATTTGGCACCTTGGAGATCAAATTTTAAAAATTGCTCGTCAATCTTTATTCTTAATTATTCATCTTTGAAGAACATGCAATGTGTTTTGAGACATTGTTTGGCTTAAAATAACGGTTTAGGATTGCTCTATCTCAAAAATGATTCACCAAAATCTAATCCAATCGTCTACAAAGCGTGACACAACTTCATCCTCTTTTTGTCCAGTAATCATCCATGTGTTTGATGTACATCCCATTTGCAATACAAAAACTCAAGGCCTGTCACCCTAAATTTATCTATAGATAACAAGATACGGAGAATGTCGCTGCCATCTTCGTAACCTTTTAAGGACAAGAGGTCCATGGGGGGTCACTTTTGGAGTAATTTGCTAATAAAAGACTGATACTTCATCTTTGTTTGATTCGTGGCCTAATTTAAGTTCCTTGGATCCCTCCACTGAGGATGAGGGTGTACGCCTAAGTTTGACATAAGGTGAGTATGTCCCCCCCAGTTTGACAAGCAATCTATAGTGATGTTTGTAGTGACCTATATAGATGAAATTTACCCACTATGTAAACGATGTAGTGATTAGTCACAATGAAATGTACCCACTCGTACCCACTCCTCTCCCTCCACCATGCCCAATTCATCTACAGGTATTCATTCAAAGGGTCCCACCTTCGTCCATGCCCACATTTCCTCATCCACGAGGAGGGCACTCCCAAGCCAAATTTACTCCAACATGAACGTTTCATCCACATACCATCATCCACATCCATCTTTATTCATCCACGGGCCCCCATAGTGGACCATTCAAATCACAGAGGTTCATTCATCGATCGCCACACTTTCCTTCGAGAAGCCGGGCACTTCGCGAGAGAGGAGAGCTTCTGGCCATGACCGATGCTGCACAAAAGCAACGCTCCAGAGCGCGTAGCAGCCACAGCCTGGAGAGGGCGAGGCCGCACCGCCATCGCCACCATTGCGTCACTCCCCCTCACTCTCCTTGGACCGACTACTCTCCGCGCACGGAAAGGGAGTGAGGCAGCCGAGGACACTTAAGCGTGCATGGTCGAGGCGCCTGCCATTCGGGGGAGGGCGACCTCTTGATGCGCGAGAGCGATGGGGAACTGCTGTGTGGGTTCGTCGACGAAGAAGTCGCGGAAGGAGCGGCGGACGAACTTGTTCGCGCATGACGGGTTCCAGGGCGGGGGGACGCAGATACTCAAGGACCAGCCGAAGGCGCGGATTTTGGACAAGTATGTGCTCGGGAGGGAGCTCGGGCGGGGGGAGTTCGGGATCACGTACCTGTGCACGGACAAGGAGACGCAGGAGGTGTTCGCGTGCAAGTCGATAAGCAAGAAGAAGCTGCGGACGGCGGTGGACGTGGAGGACGTGCGGCGCGAGGTGGGGATCATGAGGCACCTGCCGGAGCACCCGAATGTCGTGACGCTCAAGGACGCGTATGAGGACGACAGTGCGGTGCATCTGGTGATGGAGTTGTGCGAGGGCGGGGAGCTGTTCGACCGGATCATTGCACGCGGGCACTACACGGAGCGCGGGGCCGCGGCCGTGACGAGGACCATCGTGGAAGTGGTGCAGACGTGCCACAGGCAGGGGGTTATGCACCGGGACCTGAAGCCGGAGAATTTCCTGTTCGCGAGCAAGAACGAGAACTCGGCGCTGAAGGCGATCGACTTCGGTCTGTCCGTGTTTTTCAAGCCGGGGGAGAAGTTCTCGGAGATCGTGGGGAGCCCTTACTACATGGCGCCGGAGGTTCTGAAGCGGAACTACGGGCCGGAGGTGGACGTGTGGAGCGCGGGGGTTATTCTGTACATTTTGCTGTGCGGCGTGCCGCCGTTCTGGGCGGAGACGGAGCAGGGGGTGGCGCAGGCGATCCTGCGCGGGATTTTGGACTTCAAGCGGGATCCGTGGCCGAAGGTGTCGGACTCGGCGAAGTCGCTGGTGCGGCACATGCTGGAGCCGGATCCGAAAGCGCGGTACAATGCGCAGCAGGTGCTGGACCACCCGTGGCTGCAGAACGCGAAGAAGAACCCGAACGTGCCGCTGGATGCGGTGCGGTCGCGGCTGAAGCAGTTCTCGGCGATGAACAAGCTGAAGAAGCGGGCGCTGCAGGTGATCGCGGAGCACCTGGGCGGGGAGGAAATCGAGGGGCTGAAGGAGATGTTCGATAAGCTGGACACGGACGATACCGGCGCCATCACCTTCGAGAAGCTGAAGATGGGGCTCATCGAGATAGGGTCGCAATTGACGGAGCAGGAGGTGCGGATGCTGATGGAAGCGGCGGACGTGGACGGGAACGGGACGCTGGATTACGGTGAGTTCGTTGCTGCCACGGTTCACCTGCAGCGGCTGGACGATGACGAGCACCTGCGTAAGGCGTTTGATTGCTTTGATACGGATGGAAGCGGATATATCGAGACAGAGGAGCTACGAGAAGCCGTTGGCGAGTCCGTGACCGGGTCCCCTACCGAGACGGACGTGGTGCAGGGCATCCTGTCGGAGGTGGACACGGATAAGGACGGCCGCATCAGCTACGACGAGTTTGCTGCCATGATGCGCAGGGGTACCGACTGGAGGAAAGCGTCACGGCAGTACTCACGGGATCGTTTCAACAGTCTGAGCATGAGACTGTTCAGGGACGGGTCGTTGAACCCGCCGAGCTACTCCATGAACGCCAGGTAGTGGTGGTGAAGGAGCGTGCCCTGATTCAGTCTTTTTGGATGCTGTAATGTTGTGACCCTCAGTACCACCAGGCATGGCAGGGGGCGAGCATTATCCTGTAGAAATGGTAGAGTTGGCGGTATGGCTGGGCATGGTGACATTGGCTTCTGTACAGATTTCTCTCTGGTTGGGGTCGTAGACGCAACCGACGTTGGTGGGAATGGATGCGGGATATTCATCTTTAGGGTTCGTCGTCAGGTCTGGGGGAGAGTTGGATTCGCAGGAGGGTGCCACTCCGGGTTTGAAGAGCGGATGGAGGTTCTTAGGTTTATTTGAATTCATAGAGGCATGGGTACGACGGAGGGAAGGTGCGGTGGTAGGGCTCGGAAGGATATGGTTCCCTGGTGGATGTTGCAGCTGCTGAGTATATCATAGCTACACGCGAAGGAGGCTGTTTGAACAGCAGCGGATTGGCTTCCGGAGCCAAGAAATGCCATACAGACTCTCAGCGTTCAGGGTGGTTGGCGAAAGTAAGAAAGTTGACTCAGGAAATGAAGGGGCGTCTCATCATGTGCAGCCTGTGAGACCGCGGGTGGCAAGCTCTGCCTTTCTTTGCAAGCGTTTGGCACTGCGTTTTCCCCTGTGGTTTTTTCTAGTATGGATGTTCTTTCGAACTTCATGGGATACTTTTGTCGGGTATCGTATCATGTCTCTTTTTCGAACTCGATCGTGTAGAACCTGTCTGACGTACGGTGCCGGGGAGCCACCCTTCTCGTCACAGTCGTGGCTGTGGAGTTGGAGTTGGTGGGGAGTATTTGGCGCCGGAATAACAGTCGACTCTGGGGGAGCCAGGGAATCAGTATCGTTATTCTGGTTCCCCTCTCCGATCCGAGCCTGGGGTACCCAGCGGTAGTGCATCTGAATATAGCCGAGATACATTTGCTGCACAGTTTAGATCATGCTGAACGGGAGGAGGCGATTGGGTCTGTTCACCGATGGCAAGTCGAACCATTGAAGCGGTGGAAGCTGAAGAGAGATGTGGAGGACTGGACTTAGAGGTCCACTCTTGTGCCATGGCAGCAGTGAACGAGGTTTAGTGATTTTGTAGTTGTGGCGACTTTCTGCAATTCCCGAAGTGTATTCATCTACACTTGCTGGAAGTCTGTAACATATCATCTTGATGAACTTGCGGAAATTGATTGAGTCAATCATGTGGGTGTTATGTGACGGTCATGAGCTTGAGACACGTTGAGCTACGTTAGACTGGGTGACTAGGTGCGAGCGATAGTACGTTATCTGCCACCGTTTCGCAAGAACGTGACGGGGTGGATTTTCGAGGGAATGGCGTTGTGGCGCGTCGGCTTGTGTGGGGACGAGACCACTGTTGCTTTCTCTGCTTCTTCAGTCCGATGCCATCGTTGTAGTAGTAGTAGTCCGACAGCTTTGAATTTGGTCGTCGCATGGCATCTTCGTTTGCAGCAACCTCGTGGCCTCGTTAGCATTCCCTGATGCACCTGTTGAAAAGCTGCGAATGCCTGTGTTCTTTTCAACACTTTGCAACAGCTAGAGGGTGCACTTTGGGTTGCTGGTTGTTGTTATGTTGGGAGTTGTGTGATAGGTCGTAGGATGACGAGGACATCGTACCTTTGACAACACCGTCTGCTTGTTTTGATAACATTTGAGAACTAGTGCCAGGGAGGTTCAATTGAGTATTAGAGGAGGATTCCGAACTGAGCTTGGAGTTGTTGAACGAAACTGGAGAATGCGATGGGGAATTGTGAAGGAATGAACATGTCCCACAGGGATAGGATTCAATAACTGGAATTTCAACATACCTGGAGTCCAACCTCGAGTTGGTTGCAGTAAGCGATGTGCGAGGGTGGGATTTGACTTGCATAGCATGAATTCCCAGAAGAAAAAAATTCGTAGGGGGATTTTGGGGTTCTGTGACGTTGATTTGAAAATTTTGAAGGATTTTTTTTGGCAGATGTGATGGTAGTATCGTGGTGGGGATGTAATTCTTTCCTTCATCCAACTTTTAGAATGAAATGTTATGCTGCTTTTAGTCCAATTTAGGCTACTCCGGAAAGTCTCAAAGTTTTTGTGACAGCATCTTCTACTACCACTGAGATTTGTGATACTAGCAACTTGTATATTTTTTCGTAATTTTCTCAAGAAAGAAACTAGTAAAGTCTTTGTAGTGTAAGAGTTCCATTTAAGGCAATTCAAATGTTTGCACACCTTGTCAGGAAAGGAGTCACAATTTACTTTTCCCCCATAATGGTTACAGCATTTATTGTTCCATATCTTTTTTTATTTTGATCACATTTTAATCATTTGGTGTGACTTATTGTAAGGAATTGAAGTCAGAAGAATATGAAATGTATGTTAGAGATTTTTGAACTATTATAGTTTTTGCAATTTTGAGAGCGTCATTTCAGCCATCTAATTGGAAATGGTTATAGTCTCTTTTTCTTTTTCCCTCATTACTCAAGAATGGTAAGTTTTAGAGTGTTTTTGGCAAAAACACTTGAGATGTTGTAGAAGGTCTGTAGCTTGTGCATGTAAATCCATAGTGAAATAGCCGAGAATGAACTTTAAAAAGGGAAGCGGGAATTAAAAAAGGTTGTTGCAAGGTAATGTTGTACCGCAAGACGGGAAAAGAAAAAATTCCTTCTAGAGATTGAATGCATGATTGGACTATACTTGCATCGCTACCCATTCCACAAATAAGAAATGATCTTCAATGATGTATCTTATTTTTGAAGAGGTTGCAAGGCCTACAATAGGGTCTTTGGAGGCATGTGGCATCTCAATCAACTATGAAAAGATAGATAATGATTGATCCATAATTTTTCATGTTTTCAAATTGTGTGACGAATCAATTGTACAAGAAATTGCACCATGTATTTATTGCATCTCCATCATCTTATGATTTAGAAATATTAATTTGCTCATGGAAATCATCAATCTCTCAAACATTTAACTCAAATTCTAAGTAATTTACTAAATCTAAGTCTCTTACATGCTAAATTTCTAATTGCTTAACAATTAAGATATCTACTGGACTACGTGTATATCCATAAGTATAAGCTCTTGCATCATACAAGCACAACATTGAGGCTTAATACACATAATTGAACAAGCGCAAATATCTATTACAAGCAACAAGAAATCAATTCAGACTGTGACTACATTTACCACTTAATCATACTTGTTTCTCCTTCAATCGTTTGTATATTTATCTTACCTATAAAATTTGAAACTTTAAGATAGCACAAATCTAAACATTGCATGTCAATTAGAATGTTAGATAAATCAATACATAAGTATTAACAAATAATTGACAAGATTGTAGTTAGATATTAACTGACAATGAAACAATCATAGACCTTTATTTCTTTTCTCGGTTGTACTTTATGACATAAAGGAGATAGTTCTTGCTCCTTCTTGAAAGCAAATGTTCTTTGCAATTATTCTTTCCTCAAGTATCTCTTTGTTACAGTATAGAACATCACTTGTTGAATACATTAGACCAAGTGCACGTAAAGATAATTTTAAATATTTCAATCCAAACCAAATTTTTAACTAAAATTGATCATCTTTCACTAAGGAGCTGAGACAAGCACCCATGCATAAGAAGAAGAAGATTTCCGGTCCCCATCGAAGGGGCTAGAGTGAATAAAGTGTCTTTTTGTTCCACCACTAAATCAATGCCCACCAAACATAGGTTTAGTAGTATGGAACTACTCCCCTCTCTTGAGGGTAGACACTATGTAATCGGGAAACCAGTAGCTAGTAACCGAGAACCAAGAACCAACGAGAGCCACAGGGCTAAGCTTGAAGAGGTGATATGTCAATATTTGGATGAATGTTTTCGAGAGGTTTTAAGGGATATTATCATGTAAACACCCATGCATAAAGTGAAAATAGACAATACATTACCTTGATGATGCTCAATTTTCACCTCAAAGTTAAGTAACTTGTCATTCTTGTACATTGAAATCCTTAGGCTAAATTAAAAGGTCAAAGGAACCTCTTTACCCTTTTGCAACAATGGAGGAATTATTGTGACCTTGCTTTTGGTTTGCATCTTCAAACTGTGTAGAATTTTTCTCCAAGCATCTATGAAATGCTTAGAATGTTATCCCATAGAATCCATAATTGTCAACAATTTGGCGCAATTTGCTGCTCATTATATGCAAGTATCTTCAATTGGGCGAGTTCATGAGAACCAATGGGCTTACACAACACTTTTGACCGTCGCTTCATACACTTAGGTGTTGGGATTTTTTCAAAAAGAGAAAAATAGCAATGGTCATGTCTAAAAATGCCTAGTTTGTTGCTAAATGATTAAAGTACTTCAACATCCTTGGGTTATGCTAGACTCTATTCTTAGTGTATGCAGCTTGTAAATAATCTCTTTCATATCCTATTTGATGTTATCACTAACGTACAATTAGATTTCATCCTAATGATTCCTACATGCTTATTTACATCAAAAAGTGCACATCATAAGCCCTGGTTAAACTTACTTTGATCTTAATAAACAAAACAAAAGAAAAATAAAATACACTCCAAGATTGCATAAGAGGCACACAAGGACTCCTACATTAACAAATTGCACATAAACATTCCACCTTTGAATAAAAGATAGATAAACACCATCTGCAAATAGAACATTAGCAAGTCACGGAGTGCACATAAGCAAATCATACAAGAATTAATCAAGAATACAAATAAGTACATAAATTTATAAAGTATATTTACTAGGCATAGAGATGTAAACCATATGAGTGAACAAGCATAGACAAATCAAATGCACAATGCACACATGCTTCATGAGCAAAAATTTTATATCTAACAAACATTAGATCAAAGTAGATTTACCTTAACACAACAATTTCTCCTCATGACTTTACAAAGCTATACAAAATTTGATATCAAACAAAAGTAATCCATTACAAAATCAAAACAAAAATGAATTGAAATTTAGAGTTGCATGTACTTAATAGTCCCTACTTTAGCTCACAAAATAATTTTAAAAGTGTAATTGCAAGTCATATTAATGAAGAGTATCAACTGATAATTGAGTATGTATTCCATTAAATTAGTAGAGTTAGTCCAAGAAAGCAAACAAGAATGCAAGCCAATTGGTGCAAAAATGGTTAAATGTAAGAAAATGATGGGCCTATTGTTGATGAAGTAGCGGAAGCATTTGCAAGGCATGCAATATATTCCATTGGAGATCTTTATTCTAATTAGGATCAATTCCAACTAGCTGCTGAGAGCAGAGATTTGACAACCATGAAAACTCTACTTGGATTGGTGCCCATGTGTACATTGCCTCAAGGTACTACCAATTCGGTAGCATATATGCAAAACGCTATGAATCAAATTCTAAGAGATTTTGTGCCTGACAAAACCATACTTTTCGCGGATGACATTCCCATGAAATGGTGCGATGAAAAAGAAAGAGATTTAATAATTCAAGATGATGGTTGCAGAGCCTTTGTGAGTAATCATATCAAGGATGTGGCTAGAATCTTGAGGAGACTTGAGGAGGTGAATTTGACTCTTTCCATTGAAAAATTGAAGTTTCGAGTTGATGAGATTTTGGTAGTTGGACACCTATGTGATTCTCATGGAAGGAAACCTAACCCTGAGAAGGTGGATGCTATTGGAAGAATGAAGGCGTGTAGCAATGTCATTGAAGTAAAGAGGTTTTTGGGAGCCTGTATCTTCTATTAAATTTGGATCCCTCATTTTGCTCATATATCGAAATATTTATACAAGTTGTTGCGCAAGAGGAACAAGTTTCTTTGACAAGACTTGGCTATAATAGAATTAAAGAGAAATTTGGAATCACCATCCGTTCTTAAACAAGTAAGCTAAAATCGTGAAAGACCGGTGATTGTGACTGTTGACACGAGCTCAATTGCAATTGGATGGGCTTGTTGGACAAGATGATGAAGAAGGGAAGAGATTTGCTATCCAATTTGGAGCAAGGACTTTGACAAAGCAACAAAGGAAATATCCACAAGTGAAAAGAGAATCATAAGGTGTCATAATAGCTCTAAAGGCAGACATAAACTACTTGATTAGAGTAGAGGTGGTGTTATAAACTAATTGTTTGCCTTTCTTAAAGATGATAGCAAATTGTTCTTTACGAGACATTGCAATGCTGCAGTGGATTACTTACATAAAATCTTTGAAACCTATTCTAGTTCACACTGAGGGCAAAAAAATTGTATTGCCGATATGTTGTCTAGAGCAAGGTATTTAAATGAAGATGAGATGATGGCTCATAAAGGTGATAAAAAATTGTCATATGGAGGCTACGTGATGAATACAGATTGTGAAAGCTCATCTACTAGAGCTTTGCCTTTCAAGGCTGAGCTCTACAAAGGAAAATTAAGAGATATTGGGCCTTATTTGAGCACAATGGAACGGCAAGGGAGTTGGATGGATAAGGCATTCAAAAACATCAGACATCAATCCTATGGATATCTGTTGAAAGACGAATTTTAATGGAAGAGGGCAAAAAGAGTTGGTGAAATGCCATTGAGAGTGTTCGGTGACTCTGAAACCAAGACCCAAGTTTTACAAGAACTTCATGATACACTTTGAGTCGATCATAAATGAGTTTGGACCACCTACACGAAAAACAAGGAGAAGATTGGTAGAAGGGGCTATATAAAGATGTTGAATAATTTGTAACTTCTTGTGTAGTATGTCAATTACAATCTAAGGTGCGACACAAAGACAAATTGTTAGAGCTTCGTATTCAATAACTAAAAAGATTGCCAAAGGATGTTGAGTTTGCATTGGAGAAAATGAAAGCTGCTAAATTAGGCAATAAATAACGGTTTGACACACTATACCAATTCAAGGTGAAGAAAATTGAAGAAGGTGATTGGATACTTGTCTTTGATAGTACCTTGGAACACCAACACAACACGGTGCGTAAATTTGCCATGAGATGGTCTGGACCGTATGTAGTGATCAAAGTGTATGAAAATGGCACTTATTCACTTCGCGAATTGGACGAGACTCTTTTACGTGTACCGATAGCAGAAAAAGGGGTCAAAGCTTTTTAAAGAAGAGATGGCAGATTCAATGGTGAAGAGTTGAATAACTTCATGATCCCAGACCAAGAGACAGAAGAAGATGAGCTCGAAGTGGATCATGAAATATTTGAAGATGCACTACACAATGATCAAGATAATGAAGGGACCTAAACTTGGGACACATTGGGGGATGTGGAGGTTTAGAGGGAGTGAATGTCTTGATGTAAATATCTATAGTGTGTAAAACATATACATATTTACATTTTTGAAAGATCTTTGATTAGGAAGACGAAACTTATTGGTGACGCTTTCAGTAGCTTCAAGGTGATGTTTGTTGTTCATGGACTTGTTTAAAAGGCAAAAGTCATAAACAATATTCATCAATTCAAAATATTCCTTTAAATTCTTAGAATCTATGTTTGGATTTAATATTCAAACTGTGAAATATCGAACTGGAGGGTTTTTATAGAGTCACAAGATCTAGAGTCTGCAGCGGAGGTAGAATTAGAGCTTTCCTTGACTCAGTTGCAATTCAACCATCTCAGCCGGCGATTTCTACACCATTGTCATTCCACCCACGAGATGAAATTGGATCTTCTTGTCTGCTAAAACAACCTCGTGTTGAACAGCTTTGACATGATAGTCTTCAAGAGAACGCTTCTGCTTTAGTGATCTTACTTCAAATTGGATGTGTTGAGCCGGGCACCTGTGAGGTGACATTTGAAGGAAGTTTTGAGGGCTTGAACAAAGACCATTATTTTTGCATATTTAGGCCAATAAAGGTAAGCGCTCGCCACCATCGTTGGTTACAAGGGCCAGTAAATTCTTTGATAAAGATTCAACGTCGAGATTACACCGCAATCACTATCAAGTGCATCCTCAAATTCTTGCAGATAGAATAACACTGTTCTTTGACTTTAATTCTTATCTCTACTTGATTTTGATTGAAGCTTTGTATTTAATATAAGTATTTTTGTGTTTCATTCGAATGTTAGAAATTTAAAGATGGTAGATAGAGGATAGTTTACCTGTTAGTTAGAACTCTGAAGGTTTGTTGGTCTAGAAAGATATATATGAACTTACCTTTAAGTGTTTTCCTTGGGCCAATGAGTGTTTTGAGAGCCATGTGAGGTGCACATGGGTTGATCCCACCCAGCTTAGGGATCTAGAAGGTAGGTGGGCACCCTCTTCCTCCCTCTTTATCGGATTTTGAGTAGGAAAGAAACTAGTGTGTTTTTGGAGTGTAGTGTGTGGAGGTAGAAAGTCGTGAGTTTGATCGGCCATAACTCTTGTTGAAAGAAATATTATCGGAATGAAATTTTAAGGGTTTCTTTCTCTTTATGATGCGCTCTCATGATAGTCTCAATTGCCTAATTTAAAGTTGTGAACAAAAAATTACAAGCGTGTGAGTGGAGGAGGGTCAACTGCCACTTAACGAAAAGGAGCAGAGATTCAGGCGACCACCTTGAAAGTTTGTAGTTTTTGCTTTTCTCTTTAAAAAAAATTGGCATTACAGAACTATTTAAATTTAGCTTTCCAAAGATTTATTTATCAAATTAGTTAGAGTTGTATAGCAAACATTATGGGTTCTTGATTAGAAGTTCGTCTGCTGCCTCTATATATTAAAATCAATGACTTTGTAGAGCTATCAATATTTCTTGGAGAATTGATTGACAATAAAATTATACGAGAAGATGAGAAATTTTGTTAACTTTCCAGTAAGCTATCAATTTCTCTGTTCGGAAGTTTTTTGCAAATGTTATGAGTTAAGAAGCAAAAGAAGGTCTGTTGCCTTCTTATTTTGGTGTAGAATGTAGTTAGAATGAGTGTGCAGTTGGGTTTCTTCTCAATTCTTGAAGACTTTGATGACTTTAAAGACTTGAAAATTGAAGACTCGTGTATTGTGGCTTGTGGCTTTGTTATTCCCAGCAGGTTTTGGAAGCTCGTTGAGTTATTATTGTTATTCCTAGCCGGTTTGGAGGCTTGTTTTTAAAAAAAAATTGCATCGTAAACACTGTTGCGGATTATGTGATTATTCACTATTAGCCACATTGTTTTAATGTTTGTGACGACAAAGTGGGGTTGATCATCCACATGGTCGATCTTTTATATTGTTCCTTCCAATGAGGCGCGATTGCTGGTCACTGTGGGTTTGAAGTTTAAGAGCCAATCTTTCGGACGGTCAGCTTATGGTTTGGCTGTCCCGTTTTATTTGTCCGAGGCCGTGGTTTCTTATCACCCACCTGTACCCCTAGTCCTTTGAAGCCACCACAGAATAGGCCAATAGAGACGATTTTCAAAACTGAAGTGTGAAAATTGAAGACAGTAGACTAAAGACTGAAGATTGGAGGCTAAAGACAACAAGATTTGACAAAACTCCATAACAAACTATTCCAAGTCGCACCCAAATACCTCGCGTATTCTCAAACCACGCTCCTCTCTACCCAACACTCTGCGGACTAAGTTTAAGAATTTTGTAAGGGCATTATTGAATAAGTCTAAATTAATCCCTAAAGGACCAATGTCCCCTCGGGGGACATTTTGAGTTTGGGTAAGGTCATGGTTGTCATAACGGACGGGTTGAGGTGATCGGACGAGACAACTGGACGGGCGGTCCGGACCGGACAGACGGACGGTTCAGATGGATTGCCTGAAGTGTGCCCAATAGTCTTTTGCAAGTAAGAAATTTTTACTGTAATGGCCACGTCACATTTGGACGTGTCACGCCACCGTGGCACTAGGGCGGGGACGTCTCCATGAGGGGCGGAGACGTCTCCGCCCCTGGGGCAGGGACGTCTACGTGAAGGGGCGGAGACGTCCCCGCCCTATCCTAGTGGGGCGGGGACGTCTCCGGCCCTGCCCGGGCAGAGGCGGGATGTCTGCCCAATCCAGGAGAAGGAGGCCTTTGGGGCAATTTGGGTGCTTAGGCACTCCTCCGTTCCATGAAGAGGGTGGAGGTTTTAATACATGGTGCCTTATTTTTGATTCCGACAAGATTGCGACGCACTTAAATTAACAAGCAGATTATGTCTAGGAAGGAAGGCTAAATGGAAATTACGACTTTTGTCCTTTGACGGCATGCTCTCCAATAATGAATACCTTTATTAGCTCCCTATTAGATCAAGTAGTGAATTGCATGGGAGCTGTGCAAGTCCCCATCCATAAGGGGTTGTATAAGCCTCTAGTAGAATGTAATGTGCAAGTTCTCTAAATAAAAACTTTAAACACAAGTGTTCCACAAAAGATTAGGAATGTACCACAAACCATTAAAGAAAAAAATAAATCAAGTAGTGAATAGCATGGGAGCTATGCAAGTCCCCATCCATAATGGGTAGTATAAGCCTCTAGTAGAATGTAATGTGCAAGTTCTCTAAATAAAACGTACCATTACAAACAAAAGGATATTTAAAATCATATAATGTTTAGAGCAAAAGTATTGTTCGCAAAAAAAATTTGCTACGTCCTAAACCTTTAAATACTCCTAGTCAGTAGTAACGTTGGTGAAGGGCTCGTTTGGTCCTCCTCAGCCTACCATGTGCTTGTACCTTTTCGCTCGTAACTTGGACGTGGGTTCCGTCAGAGTCAGCATCTGAACTTGGCGTGTCAGTATCGTAGCTGGGTGTGTCGTCCATCACAGTTATTAACTTGCCCAATCGACCTCCCGGATACTTGCACCATCCCATTGGAATTATTCCATATTCTGGGCGAGGAATTTTTACCTTCCCCGGCATCGACTTCAAAGTGGACCAATCCACTCTCTTGCCCAACTTCACCTCCGCATGAACACCCCGCGCAATGAAGAGATTTACGTTGCGTTTGACGAATGGGACGTCATACAACACTTGGTAAACTTCGATGCATCGATTTTTAAACGCCTCGTCGGCGCAATGTTTGAAGTTTGCCTTTTGGAAGCGTTGGTGATAGTTGTGTCGCTCCTCTGGGAAAGCCTTGTCGATGTGGCACCACTTGATGAAGTTTGCGCAATCATCAAAACTCCATGGCTCCTGTACGTCTTACCAACCTCCAAAAGGCAACTTCGCGGGATTATGAAGAACGTGCAATCGCTTCCGATGGGCGTTCTCCGTTCGTGCACGGGTCTTGTCTCGCTCCTCCTTGGCTAATTGTCCGAGTGAAGACATGGTTTGCACGGGTTCTCGGAAAAATCTAGCGTGGATGGATGAATGAAGACCTCACACGACGCCAACATCCAGCTCAATGAAGAGATGGATGTATAGGAGTATGCGAGGCGGGGACAAATGAAGAATTTTTCCATTAAAATAGTAATCTGGTAGGGGCGGAGACATCTCCGCCTCTACCCGGGCACGGGCGGAGACGTCCCCACCCCACCAGGGTAGGGGCGGGGACGTTTGAAAGAAAAAATTTGGCGGGGGACGTCCCCACCTAACTCTTGAAGGAGGCGTTTGAGGCCATTGTTGCTTGGCCGAGGCACTCCTCGTCTCCATGAGGCAGGTGCACAATTAAATATGGGGTGCCTTATTTTTGGTTCCGACAAGATCGTGTTGCACTTAAAATAACACGCAGATTATGTCTTTCCTTAGGTCTAGGGAGGAAGGCGAAATGGGAAGTACAACTTTTGTCCTTTGACGGCATGCTCTCCAATAAGGAACGCCTTTATTAGCTCCCTATTAGTTTTGGAGGAAACATAAGAGTGTAGAAAATTATTTCCTTTCAAATTTAAAAAAAAATTCTTGTCTTTAGTGGAAAATAACGCTTCAACCCAAGTCAAAGATTTTCACATATTGCCAAAAATAAATCGGGCAAGGTACCAAAAACAAAAATGTCATACCACATAAAACTTAGAGATTTTTACTTTTTATACTTTTGATTTTTTCCACAACAATATGTGGTGTAGAACTTCATATTGACCGTTTGGATCGTCAATCTAAAACATATCAAGTATCTAAACACTAAAACATTAATTGCCCATTTTTTAGCTTCCACTACTAGCATAGTTGACTTGAATTGCGCTACACCCTTTTTCTACCTCTAACAATTGGTGTATAAGGAACTAACATCATCCTAAACTACCATTAGTAATGGATTTAGGCCTTATGTAGTGCAAAAATTTGATACCAAGTAGTGAATAGCATGGGAGCTATGCAAGTCTTTCAATCCGTGCCGTTAAAATTTATGAAATTTTGTGGGGACATCAACAAAGAATTATTTATTGAGATCCTACGGTTAGGTGTAGAAATAAAAAGGTTTTGTCTCCCTTCTTAGGCATTATACTATAGCCGGGTAGTTTTGAAGTGTTTTTGGTGCAAAAATGCCTTGGTGCTTTAGGGATTAAAAATGTTTGGAGGTTTAAAAATTGGTCCACACCATTCTTGTTTATACAAACGCACAAATCCTTATGAGGCTTAATTACATCCATAATCACACCAGATTTGCATTTCTTCAAGCACAAATAATTGGGTATAAATATTTTCTTCTCATATAATATGTCAATGCCAGGCTATTAACCTAGTGCTTATGTGAACCGCTCTAATTCAAAGTAAAAAAATTCTTGCAAGACTCTATTGATAGTTAAAGTAGTACACCCTCCAAATTCCACAGTTTTCACTACCAATATACTGTAACCCTAAACACTATAATCTAACCCATGAAGGTGCGGGGACGTCCCCGCCCCTTCATGGGTAGGGGCGGAGACATCCCCGCCCCTGCGCTGGGCAGGGCGGGGACGTCTCCGCCCCTATCCAGGTAGAGCGGGGACATCTCCGCCCGACCTACCTCTTGGCATTAGTCCCCGCCCCTACTCAAACATGTCCTTGTTCTGCATGGCAGCGATGTGGTGCCAACATGGCTGCCACATCGCCTGTTTTTACCTTGCGGGTAAGTCAACCCTCTGTTGACTGTATCGGACGGGCGAACTAGACGTCCGTCCAATATGACAACCCTGGGTAAGGTACCACGTTCTCAATTCTAGGCATTATTTTCTCAGATTTTTTATTGAATGGACAACTTTTGATTAGCTTTGCGTAGACACAAATTTCGTAGAATTCCAACTTACGGTTCAAAAGTTACAATTTATTTTCACTTACATATGCAAATAGTGCAGCAGTTTAGTGTGACACATCACAAATACTGTCACTAAACTTTAATAACTTTTAAATTCAATAAGAATTTGAGTTTTTGTCCATTTAAAAGAAAAAAAATGTCTTCTTCGAAAAGAAACTCAGATCTTTGCATCTACCGTACGGATTTGTGAATTTCAAAAATTTGAGAAGGATATGATATATGCAAAATATTAAGTGAATTGTTGATTCTCAGCACATAGTTGCACTGCAGGATTTTTTAGGACATCTTCTACACCTCTTCTACTTCTAAAATTTGGTGCACATGTGCCTTACATGATCTTTTTCAAGTTAATATAATAAATTCACGGCCCGTAGTGCAAAAAGTTGCCATAGAAGGTGGTCAAAGTTTGTTGAAGGTGTTTAGTATGACCTCAAAAAGAGATTATGTCTCACTTCCAAGGCTATTATCTTTCAATCCGTCCGGTCAAACTTACCAAAATTTTCACCACACACTTTCATACAAGTCTAGTACAAGATCCTATGGTTTAATTTTCAAAAAAAGTATTTTGTATTGTTTTGTGTTGAATGTGCTGAAAATGGCAGTTTTGGAGTGTTTTTGAGGAAAAATTGCCTTGGTCCTTTAGGGGTTAAGATCCTACAATTAAGTTTTGGAGAGTAAAAGCTTTTCTTTCCCTTCTTATTCATTGCACTAGAACAAGCATTTCACAAGTGTTTTGGTGTAAAAATGCCTTGGGGTCTTAGTGGTTCATACAAAAAACATTTAAATGAAGTTGAAATACATGCAATAATGGACAATATTGTTTTATGTAGGTCATTCACGATGTCCACTAATATTCCATGCTATTCATTCTATGACAAATTATCAATTGCCATTCTCACAAATGTTGATTTCCATCAATGAAGGTTGTATATATGTTAAAAAAATTGTTTAACAATACCAAATAGGCAACAAAAATAAATTTTGGCTTCATTCCAAATTGTGCGTATTTTTAAAGGCTCTCTAAACGATTTTGATCAAAATTAAGTATAATGGCATAGCCTACATTGACATTTTATATCTTCCAAACAACAAAATCACCTCCACTTCAAACTTTATAGTATTATGTACTACAACTCCCATTTTAACACATTTTGAATTTGCCCACTTATGCTCATCGTATGATTTTTTGAGACACTGAATGTTTATATGTGCAAATGCTTGGCGCTTGCTGTGCACCACATTAGACCAAGTATTTAAATGTAAATTTTTCATTACAAAATATGAACAAATGGACTCATTTGAAACTTTAATAGAAAATCAAAAGAATAAAGGAGACTGGAGTGGGTTATAAAGATTAAGTGTTAGTTATTAGTGTTAGTGATGAATCCAAGCACGTAGGCATAGTCATCGGGATATGAGTTTCATCCATGGACTAATTTTCATCCGATATTGGTTTTAATCCACGGGTTAGTGTTTATCTACGACTAGTTTTCATGTGCGAGTGGTTTTCATCTAGAATTGGATTTGATGGACAATTGCATTTCATCCTATGTGAGATTTTCATCCGTTGCGTGCAATTTCATCCACAGCAAATGAAATTGCATTTTGGGCAGAAGTCACTCAACAGTGAGTTAACCCCTAAAGGACCGATGTCCCCTCTGGGGACGTTTTGAGTTTGGGTAAGGTACCACGTTCTCAATTCTAGACATTATTTTGTGAGATTTTTTATTGAATGGCCAACTTTTGATTAGCTTTGCGTAGACACAAATTTCGTAGAATTCCAACTTACGGTTCAAAAGTTACAATTTATTTTCACTTACATATACAAATAGTGCAACAGTTTAGTGTGACATATCACAAATACTGTCACCAAACTTTAGTAACTTCTAAATTCAATAGAAATTTGAGTTTTTGTCCATTTACAAGACTGAAAATGTCCTCTTGGAAAGGAAATTGAGATCTTTGCATCTACCGTACGGATTTGTGAATTTCAAAAATTTGGGAAGGATATGATATATGCAAAATATAAAGTGTATTGTTGATTCTCGGCACATAGGTGCATTGCAGGATTTTTTAGGACATCTTCTACACCTCTTCTACTTCTAAAATTTAGTGCACATGTGCCTAACATGATCTTTTTCAAGTTAAGACAATAAAATCACAGCCAGTAGTGCAAAAAGTTGCCATAGAAGGTGGTCGAAGTTTGTTGAAGGTGTATAGTATGACCTGAAAAAGAGATTGTGTCACACTTCAAAGGCTGATATCTTTCAATCCGTGCACTCAAACTGACCAAAAATTTCACCACACACTTTCATACAAGTCTAGTACAAGATCCTATGGTTAAATTTTCAAAAAAATGATTTTGTATCATTTTGTGTTGAATGCGCTGAAAATGGCAGTTTTGGAGTGTTTTTGAGGAAAAATTGCCTTGGTCCTTTAGGGGTTAATATCTCGGAAAATAATCATTATTCTTGAATTCCTACTCCAAATTTGGGCTCTCTAGAGAGAATTCTATTTAGTGGGAAAGAGAAACTCTTGTGTAGAATGTTTTGAAGAGACCCTTTTTTTGGTGTGTTTAATGAAATTTATTTTAAAAAATGTATTGTCTATCTTTGGAGGAAGATTGCTAGATCATTTTAATTTTTTTCTTGGTTTTCAATGAAAATAACATTTTTAATCAAGGAAGTGTATACAATGGTTATGACAAACATGCATACATTAGAATGCAGAGCAGCAGAGGCATCCATATTCGAAACATGAATTGCAAAAAATCTTAGAGAATGTCTTGGTTGTATTTATTGTTATCGTAAAATGTTTGAAATGAAACAATAACATGATGATGGACATCAAAAGAATAGATATTTCCATTAAAGAACCAAAGATTTTGATTTTTTTTCTCATTTTCAATTTATTCTTCAAGAACATGAATGAACCTTTGTCTTGACCGTTTGGATATGCTATATGTAAGAAAATGAATTTGTGAAAAATGAAAATGTGTTTTGGTCAATTTTTGAACAACCACACTTTCACATTTTTGGGGGAAAATGCCTCACTTCTTCAGTACCTTTTAAAGTTGGTGTGCAAGGACTTGACATCATGTACACGGTGATGGTATAAAGTTTAGAAATTTTTTAATGCAAAAATTAAGGTCTTGCGGTTAGAATTTGAAATAACAATTTGAAATTAGACTCCAGGATGGGCAATTTAGAAGTATTTTGGGAAAGAAATGGCCAAAGATTTTTAGGGATTAAAGAAGTATAATCCAATAGAATAAAAAGTACATCCTTACATAAGAATATCAAAATTTATATATATATATATACATATTTTTCTACCATCCAAATTTGAAAGGCATGTAATACACCCTAAACTAGTACTATAGCTCTAGTCATTTCTTATACTTCTACACTACTCTTCGCAATCTACTTTTGTTGTAGGAAATACAACTTCTACATGCTATTGATAATAGGTGGTCGAAAATGCTCATATGGTGTGGGTCAATTGTAAATGTTGCTGAAGCGTGTGATGATACGTGACAGTCGTCCAACGTTGTCTCTCCCTTCATTACATACTCTACCCATTTACAAATAAAATGTATTCCCAAATTCTTGATTTATGAATAATACAGAACATCCACCTTCCTACTGCAATCTCTCATACTCCCTTGACATGGTCATGTCGTTGATTCATTGAGTTATTTGCGCCATTGCATACTCGTCCAAAGTCTTTGAATACTTGAAAATATTTTTGATATCAGCATTGTGCTTGTGTAAGTATGCAATTTCAGGATCCACCCACCACCGTCTCCGCAAAATCTCAGCCATTGTCTGAGCATTGACAAACGTGTATAGTGACTGCATCGATTCACTTAACTTTGTTGTCAAGCTCCAATTGTATACTCCGATGTACACTCGCGATTCATCATGTGGAAAATGGAGGAGGACATTGTCTGAAGATAAGCCGTTGTAAAGGTTGTTGCTTTTATGTACTTCATTCAATATATGCAACAATGCCCATGCAAGCTCAATATGTTTCTTGCAAAATTGGACTAGTTGATGGGCTCAAATATTCTCATCATCTGGGAAATCTTCAAATGATAAATATAAGTACACGTCTTTGCCATATTGGAGGTCTCGGTTAAGCATCTCTCGTACCATCCCTCATTTTCACCAGTAAGCATATCCTTCATTTTTGAGGCATGGAGGACTGCAAATCGTATGACGCCCGAGCGTGGTATTCTTATAGCCATTGATTCATTCTGGTGTTTCATTTTTATTAGGTTCGGCCTTGTTTGCAATTGGTTGGACAATTTTGCAGCAAACTCCCAATATGATTCAATGTTGGGGGCTCTTTCAATCCAAATTCTGTGGTGGCATACCCACCTCCTTTAGATACATTGTCCATTGTAATCACTCTAGCCATTGCCAGAATTGCAATCAAATGTGCCATACGAACTTGTTCCTCATGTCTTTCCTCCTCAGAGTTCCACCAGTTCACAGATGCACGCTTATTTTTATTTTAGCAAATAGCTTCATTTGAGCAACAAGCAAATTCGCCTTCAGAACCACCCAATTGAAAGCTTCATCACCTCCTCAATATTTTTTCTCGTATTTTTCCCGCAGGTTCTTTGAATTCCTTAGTGCATCATGCACTCTGCTATCCAGAACCTTCAAATATCCCCTCTTTTCAGTCTCTGCAATCCACTCTGGAGCATGGAGAGCATCCATCATGAGTTGTGACATATCAGTCTTGAATTTATCGCGGCCCTTATCATGATATCTCACGTACTTGCTTTCCAAAACCTTACGAAATTTTGCTCATTGAATTGTATAGTCGATTCCGTAAAGAAATCCTTGGAGCTTTGTGATGGGTTGTCCCGAATGGAATGCAACTTTGGCGTAGCAACCTCTGCCACCTTTTGTTTCTTCATGTCCCTCTACATCTTGATTAACTGATGAGTTTGAGTTTCAAATTCTCTCCAATTTTTTAAAAAACTTTATAGAAATTAACAAAATCTCCTCCATTAAATAAGTATCACTTTTCTTCTCCCAAAGATGAGAAGACAATGGATGGATTGCGCCAACCAGAGCCACTCCGCATCCATTCAAAAATTGAGAGGAGAGAGGAAAAGTGAGGAGGAAATGGAGGCGGACATCCATTTATAGGGGGCCAGTTGGCTATAAGGATGTCCGCCCGTTGGACGGCCCTTGTGTCGTCTCTACAATCCAACGACCTAAAGCCCTCTCCTTGAATTGGAATAATTTTGTAGATCCGATGGTTGCGAGACGATAATGGCGATTGGACGGCTTCAATCCCTCCACTATCGAGGCCAACTGTGCATGCCGTCCGCTTAGGCCGTCCGTTCATGTTCTTCGATCAAGGTAAATTTATTGTATTTATCCTAATATAATGATATTTACTGTATGGCCTTGGTAAAATATGTTTTACCACCGAATGTTGCGTCCGACCAAACGTCCGGACGTTGTCGTCCGCTGGACGTCCGATCAGACGCTCCGATCCCAAAGAACGTCCGGATTGGTAACCCAAGAAATACGTCCGCAATATCTTCAATCATTTTGCAAGTGGGAGGGTAATGGAGTCTGGTAATAAAACGCAAAGTCATCGGTAGGCCAAACTTTTTCATATACTTGTCGATGAGTTTTTAGCCTCTTTGACTTCCAAATCAACTCATCCAAGGAATCTAGCTCTTCAAATGTGAGGATTGAAGTGGACGGAAAAAGAGAGGCATCACAAAGGTTGCAATTATGGGCCCAACGACTTGACAAGAAATTGTCTTGAGAGTGGAAAATTGCTTGTGTGAGCATATGTGACCTTGTCATCCACGGTTCATGCAAAATATTACCAAGAATATTGTTCACCATCCTCGACAACACTAATCGAATGGATGCTTCAATAGCAGTGCGGTCTACCAATGCCTAGATCCGCTTCGACGTCACCCTCAACTGCATGACGCATTCGATATCCAATTGACCTATCCTAGGAGTCATGTTGATACATTCGATCGAAATAAAGGTCTTCCAAATTGTTGGAAGGAGCACGCTTTCGTCCGCGTAGTAGTTGAAGTCTCCAAAAAGCAAGGTGCATGGCGGTGTCGTAGTCTAGTGGTTCATTATTCTCAAAATTAATTGAAATTAACCTTAAGCAAGCCCACCTTCCCAGATTGTTTCTAGGGATTTTTATCGTGCATCAATCTTTTTAAATCTTAACAACGATTCACACATAGTACCTCGACAGATCCTGGAGGATGGCTTCCCCGGTACCTTAGTAACCGGTAACAAGTAACCACATGTGTTTCAGTTAAACTCTGTTGAGCGTCAGAGTAGATTTCCGGTAAGTTTTTACAGTGCCCGGAAAGTCATTGCCCTCCGTTCTTGCAGTCCAGAGGCCACAATATCCACAATCTAACCCTACACCTTGAAAGAGTTATAAAGGTCGTAGCCGGTTCACCGGTCTTCACAATCTACCGGGAACTTGTTCTGGTAAACCGGTCACGCAAGTCCGGGTTCCAACTACAACCACACCCAATGAATCAAAGCAAGAAGATACAAGACTCACAACAAGTTAGTACTAAACAAATCATATGAGCAAAACAACCTTCCACGGGGATCGTCGGAACTCATCCACTGCAAGGGTAATAATCCCGGAATTCTCAGGACTCAGGCTTAACCGGGATGTCTCCCGGGGTACCGAGAGAAAGGGGATGTCACCCCCTACTCCCCACTAATCCGAACACTTCCCTCTTAAAGGAGGCTATCATAAATAGCAGTGGGCTTCCCGGATCCCATTCGATAAAACAACTCTTTCCGGTCCCACCGGTGAAAAGTCTAGAGCACAAGTCTCAGACCTCACTCTACCTATCTAACCCGGATATCCTAGCCCTTCGGGATGTCTCTACTCACACTCAATCACTTAATACACAACAAGTCACAACCTTGCACACCTAGCAAAGACACACTAGGAGGACTCAACTCTCTCCCGGTCCACTCACACAAGCTCAACAAAGACTCTAGACACAAGCAATGAAGGCAAGACACGAGAAGATCAACAAAGAGAAGAGTACATAACACAAGAGGCCAAGGCCTTTAAGTACACAAAGGCCACTAGCTATCCTCTAAAATTAGATCCCCAAAAGGTGGAAATGACATCTAAAGAGTGCACTAAAGTCAATAGCTACGCTCCAAAACTAGACCGCAAAAGGACAAAACGGCATTTAGGAGGTGCACTAAAGTCAATAGATACCCTCCAAAAGTAGCTCCAATAAAAGACGAAACGGCATCTAGATCCTAAAATCAAGGGTAGCCTAGTCACTGGCGGATTACCGGTAGACCGGTAAACTGGAAGACTCCCGGTCCGGCGGTCCCGGGACCGGTGAACCTTTTCCTAACAAAAATAAGTAACCGGAGAAACCACTCAAGTGGTAGTGACCGGGTGCGCAATGGGGCCCCTTCGACATCACTACTCTCATCCTAGTGTTTAATTCTAGCAACTTAAAACAACATCCCACCAACTGGTGAGGTAAATCAACACATAACATATAATTAAGACTCAACTGGAAGACTCTTCCGGTTGAGACGTATAGAGATTGTCACCTCGCCTGGAAGTACCAACATGGTCAAGAGAATCCCCCGGGAGGTCGGATGTCTCAACCGGGAGGTCTACCGGTGGATTGGGAATATCCACCGGGAGGTCTACCAGTGGAGTGGCGGTATCCACCGGAAGGTTGGGTGTATCTATAGATACATGCGTAGTATATTTAAGCTCAATTAGTATAGCCGCAGAGGACTCCACCAAGGACTCTGGGGTTGAGGAAGGGAGGTCTACCGGTTCCTTCCCGGTAGAAGTTACCGGGAGGCTTCTTTTTCTCTCATAGACCTTCGAGCCCCACTCCTTGGAGGATGGGAAATCCACTCGACTCATCGGAGAGCCATGTTGTCCATGGTGGACAAAATCCTCAAAATGCCTGTACTTCCACCAATCTCCCTATTAACTTGTCACAAACTCCGGTCCGGCTTGGAAACACAAGTCTACCGGTCAGCCGGTAGACAACTCCGGAACACTTTGCTAGAGTATGTGGATATGGGTGTGTCACACATCTAGCAACATACTAACAACACAAGGTCACATATAATGATAACGAGGAGAGAACTTTGGAGACAAGGATTTTGAAAGAGATTTTTCCCGGTTGACCGGGAAGACCGAGAAAAATATAGGAATTGGGGGCAAGACCTAAAATGATAGGAGGAGGGAGACAATTTAAAATAACAACTTGCCACAAGGCTAGGACAATCGACAACAACTACACATGTAAACAATAAGGTCTAGATGAAGTTCCCCAGGGGACTTTTTCTCTAGACCGGGGAGGATGTTACCTAGGGTCACCCCGAAAGAAAAGAGAGGAAAAGACACACAAAGAAGAAATTCGCACAAACAAAAGAAATCCAACATGGGCAAGAGTCACCTTTGTTGTTGCACCCGCAACCTCCTTTTGTCTCTTCTATCTTCTCGCTTTGGCCAAAAATCTCCTCCACCTCCGCAAACCCTAGAAATCTCCACCAAATCCTAGCTTGCGCACTTCTTCCACCAAATCCTAGCTTGCGCACCTCTTCCACCAAACCTTAGCTCGCGCACCTCCTCTTCAAATCTCTTGCGCTACCTCCTCTTAAAACCCTAGTTGCATCTCCTTTCCACTTCTTCAACTACTTCTTCAAACCCCAACTCCAAAAAGAGACCAAATAGATAGGGATGGAGAACTTACGAGAGAGAGAGAACTAGAGAGGGAGATAAAGGAGAAAATTTGTGGGGGGGGAGATTTTAGAGAAAGAGGGGGAGGGAGAAGAGTTCTGGAGGGGGGAATAAGAGTTTCTGGAGAGAAGAAAAAAATTTCGGGGAGAGGGGGTCGGCCAAGATGGCTGGAGATACCCGGACTGCTATCTGGGTGATATCCGGGTACCCGGGTATCAGCCCATACCCGGGTTGGTATCCGGGCTAGTTTATACCCCGGTTGGTACTCGGGCTAGTTCATACCCGGGTTGATACCCGGGTATGTATTTTATTATTTTATTATTTCATTTTTAATATTTTTTTTGAATCTTTTTCTTTTCTTTTTCTTTTTTTGTCTTTTCTTTTCTTTTCTCTACCACTACTACTAATTCAAACAAGAATTAGTATCTAGAACTCAACTACTTCTAACTACTTTCTAAACTTAATTAGTTAATTTAGATTTAAGTGGTGGTTTTAGACTTACGTCCTGGGATCTTTCCCGGGAGTCTTTTGAAAATATTTTCCCGGGACCTAAATTAGTGATTTTAAGACCCGGTTTTCTCACCACTACAAACCTAATTAACTACTTAAGCATTTTCCTATTTTCTCTATCCGCTATCTAATCTAATTTCACACAATACTAACTACTTTTCTAATTAACTAATATTAAAAACCCTATTTAACTAATTTTTTGTTAGGGGCCACCAAGTGGGAGTTTTAGACTCCCACAGGCGGCTCCATAGTGGCTGTGATCTCACCAATTGTAGCGGAATTACAGTTAGAATTAGGGTGTGGCATTTTTGCCCATTTTAATCTTGAAAACACAGTGTATACATTTGGAAGAATAAATGTTGTACTTGACATTCGAGAAAATGAAAGAAAAAATGAAAGGATCAAGTGCAAATACAGAACGGAACAAAAACAGACCCAGAATGGTCTGATTTTGTCTGAGCAGCTTTAAATATTGCAAATAGTATCTAGAATTCTTAAATAAACATTGATCTAAAGTATTGACTTAGACAGATTGAGAATATTCAATATGTATCTGAATAAGTGATTGACAAAATTAATACATGCCCCATGGAATGATATAGCCATAAAGATGCATAGAGAATATTAAGATCTAGTTCAACAAGAGATGTAGAGGACTACTCAATGTAAGCAATATCATCCACATATAGCTGATCGTTGCCATTCAAAGTGGCACTGGAAGAAGTAGACTTTCTATCGTACCCATCAGAGGGCCCACTATCTAAGGGACTTGGAAGACATAGGTCAATGTCGACTTTGGCATATACATCAAGAAAATCAATAACACGTGGATGGTAATTAGGAGAAATAGTAGAAGGTGTAGGCGGAGATATTTGCAAAGCTGGCAGTTGAGCTACATCCTCTGCGTAAGACGGCAACATCCATTGACATGAAGGACTTCCAAAATTCCTACACCTATAACAAAGTTTAAATAATTAGAAAATTGCATATATGGTGTAACATTTATTTTAAGAAGGGGTGTGAGCGATATTTCACCACCCTTGATTGCATTTAGTAGTTAGAGGTGTAATATCACTCACATTGTAAAAACAACATCTTCTTCGACCCATAACCACGACTTATACCTTAACATCCCCTACAACCAATACTCTATTTAATTACTAAGTGATGATTGTCCCTTTTGGCAATGGTAGAAATCAAGTCAGGACTACACAAGGCGGGCAAGTGTAGGCTACATTCAGCTACACCATGTGCTTCTTTTTACCCCACAGTCCCCACCGTATCTTTACATTCTCAATTAGGTTGCAGGATTGTTCACCACTAGATAAAAGATGTGGGTGTTCCCCAACATCTCAAGATGCTCTTTTTCATCTCCTCACACCAACAATCTCAGGTCTCTAACATTTCTTCAATTTATAATTACTCCAACTTAACTTAAATTAGTTAATCTGAAGTAAAATAAGTTAAGCCCGAAAAATAAAATTCAATTAACTTAAAGGTAAATGAGATTAAGCAATTAATCCTGATGTAAATTAAATTCACTCTTGATAACTTACTATTAATCCACAGAAAATAAATTTACCTAAGTAATTTTTAAAAACTAAAGTAATTTAATTTTACCTAGATGAGTTAGAATTTACCTCTATGTTAAATATTTTAACTAAGTTACAATATTTGCTTTTATCCCATGGATTTTAGCTTTGACTTTTGGTTTACTTATGTTTTAAATTTTTTTACCACATTATCTACTGAAAACCAAGTTAGTAGACCACTTTTAATGCAAACAACATCAACAATCAATTACAACAAGCACCAATTACACTTCAATCACACCAGCACATTCATACATCAACCCTCCAACAACACAATTCCATAATTAAAAAAAAACAATTAGTTGAATTTAAGTTTGAAAGGAGTCGGTAGGGACAGAAGAACCCCCTATCACTAAATTAGCTATAGCTTCTACATACTAAACTGTCTTCTAGCAATTTTAGTATTTTCAAAAAATTGACTTCACAATCTTCACACCTTCAAAATTTTAGCTCCAAATTAATTACGGTTCGCTAGCAGCTACTCGTCAAATTCCGCCCTCCAGATTTGGCTGATAGCATACCCTCTAAAATTAAAACTGCCATAATTCCCTCTTCTTTGCTCACCCTCAAGCGTGCCTAATGTTTTTGAAAATCTGACTTGCAAATCTACAACATTTCAAATTTCAGCTTGAAACTTGTTGTAATTCGCCCGCAGTAGCCCGCCAAAGTTGATGGCCTAGACTGCCAGCAACATAACCCCTTGACAATAAAAACATCATAACTTTGTTGTTGTTGCTTTAAATCAAGCAAACTTGGCGTCTTTACAAAACTAACAACAAGATGTAATCACACTAAAAATTTCACATTCTATCTCTAACTATCCTATTTGCCACACGCGGTTGACCATAGCCTAAACCTAGTTGAAAAAAAATGGGAGAAATTTTGGCATGGCTTTGCTAAATGAAGAAAAGAGAGAGAACAGGAGTGGCCACCCACGCCGTCTTCTCCAAGTGGGAGAAAGCCCAAGGTTGGCGGTCACATCTCCACCATTCAATTCAATAATCCATAATCAAGATCAAGGGTCCACAATCAATCTAGTCCTAAATCCGATTTTAGGGCTAGACATGCCTAAAACTCCTAAAATAAAGCATTTTTGACAAAACTAATCCTTCTATTGTGTTCAAAACACATTTAAACATCAAGTTTGACTATTCATATGCTGTAATCCAAGTTCAAAATCATTGAAAACGAACAATTTGTCAAACCAACTATTAGCCCGACAATAATTTCAACTCTAACTAAGCTATAAAAATGATTAGCAAGGGTTCTCTCTATGAAAACATACTGACTATTTTCTCCGATTCTTCTTTTTGGCCTCTATTAAAAAAATTCTTTCTTTTGTTTTTTTACTTTTTTTCTTAACTTTTCTCAAATACACAAAATACTAGTTCTAAAATTTAATTTAAATTTTTGATTGAATATCTAACTACACAAAGACTTCAACCTACTTAAGTCTAACCTAAAGTTGACTAACTTCTAATTTTTCCTCATTGAAACTACTACTTCTTAATCACTAACTCCAACTACTACTATTTAATCACTATCTCCAACTACTACTAATATTAAATTCACCATAACACAATTAACACTAAATATGGAGTTCACCGCAGTGGATCTTTTGTCTCTTCAACTTCCCGCATGCTTCCACAAATAAACCGGATAATCCATGAATTTCTAAATTAGTGGACCTCCAAGGTTATTTCACTATAAAACGCTTACAACTACCAATTATTTAGTAATATCATTAGTAGCCAACTAACAACTAATAATTTAGCTTAAAAAATAATGTGGCCCAATTTTTGGGCTCAGAGGGAGAGTAAGGAAGGGAGGGGGAGTGTAAGAGAGAGAGAGTAGAGAGACGGATAGTAATGTAGAGGGAGAGTAAGGAAGGGAGGGGGAGTGTAAAAGAGAGAGAGTAGAGAGACGGATAGTAATGTAGAGGGAGAGTAAAGGAGGGAGAGTAAAGAAAGAGAGTAAGTGAGGGAGAGTAAGGAAGAGTGAGAGTAAGGGAGGGAGGGTAAGGTAGAGGGAAAGGTAGGGCGAGGGATAGTAAGGTAGAGGGAGAGTAAGGGAGGGAGAGTAATGGGTTGGAATAGTAAAGGGTTGGGACAGTAAGGGGTCGGGACAGTAAGGAAGAGAAACAATAAAGAAGAGGCAGTAATGGAGAGGTAGATTAAGGAAGAGAGAGAGTAAGCAGTGAGGAAAGTAAGGGGTTGGGACAGTAAGAGAGGAATAGTAGGAGACATGGAAAGTAAAGGAGAGCAAAAGTAAGGGAGGTAGAGGAAGAGTAAAGAAAGGGAGAGTAAGGAAGGGGGAGTAAGGGAGGGGGAGTAGAGAGAGGGATGGTATTGTAGAGGCAGAATAAGGGAGAGGGATAATGTAGGAGGATGAGTAAAGAAAGGGAGAGTAAGGGCAAGGGATAGTAAGGAAGAGAAAGAATAAGTAAGAAAGAGAGAGAGAGTAAGGGAGAAGGAGAAAAACGGTAAGAGGTTGGAATAGTTAGGGAGAGAAACAGTAAAGAAGAGGCAGTAAGGGAGAGGGAGGGTAAGGGGTCAGGATAGAAAGGGGTCGGGACAGCAAGGAATTGGGACAGAAAGGGGTGGGACAGTAAGGGAATGGCCCCATCAGCCCAAAGAAGGTGAGCTTATTTTGGTTGTTGAAGCCAACAACCTTGAGGCGCGCCCTCTCCTTACGCTGAGAGCGTTGCCTCTCCGTCACAAAACAAGCGCCATGAGCCTTAATGTAGAGTTTGTGAGGTTGCGGTGATCGTGCCATGAGCCCAACAAGCGTGAGCTCATTTTGGTTGTTGGAGCCGACAACCCTGAGGCATGCTATTTCCTTACGCTTCGAGCGTTGCCCCTCCGAAACGAAGGAAGCGCCACGAGCATTAATGGAGAGCATGTAAGGCTGCTATAATGGCGCCAGGAGCATAATCAGCGTGAGCTCATTTTGGTTGTTGGAGCCAATGTTGGAACCTATTTTTCACCTTGGAAGTCACTTAGAGTAATAAGAGCATTAGTGGAATAGTTTTTTTGTTTTTGATTAGTTAGCTTTTGTTATTTTTATGTTTATATTAGTTTTATCGATTGGACATGATAGTCAATTCCTTAACCACTAAAAGTGTTAAGAAAAGGTTAAGGAATAACTGAATGAAGGAAAAGGAAAAGGTGTTTTAGAAACCACCTCATTTGGCTTTGCAAGCTCTTAGCGGATGTGGGATTTGTTCAAGAAGGAACAACGACCATCATGTGCGACAACCAAGAGTGCATAGCCCTTGCAAAGAACCCCACTTACCACTCACGCCCAAAGCACATTGATAAGCAACATCACTTCATTCGCAAGAAGTTGAAGAGTGGCAAGATAAGATTGAATATTGCCTAACAGAAGAGATGGTGACGGATGTGCTAATGAAAGCACTTGCAAAAGAGCGGCATCAAAGGTTAGCAAAGGCAATGGAATTGAAAAAAGGTAACTACTCGCAAAGTGGGAGTGTTAGAGAATAGAGTTGCTCATAGTTATTAAAATATCGTAAATAGTTGAGGTAGATCTAGAAGGGAAAGTAAAGGGGAGAAAATGGAGAGAGGTGAAAGGAACTTAAAGTAGTCCCATATGTATTGGCAAAGATTGTTACCAATTGGTACTATAAGTGAAGGCCTTCGAAAGAAAGCCATATCTCACTCCAAGCATTGTTTGGAATACCGTGTGTGTTTCATTTGGTTGTGCAATCATTTCTCTATTTCTTTTGAATTTGAATAGTAGAAACTTGCGATTGTAACATGTTGTGACGTAAAATAGATGAGTAACTCAAGAGCTGTAGAGATATTACTGTAGGTTTACTCCTTATCACCTTGCATTTCTCTAGTCTCCACAATTGTCTTTGTAGCCTTGGTGAAGAGAGAACAAACAAGGAGTATTGTAATGTCTTATTATGTTTCATGCAATCAATACAATGAATACTCTTAAGTAACCAACCTCGGCATGACCAATTACTAGCAAACATACATGCATAAATTCTACCTTATATTGCATTCCATTAAGTTTTAAGAAGACAATAATAATGATGGTTTTTATATATCTATGATGACTGTAGTCATTTATGAGAATTTTGTCTTTGCAAATATGCATTAATCTCTATAATGGCTTTAAACAAGGATTTGCAAGGGCTTAATCTAAATTGTGTACATGGACGTAAAGTGGGTGCTCCCCATAAATTAGGGGAGTATCTATCCATAGTTCTCAACTTCTTATTGCATGGAGGTTGTAGAGTACATAGGTTGTTGCACTCACAATATGCTCCCCAACTAGACATGAAGACGATGGAAGTAAAAGACAAATCTAGCCATGGTGTATCCTAATTGGAGGTGGATTTTGCCTTTGGTGCTTCCTCCTTGGTCCCTGTGTTGCATTTCTTCCCGTTGTCCGCTACGTTGCGTTCTCCCACGGATCATATACTCTCTGCGCCACATATCTTGTGATTTTGGGCCTCCTTGCCTTTAGCTTTTGCACACGTTTCCACCTCTTGGCAGATCAAGCTGTGGCTTTGATCTCCTATTAGTTTGATTGGCTGGGGCAAAATGCCCGATAGTGCTTGCAACGTTCCCGTAGTCGTTGTTGAGTCGAGGAAGGTGGCCTGTGAGATAAGGTCTCCATGCATCGCGTTCGAGTGTGAGTGGCACAGATAAAGATTGTTGCGTGTTATCGATATGGGAGGGAGAAGATTGGGCCTGTAGAAACCATGTTTCGTGTGATGTGACAGCAGTCGCGTCTTGGTTCTAAGTTTATTGCAAGCAAATAGCAAGTTAGGGTATGGGAGTATACTTTGCCAATATAAACTTGTGCAAAACCAAACGAGCATAGAAGCACAAATTGAAAAAGAGGAGGTTGAGAGGATTCTCTAGTGAATGTAACTTGTTCAGCGGCCGATAGGCTTGTCATGGCTTCGCTGTCATTGGTGTTGCTACAGTCTAGAGTAGTTGTGTGTACATGTGAAGATGGTGTGCGTTGAAGTGTGGATGCGTGAGGTGAACATGTGCTGTGGGCGGGGTGGCGGTTGGAGTCACAGGTGAGAGATAAATTTTTCACTAGGCTGCCTATTCTTAAGTAGGGTCGTATCATAGTTAGGGTTCTAGGTGGTGGCGCCAACAAGGGTGGCTTCTGTGAGACTGTTGTTGTTGTGACTTCGTTAATCCTCTAGAGTTTGGGGTTGCGTGGTTTGTAGCCAACCTTGGGATCTGAGTTGTATGGTCAAGAATACTTTGGAATAGCTTCAGTGTACTAGGTTTCTCTCTTTGGTGGTTTGGTAGTTGAACTCATCACATGAGGGTGTTGGCTCTATTGTTAATGGTATAGGTTTTTTGAAATTCAACAAGCAATTCCACGCCTATCTTTACTCCCTATCTTACGTGTCTTACGCGCTCTAATTCTGACCGGGTCTTTTGTTGTTTGGAAGTCTGTTGCTTTTGATGTTCTGGTCTCCACATCGATCCGCATTGTTATATTTGGACGCAATTGGTGCTCCTCTTGTGCTTGATTTTTTGTGCGCTTGCTTGCTTGGAAGCTCCTGCTCTTGTGTTCATGAATGCCGTGCAAGCCATATGTCGATTGCTCCAAAAAAATTTGGTGAGATCTAGAAGTCTTCTTTCTTGAGTGGTAGTTGTGTTGGACGTGACTCTTCTTAACTCTCAGAGTCTCTCTTGCTTTGTGCGTCGTTCTCCGTCAATATCTTTTTTGTGTCCAACCTTGTATTGATGCTTTATTTTGTGTTTGTATTTATACGCTCTTGGTTTGCTGTGTGGCTTCAAGTGTCTAGCTGTCCTCAACAATTCCTGCAGGCATTTCTCACGGCTTTGACGTCCTTGCTCACGTCATTTGTCATTTTCAACAATTGGTTGATGTTGCATTGCTATCGTGCTTCATTCTTGGGGTTTTGTCTACATACTCCAAACTGTTTATAAGTGTCTTCTGCAGGTCGTGACTGACAACATTTGAGGCGTTGTTTCTTCTATATTGGGTTGGTGTTCTTTTTTTGTCTTGTAAGGCGATCTTGTTATGATGTGCTTGAACTGCTTCATGTAGGTTGGTTTGATACTGTGGAGCTGCTCTGATGAGTGGGTTGGTTGTTGACATGGGCAGTTGAATTCTGTCACCTCAGTGCTGCGGCTGGTGTTTGGTGTTTGTTCGTGTGTCCAATTCCAACTTGTGCGAGTGCTGTGTTTCACAGATGTTGACGATCTTTGATCTATAGCGGTTGAAGTTGGGGTGTTGGAAGCATGTTGAAGGTGTCAAATAGAACTGCTCTTTGTGCTACTTGATATTGTTTGTTTATTGCAGCTATTGTTCTGCTCGGCCCGTGTTGCTACACAGTGCTAGAGTTGTTAGGATCGTAGAAGTGAGAAGGCAAGGTTAGATGACTTACCTTTTTGTATGTCTTTGTCATAGTATCAACTTTGGTGTAAGCATTAATGAACCCAATTTGGTGGTGGTTCCTTGTGTTGGAACTTAGTGTCATGACGTTGTTGCATGTCCAATGGCACTTCCGTTCTCCACATTTTGAATTCCATAGAAT
Source organism: Bryoerythrophyllum caledonicum (assembly GCA_963971425.1). Classification (NCBI taxonomy): domain Eukaryota; kingdom Viridiplantae; phylum Streptophyta; class Bryopsida; order Pottiales; family Pottiaceae; genus Bryoerythrophyllum; species Bryoerythrophyllum caledonicum. The sequence continues at coordinate 1,605,285 of OZ020526.1, read as the reverse complement.
GTCATGTAAGCCATCATATATTTCTTTGTGGTTATAAATCCTAAGAGCACATGTCTTATAAGAAGGTGATGTGAGCGGTGTTAACAAATAAATGCAAGCAGTAAGGCTAAATATAAAAAGATGAGTCAAGGGATGGTATCTCTCTACAAAGTGTATTGATGTCAATCACATTCTTTGTTCTGCTGACATCGCGCTACCCTTTTCTTTTGTGTACCTGTCATGTCTTGCTAACTTCCTGTGCTTGGAGGTTAGGGTGTGGGATGCTTCATGTGCATTTTTAGATTTGGATTTGTATATCCTAAGTTATGTGTCCAGGAATGCTAGAATGTGAGCTGTGAGCAGTGAGCGGTGAGCAGTGAGTAGTAAGCAATCTAATTTTTTAGTTGGGCATCCTATAACCACAGATTTGGGGTGATTTTCAATAAACAATTTTACATTGTGACCTATTTCTGTGGTATGAAAAAAGATCAAAATGGGAGAAAGTTGGATTAAAAAACCCCAAAATAAACTATTTGGAGGATATTTGGATGAATGTAGATAGATGAATGTAGATGAATGATTGCTCAGCTTATAGTTTAAAAAATATAGCAACTTCTAAAATATTAGTAAAAAAAAGAAAAAAAAAGAAAAAGAAAACCAACCAAGGGGCTCCTCGGTACCGAGGAGGGCCCTGAGGGCGAAACCAAAAAAACAAAAAAAACAAAAAAAAACAAAAAAACTAGCCGAAGGGCTCCTCGGTACCGAGGAGGGCCAATGAGGGCGAAACAAAAAAAAACAAAAAAACAAAAAAACAAAAAAACCAGTCGAAGGGCTCCTTGGTATGGAGGAGGGCCATGAGGGCAAAACCAAAAAAAAAAAAAAAATAATCAAAAAAAAAAAAGGCTGAGGGGCTCCTCGGTACCGAGGAGTGGCCTGAGGGCGAAACCAAGGGAAACCAAAAAAAGAATACAAAAAATTAAAAATTAAAAATTAAAAATTATTGCCCATTAAGAAAAATTCTCCTTAAGGGGTTAATCAAATTGCCCATTTGGCACTTTAAACTTCTCCGTACATTTGAATACAAAAATTCTTGCTTTCACTACAATGTTACATAGTTTTACAGTTCTTGCTTCCACTACAATTTGAGTGAGGGAAAAAATGGCACCTTGGTACCAAAGTGCCCATTTGGCACTCCAAAATTTTATGAAATTTTGAGCACTAAAATTCTTTGCTTCCACTATAATCTTCATCGCAGTGGAGATTAGGCCAACGCAAAGCGAGGGTGAATTGCAAACACTTGTACTATGTATACAGATTCTTGTGCAAGGCAAACCTGGAAGACGACAAGTAAATACATGCACCAAGTCTTAGTTTCAATGAAGTACAGCTCCTACTCTGCAATAGTAATCTCTAAGTTTTTCTTGTTTTGGTCATAGTAGTTATGACAAGTTATTGCCTCATTCATAGTTTAACTTTGAAAACTACACAAAACTTTGGAGGGCCAAAATGGCTCCTTGGTACCGAGGAACCCTTTTGGGCTTCACAAAAAACTTGTGAAGTTCAACAATTTTCACTTGTAGAAATAGTAGAATTTGTTGAGGAAAAAAAATTTGAAACATGTTTTACCCGTTGTTGGGAACGGGGAAAAAAATCAAATAAATTAAACAAAAAATTAAAATTAAAATGGGCCTAGTAGGCTCTTTGGCACAAAAGAACCTCTTTTGACTTCTTTAAAATCTTGTAGTTCAGTGATTCATCTTCACTCTTCAAAGGTATATTTTTTTATGCAGCATGAATTATGAAGCACTGTAAACTAACATAATTTTTGTTTCCCATTAATTTCATGTCGCTCATAAAGAAATTTTCGTAAAACTAGATGAGATTTTGAATGGATGCCCTAAACTTCATTCATCCATAAATTGTCCATCTATGAAATATATCATCCAAACTTATTCATCCATTTAATGACGAAAAATAGTCAACTCCATATTAAATTTTGGTTAGGTTTGTCCCTAAAATTCAACATTTATTTTTATGTGAAGCAATTTCATAGCCCATTTATAAGTGAAAAATCATAGAAAACATTTGTAAACCACGGTAGGTTGCAAAGTTTTACTTTTTAAAAAAAATTCCAAATATCATTTATAAAAATCCCTATAATTAGAATATTCATGTCCATTTTTATCCTCCCTCCTCACCGCTCACTGCTCACTGCTCACCGCTCACCGCTCACCGCTCACTGCTCACATCCTAGCGTCATTGGTTATGTGTCTAATATGATAGTTTGGAAATGAGTCTAAGCCAACACAAAGTCCCACTGCAGATCAATACTCTCATTCTAATTCCAAATCTCACCATCTCACCCACAATTTTATTCATATTGGATCAAGAGCTAGTGTATCTCAATCTAACACACGCTGATACATAAAAGCACCTTTTAGCAGCAAATACAGGGTGCACACGGGATACACAACAAGGTTCAACAACTCCATGTTGTTGTGTGCTCTCCTATTGCATCTAACCCCCAAGCTTCTCCTCATCAGGAATTACGAAGCTATTCTCTTGTCATTCTCCCTCACTTTTAGTATTATACTAACAATTAAGCAACTATGCACTTGGCCAAGTGCGCTAATTGGCGCTCAATAATAACAAGATTTTGAGCGGTTTTAGGTTTTGAAAAAAATTAAATTAGGAAATCCCTATATCTTCTTTGTTATGTTTTTGTAACAATTTCATTAAATATTGGTTTCTTGATGTGTACATAAGTGAAATATTTTCACTATTATGCATAATATATGATTATGGCATTTTGTTCTTATTCCATGTACAAAATTACATTGACCATGTATTTATAAGAACCTATTTATACACATTTTGTTTCATGAGATGATTTCAGTGTCGTGCTACAAATACAATTTGTTTTAGGAGATATAATGATAATGTACGCAATACAATGATAAAGTGTGTGGTTTAGCAATGTATATTTATTCTATATATATATATATACATATAGAATATAAATATTAAATACTACAAATATCATATACTATGATTAAACATACCATCTCTAAAGCGAACATATGAATCACACTACACTAGTCACCTAAACATCATGTATGCTTAGGTATGGTATGACTCAAGAATCTTCATCATCCTGTGGCGAAGCGACTCCCGCAACGACTCCCGCAACGACTCCCGCAACGACTCCCGCAATGACTCCCGCAACGACTCCCATAACGTGTTCCATGGCCAGAATACTAGCTTCGACGCCGCGTCTACCGCGCTCCACCAACCGTACTGCTCCCAAGGATAACGTTGACTGGAAGCGATGGTGCCATGATGCCACACGCAAGCAACTTCACCATGATCACAACACATATATAATTGTCAATACGGTGTATGCCTCTGTATAATGAAAGACAACATCCAACTCTTTCTTTCTTAAAATTCACATCGTAAATTGTTTCCTACATGAAATATGTATGGTGGTTGAAAAACCTAGGTCTCATAAAATTATGAGCATCAAACCAGGTTTGATAACACAATCACGGATACTGAGCTAAACGTTACAAGTTAGTGGAGGACACTATATACGGTCACGTATTTTACCCTTAATCATATATAGATTCTACAACAAACACCTTTCATTTGGAAGTTATTTCAATATCTAAACCCTAATATGCTCAAATACAACACCATACATGTTGAATACATGGCAATTTTCTAGCTTCGCAAGCATGTACTAGGAGGTGTAATATTGATCTAAGTCATAAGTGTCATATGTCGTTACATTGGGCTCAATACAAATACAAACTCTTGTAACTATCATATACATCAATTCTTACACCTTGTAAGAAAAATACACAAAAACATCACGTCGGAACCCAAATGTGGCTTCCTTGACCTTTAAAGGTTAATCCCTAATTTTTAAGACTCTTTCAAATGTCAAATTTTGAAAACGATAGTTGCAATTTATTTTTCTTACCAGATGAAAACGCACCTAAAAAGTTCAAATCCGAAGTCGGAATTCAATTTTTTTTAATTTTGGGAGATATTAACTCACAATGAAATGAATTTGCCCAAATTACAGTTTCATCCGTAGTGGATAAAAAATAGTGATACATATGAAAAACAATGACACGGACAAAAGAATGTGACGCGGATGAAAAATCTTGATGGGGATGAAAATAGAAAAAGAGGATGATAACTAGCGGATGAAAACCACTGTAGATGGAAAACCACAATGGATGAAAATGAGGATGAAAAATGAGGATGAAAAACAACGGATGAAATGCCAAAAAAATTCAAATTGGAATGGAAACTAAGCTTCATAAACTTCATTTCATTAGTTGGACTCAATATAAAAAAATATCATTTTGATGACTCAAATTCAGATTTGGTGCTGGAGCTAGAATCTAGGAAATCGGAAGAATTTCTACAAATCTTCACTGCGGTGAATTCAACAACTTTTGACGATTTTTAGAAGAAAGAGAAAAAATGAAAAAAAATCTGAAAAAAATGTAAATGATACCTCCAAAGTCAATCTACAAGGAAAAAAAGTTCAAGTTGTTTTGCATTGTCAAAAATGAGTTATAGGTGTTTCCGTTTTGCCCAAATCTATGGAAAAAAAACTCTTTTTTTTTTTTTTTTTTTCCTTTACACCGTAGCAATTCCAGATGATTTGCCGGACAGGGTATCATCACAATAAGATATCTGCAAGGCAGTGTACCATCCGGGTATCCTAGTGGTGAACTAAGGACGTGAGGGGTGTGCGTACGTAGGGAGTTTTAGAGGGAGAGGGAGAGGGAGAGACAACGAGCGCAAGGGGATGGAGAGAGAGGGTTAGAGTTAGAAAGAGAGGTGAGATTAGAAGTAGAAGAGAGAGATAGGGTTCTGAGGAGGCGTGAGGTGGCGGCTAGGAGGGAGGGAAGGTGGGTGAGGGCGAGGAAGTCGACGACAGGCGAGGACGGCAAGGAAGGCGACCAAGCGAGGACGGCGAGGAAGACGACCAAGCAAGGACGGCGAGGAGAATGACCAAGCGGAGAGCAAGACGACCACGCGGAGAGCAAGACGACCAAGTGAGGAGGTAGACGACCAAGCAGGGAGGGGGCGGCTGCTCAAGCTACGCCGCAACAGCCCGTGGCTGCTGTTTGGATTTGGGTCGTGCAGGTTTAGCACGAGGAGCAGAAGCAGCAGCTAGCTGCGAGGTGTAGCAGCCTCGTTGCGTGGAGCAACAACCTAACACCCCATGGCGAAACCCTAACACCCTAACACCTCATGCTTGAAACCCTAACACACCATGGACACCACTATCCTTGCGCACTTGAAACCCTAACCACCTGAGACACCCCCGCGTACGCACATCCCTGAGGTCAGTTTTCCAAACATGGAAACGGCGGTGCCGCCAAAATTAGGGTTTTATAAATTAGGGTTTCCAGATCTAGGGTCTCCAGATCTAGGGTTTGGTGTAAAAAGAACATTTTAAACCAAGTTAGACATTTTCACACATATTGAGCAGTGAGCACTTATATTCTACATAAAACCAGAGATCTTCAAAAAAAATTTAAAATTTATTTTAACCATAATATGCGGTGAAAACCTTGTTATCATCCGTTTGGATTATCATACTACAACATACTTTGTTCACAAAAAAATAAAACGTGAAATGGTAATTTTTCAAAAGATTTTAACTTCTACTCCTTGCACAATTGTTTTGAATATGCTACACTCGGTTTCTATGCCTAAAAATTGGTGAATATAAAACCAACATCATGTTGAACACAATTGTAAACAAATTAGACCTTGTGTAGTGCAAAGATTTGATACCAAGTGAAGTCAAAGTCTGTTGACCTACAAAATGCAAGAAAGAAAATGAACCATTTTCTAAATTTCAAATACTATGTTTCTATCCGTGCGGTGGATTGCAGCATAAAAGTATGGTGACTCTACATAGATGCATGGTTTGAGATCTTACGGTTGGAAGTCCAAAATGAGACGTCAAAATTTGATGCTTTTGCCACTATTTGGTTGTGGCAATTTTGGGGTGTTTTCTTGATGAAAAAACGCTTGGGGTTTTAGGGGTTAATTCCAGCGGATACCTATGTTCATTGAAATTTCAATATGCATATGCCCTTCATAACAGGTTTTTGGAGGTATTCAATTTATTGTATTTGCAATCATGGTTTGAAAGTTAGTTCATACCTAATAATGGGGACTTATGAGTTTTGTTAGAAGTCTCTATTGTTGTTAAGATTTTCCATACACATAAAGGAAAAAATAAAACTTTTAGAATTGACTGGAAAATAATTATTGTCTTTTGTGTGAATTGAAATTCTAAATCAGAGTCAAACGTTTTCTAGCAAGGGATTGGAAAAAACTTTACCTTCTCTAGTACAGAAAACTTATAAATCTTCAAAGCATTCATTTTTGATATATTGGATAACTATGTTTTGGATAACTATGTTTCGGATACTTTGGTCTTCGTAGAGGAAGACCATTGAATCAAGCGGTGCGTGGGGCGCAACGACTGGAACACAACTGTGTTCAGGAACGAGTTGAACAAGGGACAGGGGATGAAGTTAATCACGACCTTTTCCCACCATTCAATCCACAATCTGATAACAATTGTGGACAATTTGTAGCCTTAAGCGTTGATAGAGCTGAGGTTGAAGGTGGTGTACCGTTCTATGTAGGGAAGGTGATTGAAGATGGGATAAATCAAAGGAGTCATTAGATAAAGGTTTGTTGGTAGTGGCCCATCATGCGAGGGGAAAATGTTGACAAAACAAGGCGCACCGCACAACGGTATGCAAATTGCATGGATACATTCTAGGAGTCCTCATGTGGACCCACGGCTGGATAGAGAATGAGGCATGCAATTTTTTATGGATAGAGAAAGAACGATGACTGGCGCTTTCCGGACGAAAAGGCAAAATGTATTCGGATCGCAAGTTGAAAGCAAGATTTGAATCCTTCGGTCGGCTAAGGCTTACATATTAGAATATATTGCAATGCAAACCAAAGCAATTGACAACGACCAGTTGCAAGCAGCCTTGAATGATATGTAGTAGAGGAGGATACTACAATGAGTGTATGGTAATTGGTAATTGGCATGTAGGGTATGTCCAAGAGTAGTATATTGTAAGGGTAATGTAAGACGTTTGGTGACAAATTACCAATAAATCTGAGAGGTTTTTCCCATTGATTGATTACATCACCAAGTACAAGAATATACGCATTATATTAATTTCCTTCCTCTTATGTATCATGTTCCATGTGTAATATATTCATATCGATTGGCATTTATTGTATAGTATTCAAGTTTACGTAATTGCATATTTTGTACAGTACTTGACAAGCTTCTTTCCAAAAACATAATGCTGAATATGAAACAAATATTCATCAAATTCTAACCAAGTTCCATATTGAATTTGTCAAAAATGCCAGAAAAAAGCTTGTTGAATTAACATTTCTGGTTATACGGAAAATTGTTCCTAGATCTTAAATTTTATTTTTTAAAACAAGAATTAAAAAAATCAAATTGGGTTTTTTCAACGCATTGTCCGCCATTGTTACTAAGTGCACTTTTAAAAGGCCAAGTGCATAATTGCTTAATTGCGTGTTTATATGTTTATGGTTCCAAACATCACATTACACAATATTCCAATCACAGTTCCAATACTTCTCTTAATGACATTCTTTCAGAAGAAAATAACAAAACTAAAGAAAATAAAGAGATATCACTAAGCTTACCCTGGCGCACAACTATCACAGTTTTGGTCGTGATTTCATAATCCTCAACTACTTTGTACCTTCAGCTTGAGATACCAACAATTTTCTCCCTTCGGCCAGCTGCCAACAGTTATTTAACCTATTTCCAAATCTAAACTTTCAAATCGACTCACTAACTACCAACCAAAAATCAATTCTTAGACTTTAACTACAACAAATCAGTAACTTACCACAAAATTCATTTCACTATTCTATATAGCCTCACTCCTATATGTGCACCATCCTTGCAAACATCCAATATTAACCCAAAAATTGGCTTCTTCAACTGCTAAAGAGACACATTGATCCTGCCTTCCTTATTCTTTGATGGAAGTCACCTCGTTCTTTTGTAAGTTTTCATCTTCCTCCTCATCTTCCAAATGTTCTTCATTAAGTTGAGCCGTTAAGTCCTTGTTCAAAGCCCCCAAGACACGAACCTGTGCCTCCAACAACATTTTTTGGTTGTCGCGGTCCTTCAACATCTTTTGGAGCTCCTCAACCAATTTCTCTAATAAATCCAATAAAACACTTCTTGGATTTGCCACTTCAATACACGCGGTGTCCGCCACCTCTTTCTCCAACGCAACAATTCTGGCCTTCATATCCTCATTCTCCTTCTTTCCCAATTCCAGTTGCCAACTAGATTCATTATCCCAATTCTTCTTGCCAGCCTCCAATTCATCCACCTTCTTCTTCTAATCAGACCATTGATTCCTTAGCTCAGTGCAATCCTGTTGGTGAATTGCCACCAAGCTTTTCTGCAATTTGATTTCCTTAGCCCAATTCTCCTCCTTCTCTTTAAGTTGTTGCTCCCACTTCGACTGCTTAATGACATTCGCTATAGTGATGCGTTGTAAGTGATTAATCTTCTTACTATACACCTCGAGGACCTTGCTCCTCACTACCAATTCCTTGCGTAAATTGGTCTCGTCGTCCATCTTGTCCACCATCCGTTGTAGCTGAGTGATCTGTTCTAAGATAAATATCTTCAAACCACCCGTCTGCAAAACAGCTTCCAAAGCACCAATACGTTGGAAATATTTCACTGAAAGTGATACCTTGATAACAGAATTGAAAATTGGACAAACCAATTCTTGTGATGTGGAGCTTGAGTTGTCTCGGTTCTGTTCCCTCATCCTATTGATTTCCACCAATTCAACTCCTTCCGATACTCACACCAACGCTTGTATTGTCTTTTGTGGTAGTAGTGGTTCGTAATTTTCAAAGTTAACCAAAATTACCATTAAGCGAGCCCACCTAACCAGATCGTTTCCAGGGATTTTTATCCTGTGTGAAACTCTCTAAATCTTAACAACATTTCACACTTAATACCTCAGCATCTCGGAGGATGGCTTCCCGGGTACCTTAGTGACTCGTAACAAGTATCCACAAGTGTTTAGTTTAAACTCTGATGAACGTCAGAGTAGTTTACTAGTAAGTTTTTACAATGCCCAAAAAATTACTGCCTTTCGTTCTTGCAGTCCAGAGGCCACAATATCCACAATCTAACTGTACACCTTCAAAGAGTTGAAAGGTTGCAGCCAGTTTATTGGTCTTCATAATCTATAGGAAAATAGTCTGGATAAACCGATCACGCAAAACCGGGTTTCAACTGCAACTACGTTCAATGAATCAAAGAAGGAAGATACAAGGCTTGCAGCAGTCTAATGCTAAGCAACTCACACAAAAAAGGCAACTTTCCACGGGGATCGTCGGAACCCATCCACTGTAAGGGTAGAAACCTCGGAATATTCCGGACTCAAGCTTAACCGGGATCTCTCCAGGTGTACCAAGAGGGAGGATATCACCCCTCCTCTCCACCAATCCAAACACTTCCCACTTAAAGGAGTTTATCATAAATAGCCGTGGCCTTCCTGGATCCCATCTGACAAGCAACTCTTCCGGGTCCTACTGGTCAAGGATTTGGAGTAGATCTCGGATCTTACTCCACCTATCTAACTTGGATATCCTACACCCTCCGGGAAGCTTCTACTCACATTTAATCACATAACACTCAAGAAGCCACAACTTTGCACATTTTAGCAAAGACTCACTAGAAGGAATCAACCCTCTACACCTCTACTCACACAAGCTCAATAAAAGACTCTAGACACAAGCAATGAAGGCAAGACACAAGCAAAGGAACAAAGAGAAGCGTACTTAACACAAGAGCCCAAGGCTCCTTAGGTACACAAAGGCTACTAGCTACCCTCCAAAATAAGATCCCCAAAAGGTGGAAATGGCATTTAGCTCCTGGATGGTGCACAAAGCCAGTAGCTATCCTCTTAAACTAGATTCACAAAATGACAAAATGACATCTAGATCCTAAAATCAAGGGTAGCCTAGTCACTGGTGGATTACCGGTAGACCCATAAACCGGAAGTCTCCCGGTCCAAGACCGGTAAAACATTCCCTAACAAAAGTAAGTAGTCGGAGTAATCACTCAAGTGATAGTGACTGAGTGCGCAATGGGGCCCAATGACATCACTACTCTCACCCTAGTGTTTATATCTAGCAACTTTAACAACATCCCATCAACTGATGCGATAAATCAACAATACCACATAACATATAACAAAGGCTTAATCGGAAGACCCATCCGGAAGAGTGGAATCATCTCCCGGTAGATCCCAGGAAGGATTGACCGGAAGATTGAGTTTAAAAACTCAACCACCTTCCTCAAAGTATTCTCCTTTCGTAATCCCTTCCTACTTGTTCGGGTCAATCTTGGAAAGCATCCGTGTGACCAGTGAAGTCATGTTGTCGGGGATGGACTTACTCCGAGATGTACCTTGTATTTACACCAATCTCACTATGAACTTATGACAAACTCTGGTCCGGCCCAGAAAAAATAAGTATACCGGACAACCGGTGTACTTTCTCCGGAACTCTTTATTAGACTAATGTGGATGTGGATATTACACGTATCTAGTAACACGACAAACCAAACACTATTACAATTGACCCCTTCAAGGAGATGCCTTGGAAAAACAAGAAGTTGGAAGGGGGTTTCCTGGTTGACCGGGAAGACCGGGAAAAAGATAGGAAAATTAGACAAGACCTAGAGATGAGGAGAGAATGGAGAAAACATTAAAGAAGATTTTTGCCACAAGGTTGGGACAATGGAAAACATACAATATGACACTAAGGTAGACTTGCAAGTGCAAGAAACCAAGATCTAGGACATACAAGGTCTAGATAGAGTCTACCAATAGACTTTTCTCTAGACCGGAGAGGAGGTAACCGGAGGTCACCCCAGGAGAAGAAAAGAGAGAAGAGACTTGATAAACAAGAAAGTTTGCACAAATAAAAAAAACCCAATATTTGGCAAGAATCACATTTTCCACAACTTCTTGCCTCTTCTTTGTTGCACCCGCAACCTCCTTGAAATCGCGGTCTTCTCTCTTGAATCTTCTCGCCGTGGCCATAAATCTCCTTGCACTACCTCCATGCCTAGGAATCTCCACCATCGTTGTCAAAAAGCCTCCTCCACCACCAAACCCTAGATTTGATGCTTCAAACCCTAGGTATCACCAACTCTCCTCCAAAACTCTATCTTCCGCGCCCTTCCTTCACCACCTTCAACACCCTTGAAAAGCCTCGAAGAGCCTCCTCCAACACCCTCATTTTTCTTGAAATCACCTTCTTCTTACAACCTTCTTCTTCACCACCTTCTTCTTTACAATCTCAACTCTTCACCACCTTCTTCTTCACAACCCCAACTCCCAAGAGAGAGAAAAAGAGAGAAAGAGAGAGAGAAAAATAAATTAGAGGGGAGGATTAGAGAGGGAGGAGGGACGGAGTTGCTGGAGAGGGATAAGGAGTTGCTGGAGAGGAAGGTGAGGGTCAGGGTCGGGGGAGGAAAGGCTGGGGTCGACTGGAGACTCAGGGGCTTGGCTGGTTTGAGACCCGGGGGCTGGGTTGAAGCCCGGGTAGGGTCGAGGCCCGGGTCCGGCACATGTCCGAGGCTGCTGCTACCCGGGTAATACCTGAGTACCACGAGTATCCAGCCCATACCCGGATTGATACTCGGATATGTTTTTTTAAATTATTATTATTATATATATATTTTTTATATTTTATATTTTTTAATTTTTAAATTTGATTTGTCTTTTTCCTCATATAAAATCAAGTGCCAATTTTGCAAATGGGAACTTATACTCCTACAACAACAACGTAAAACCTAAACAACTACTACGAACACTACTAAGTATACTATCTAGTTGATGAAGACTTTGACTAGTTAGTTTAGTCTTAAGTGGTGATTTGGACTTTTGTCTCGGAGATCCTTCCCGGACATTCTTTCTAGGTCTTTCCAGGCACAACTTTGGTAGATTTAAGGCCCGGTTTTATCACCACTTTAACACTAATTAACTAGTTAAGCATTCATCAACTTTCACTAATTGTTATACAATTTACTTCTACGTAATACTAACTACTTTTCCGGTTATCTAAGACTAAAAATCACAATTTAACTAATTTTTTTGATAGGGGCAACCAAGTGGAAGTTTCAGACTCCCACAATTTGGCTCCCAGCTCTGGTGCCACGAGCTGTGCTACCAATACATCCTTTTGCTTCCCCTCCGATGGATGCTTCAATTCGTACCGGATCACCTCACACACATAAAACACGCAATTAAGCAATTATGCACTTGGCCTTTTAAAAGTGCACTTAGTGACAACGGCGGCCAATGCGTTGGATCAAATTAAGTTTTGTTTGATTTCCTGTTTTCTTTATAAAAAAATTTAGGATCTGAGAATAATTTTCAATATAACCAAAAATGTTAATTCAATAAGTTTTTTTTGGCATTTTTGACAAATTTGATATGGAACTTGGTTAGAATTTGATAAATATTTGTTTCATACTCAGTAGTATGTTTTTGGAAAGAAGCTTGTCAAGTAACTATACAAAATACGCAATTATGTAAACTAAAACACTGCGCAATGAATGGCAATTGATTTGAATATATTACACATGGAACATGATACATAAGAAGAAGAAAATCAACATATTGCATATATTCTTGTACTTGGTGATGTAATCAAACAATGGAAAAAACCTCTCGGATTTATTGGTCAATTGTTACCAAACCCTTTACATAACCTTTGTGGTAGGCTACTCTTGCATATATCCTACATGCCAATCACCATACACCATACACTCATTGTAGTATCCTCCTTTACTACATATCCTTTGTGGTAGGCTACTCTTGCATATATCCTACATGCCAATCACCATACACCATACACTCATTGTAGTATCCTCCTTTACTACATATCATTCAAGGCTTCTTGCAACCGCTCATTGTCAATTGCTTCGGTTTGCATTGCAATATATTCTAGTATGTGAGCTTTAGCTGACTGAAAAATCCGAATCTTGCTTTCAACTTGCGATCCGAATATATTTCGCTTTCTCCTCCGAAAAGCGCCAGCCACTATTCTCTCAGGTTCATCTATCCACGAAAAGATGCATGCCTCTTTCTCTACCCAACTATGGCTCTCACACGTGGGCTCCCAGAATGCATCCATGCAATTTGCATATCGTTGTGCGGTGGATCCTGTTCTGTCAACATTTTCTCTTTGCATGATGGGCCAATACCAACAAACCTTCATCTTATGACTCCTTTGATTTTTCCCATCTTCAATCACCTTCCCTACATAGAATGGTATACCACCTTCAACCTCAGTTCTATCAACACTTAGGGCTATAAATTGTCCACAATTAATATCTGATTGTGGATTGAATGGTGGAAACGGGTCGTGATTAACTTCATCCCCTGCTCCTTGTTCGATTTGTTCTTGAATATGGTTGCGTTCCGTTCATTGTGCCCTACGCACTGCTTGATTCGATGGTCTTCCTCTACGCGGACCAAAATATCCTCGAGAGTCTGCATTTGGAAGTATAGCCACAATTTGGTCCGCGACGGTTACTTCTCAATTTTCGTCGCCTGGGCCGTTGACTTCATCTAATGAAACACGTTCCGTAGTTGCGGTATTGAACACATCTGAAGGCCAAAATGGTAAAGACTGATGCTCGTTGCTACGGTCTTTGTGTGGAAATTTGGCTAAATACAGTTTCAATTTCTCGGCCTCCACTTTAGTATCACGGTTCCTTTCCACATGTTGCAATCTTTCAATGCACCTCTGTTTATAGGCAATGAAGTCATCCAACGCTTTTAGCTCCCGTTTGTCCGCTGCAAACACATTTGTGAACGCTCGTCGCTCATCTCTACTTGGCAGCGACCTCAAAGTCTTTGTCCCTGTCTTCGGTCCCCAAACATCATTGCACTAATGTTTGTGTTGCACTTGAACCTCGTGGGTCCCATTTTAATCATCTATATAGAATCGCATGTGGTGTGGAAATGTTATGCCAACCAATGAATCCGGACCTATTAGTAGGTGGGGTGTTATGAACTGTTTCTAATCCCACACATTCTCTAACAGCCGTGCGGTGACAAATGCCTCCGTAGGAGACGATCTCCGTTCTATAAGGTCAAACATTTCTTTTAAGGATTCCACGTCCGATCTCTTCAAAGTACTTGATATACAACTGAAGCGTTGATCAATATCTTCATGTGTATGGCCCACTATAAAGAAAGAGAGTTCCACCTTTTGAAAAAATCCCAATCCCACCAAGGATGCGCAGAGCAAACATATAGATGTTTTTATTCTCACGGGTGCAATTATCTGCTTGGATGCATATTGTTGGTGGCAAAAATCCCTTCCTCCGCAACACGTCTCCAATCACATACAATAATGTGCTCACGACCTGGTTGCTGTCATGTTTGTGGTGAGCTCCAAACCATACGTCGCAATACAAACCGATTCCATGTACTAGAGCTCCGCATAGATGGGTCTTCACAAACCGGTGTTCAATGTTCTTTACGGTTTGACGCATTCTGGGTACTATGGTCGTGTTTTGGTCCGTGCCATCCACAATGATGCACATGTACAACTCAGGGTGGATATAACATGACCTCTTGAATATCCAATAATGCCTACGTTCCTCCATCTGGATGCGTAGATGCAACATAAACAATTCTTTGATCCTAATCCTTGCATCAGCATTGGTTGTTCCCTCCATAGCACATTTATATTCCCAACAATGATAACACTTTGAGAACCTTGAGAATGGTGGAACTTGGACATGGGGATATCTCAAACGCCACATCCTATGGAACGAGCTAATTGAAATGGTTTCTCCATTGCATATTCTCTTCACCTCTTCATTCACGTAATTGAATACGTCAAATTTTATTGTATTCATTGGAAGGAGAATAAGAGGCACGACTATGTTGTCATCCTTACGGCAAATAGAACGATGAGGTTGAGGACATCCAGCTTCTTCCACAAATGATTTGAAGCAAGCCTCTACAGTAGACATTCTAGTGCTCTCTCTAATCGGATTCGATAGTGTGTTACCGTGGATTGCCGTCACTCTATCGTATATTAAACAATCTTTCTTCAACTCTTTAAAACGCCGTTGCGAATAACCAACCCCAAGAGCGTAGTAAGCATTGCAAACATGCCTGCCATCTAACTTTGTTTCAAATTTATCCCGACGAAATCCTTCCGTTCGTGTATAAAAAGAAACCAACATTTGTCTTATCCATGTACTTCGGATTGAATACTCTGGTGCCCAAGCACTATATTGCATGTCTAAAATATGCCTAGCTGGAATGTCCCTCAAACAATTTTGCTTGCATCCTCCCTGTGCTATTGCCCTTTCCACGCTTGCCAAAGATACCTTACTTGCTGCAGTTTCTGTCACATTTAACTCGTTTGAAACTATCCTTCTTCTATTCTACATAGAATACGGTCGGCACGTTGTTCTAACGTGAGCAAATCCCTCCACATGGGGCAAATCTCGAATGTTAGAGGGGGTGCATTGAGAAAATGGTGAACTCTCATCAACGGGGTTTGAAGCTTGGCTACTCCACAAAGATCTTTCACTCAATTCGGGGGTGATAGATTGCCCTTGAACATCAAATCCTCGGGCCATTGTCCGTGTAGGTGAAATATAAGATCTATCTTCACCATGGGTATTTGGAAAATTAGGTGTTGTGGCCAAGTCACAAAGCAATGACCGGTTCCATCGAATGATCAAGTCCATACATGAACCAAGCCGTTCACCCACAACTTCTCCTGTCCAATGTAATGCATCGTCAACCCGAATTATACGCACTGCCACCTCAGATGGAAACATTCTACATCCATGCAATACCATTCCACTTTCAAAGGCATGCTCCCTTTTTGCCAAACCCGCGACAATGCCTATTTTGGAGAGCAATTCTACAGTCCTTCCCCCTTCAAAATCACCTATCCCAACCGATCTCTCTTGAATTTGGCGCGCCCGTGCTACTCGTATCAACCGAGCCCCCACTGAACGATTAGGAAGGATATTTGATCTGCGAATGTTTTGAGGTTCTAAAGGAATATGGGATGTTCCGCTTTTCATCAATACTATTTGACAAATATAGACACGATAGTGGAAAAATTGTCAAAATATATATATTTTTTTCCAATTCAAAAGCATCATTCATCCAATAGACTACTCACTCATAGACATATACTTATACTCTCACATGTAATGATTGATCATTTATAAGATTCACAAGCAGAGCTAATTGGACAAAATTGCAATTTCAAGTGATTCAATGTAAAGCACGATACATATGATACATCCAAAAAGCCATCATATCGGTATAAGAAGGTATTCCTAACTTGGATTTTAATTGTGAGTATCAGAGGGCGTGGTACCGGAGTTCAACGCCGCTCTATATGACGATATCACCAATCAGTTTTCGTTGCCAAAACTTATGCTCTTCTTTTCGTTCCAAAATCTTTACGACCTAACTATAACAAACACATTAGTGTCATTATATAACACATGATGAAAACAACCTATAATCTTCGTATATTAACTCCTCAAATTCATTTACGATTTTACATTAAATATAGGTACTAATTGTTGATCCTACTCCAAAGTGTAAATTAAAAGTCAACAACATTTATTTGATGTCCTAATTATTACATCTCAACAATGATCCATTGATCAATATAATTATCAAAAGAACATAAATGTTGGCCGTACAGCTTAAAAGATTATAAGGTTTGAAGTTGAGGAAAAGATTCATTCTCATCCCTACTATAAGGGTATAGGATCAAATTTGACTTCACTTTGTATTTCATTTTTGCACTAAAGAAAGTATAAATATTCTATTGTTTTGTTAATAGTTTTTGTTAGTTCCTTAGAACCAAGTTTAAGAGGTAGAAAATAAAAGCGTATTACAAGAATAATGTGCAATGAATACAGATTCATTATTTGCTACATCGTGATATATTACTTTGAAAATGTTAAAATGTTCTAGAATGACAATTGTAACGGTTAAGAAGAAATTTCTCACTAACAGATATCAAAAACAGTAGAAGGGAATGCTTTGAAGATTTATAAGCTTTTTTTACTATAGAAGGTATGGTTTTTTCGAATCATTTTCCTGAAAACATTTGACTCAGATTTAGATCTATATACAATTAGAAATTCACACAAAATATAATAATTATTTTCTAGTCCATTCTAAAAGTCTTATTTTTCCTTTATGGGTATGGAAAATCTTAATGGCAATAGAGAGTAATAGCAAAAGTTGTAAGTTCCAATATTAGATATGAACTAACTTTCAAACCATCAACCCAAACACAAAAATTTAAATACCTCCAAAAAGTTGTTATGAAGGACATTTTTATATTAAAATTTCAATGAGCGTAAGTATCCTCAAGGAACAAACCCCTAAATTTCCAAGCCTTTTTCCATCAAGAAACACCCCAAAACTACCACAACCAAAAAGTGGCAAAGCATCTAATTTTGACGTCTAATTGAAAGAAATGAAAAATTACCAATTCACGTTTTACCTATTTTTTAACACAAATATGGAATACTTCGATAATCCAAACGGTTGATACTAAGGTTTTCACCACATATTGTGGTAAAAAAAAATAATGGCAAAGACTTTGAAGATCACTAGTTTTTATGTAGAAAACAAGTTTTTTTCCCCCTTCCTCAAAATGTCTAAAAATGTTCGACTTGGGTTAAAATGTATTTTTTACACTAAACAAATTTTTTTTTGGTAAGAAAAAAGACGATAATATTTATATGCATAAAAGTAGATTGTTTGACCATTCAATAATATTCTTTATATGTATAATAGTAGAGTGTTTGACCACAAGGTAATATTCTTAAAATAAGGTAATATTTGGTATATGTATAAAAGTAGAGTAGTTAACCACAAAGTTTAGAAATCCATATAAGGCAGCCATTTCATAATAGTGAGTCTCTTTTTTATGATCATCCAAAGGTGAGCTCCACATATCATGTTTTTAGATGTTTTTAGATGGTCAAGATTTCTACTTCATCCTATCATGTTGTTCACTGGTTTTTATGTGATTGCAGGTTCAAAGCGGAGAGTAGCACGTCCTTTCTAAACTAATCAGGTGCACAACCATTCTAAACTACTTATAATTTAATTTTGTTTGCATTATATCCTGTAAACTTCAGTTTAGGGGTTAAGGTTGGGTCATTACTTAATTGGAAAACATGAGACACTACATCTGAAAACCCTAATGATCTAATCTTTGTCGGCGATCTGGAAACCCTAATGATCTAATCTTTGTCGGCGATCTGGAAACCCTAATTTTTGGAACCCTAATTTCGGCGGCGCCGCCATTTTCATGGTTGGACTTCTCACCTTAGGGGGTGCGTACGCGGAGGTGTCTTTAGCTTTCGACTAGTGTGTCTTAGGTTTTCACCTAGGGTGTCTTAGGATTTCTCCTAGGGTGTATTAGGGTTTCACCCAGAGAACGAGGTGCAAGTGTACAACCTATGAGTGAGTGAGTAACGCTCCAAGCTGCGTGAACAACCTGTGAGTGAGTGAGTAACGCTCCAAGCCGCGTGAACAACCTGCGAGTAGATGAGTGAACAACGTACCCTAAACCTACAAGCTACATCACCAACTCGCAAGCAACATCACCAACTTGCAAACGTCCTAACTAATCTAGTGGTCCTCTCTCCTCACTTCACCCTCATCTCTCTCCTTCTCTCTCCTCCATGTGTTGTGCGTGTCGAAGTCAGTAGTATGAAAGGGTCAGAGCGGCGTGGTGGAATTCGGAGCGGCGTTGGCACTGTGGGCGGGCTAGGGTTTGGCGTCGGCAATGATGAGCGGCTCAACTCTCTTACGGCCCCTGCGTACGCATGGAGCTCTTGATCGTGCTGTTGCTCTTGGTTGATACCCCTTCCAGAGTTTGTTGATACCCATTATTTAGTCATATATCCGGTCATACCCTGATCCAGTCGTATACCCGGTCAAACCTTGTATCGCTGTAAGGGGGAAAAAAAAAAAAAAAAAAAAGAGTTTTTTTTCCATAATTTTTGACGGAATTGAAATGCCTATAAGTAATTTTTAACAGTTCAAAACAACTTGAATTTTTTTCCCTTGTAGATTGAATTTGGAGGTATCATTCCAATTTTTTTCGGATTTTTTTAATTTTTTCTCTTTTTTCTAAAAATCCTCAAAGGTCGCTGAAATCACCATAGTGAAGATTTGCAGAATTTCTTCCGATTTCGTAGATTCTAGCTCCAGCTCTAAATCTAAATTTGAGTCATTAACATGATATTTTGTGATTTTGAATCCAAATAATGAAATGAAGTTTATGAAGCCTACTTTCCATTCCAATTTGAAAATATGAATTTTTTTTTAAAAATTCAAAAAAAATTGTATAAATTTTGTAAGAAAATCCGGGCATACTTTTGTGGTTTATTTGCTGAAGTTAGCCAAGTCCATAATTCTTTAATTGCATATTAATTTCAGATTTAGAGCGGAAGCCACTTTTTGGCATTTCATCCGCAAGTTTTCATCCACTGTTTTCATTCCTTTATTGGCATTTCATTCGTTGATTTTTTTGCCTTTACATCCGCTGTGTTTTTGCCTCCTCATCCGTTGTTTTTACAAATTTCATCCGTTGTGATTTTCCATCAGCTGTGAATCGTCATCCTCTGTTTTCATCCGTGCTACGATTTTCATCTGTTATGGATGAAACTGTAATTTGCGCAGATTCACTTAACAGTGAGTTAATAACATCCAAAATAATAATTTTTTTGGAATTTTGACTTCGGATTTGAACTTTTTAGGTGTGTTTTCATCCAATAGGACAGAAAAAAAATCGGACTAATGATTTTAAAAATTGACATTTTGTAGAGTCTTAAAAATTAGGGGTTTACCTTTACAAGTCAAGGAAGCCACATTTGAGTTGTAACATGATGCTTTTGTGTATTTTTCTTAGAAGGTGTAAGCATTGATGTATATGAACATACACCGTATTGACGATTGTATATTGTTTGTGATTATGATGAGGTTTCTTGTATGTGACATCATGGCACCACCACTTCCAATCGAAAGGCGCTGGGAGGAGTATGGTTGGTGGATTGCAGTAGACGCGGCGTCTAAGCCAGTATTGTGGCTCACGAAACATCCATTTCAAATAGGGATGCGCACATCAGCATTGGGGAAGCCCTTCGCTGAACTTCGAGCAATTAATCTTCGACCAGACAATATGGTCTATGCAGTTTGCGAATCGGGGGTTGGCCAAACGGCAACAAAGACTTGTCTTTCAAAGAAGTTGCTTCTAGCATCTGTTCCTACAGATCTCCTTCAACATTCAAGGCGGGTGAATAACATAACCTCCTTACAGACATTTTGGCTCAACACGGATCTTACGGTGCGCACTGCTAGGCATGAGCATGTGTTGGCATGTTTGGCGTTATCTGAAGAGGATAAGGCACGCGCTAGAAGATTTATGAGTGCTCATACCATGTATGAGGCATTACGGCGGACGGAGCCAGAGCGTGCAAGTGTTGAGCGTGCAAGTCTACCAGCGGATCCAGAGGAGACCGAGCCCATTTATCGCGCGTTAGCAAGGCCGACACGGTTGGATTGGCGGCCGTCCAGTGAACTGCCACCATCACGTGTTCGTGCACTAACAAGTGGTCATCCATCTAAGCGGCCACAACGTGAAGAGGGCAACATAGCTCTAGATTCTGATGGATGGCCCTCGCGTGGCTGTTCGGAGACATTGCGTGGCCGTTCACAGACACCGCGTGGCCGCTCAGAGACATCACGTGGCACGGCTTCGACATTGCGTGCCAGGGCATCGACGCCGAGGGGCAGGACATCGCCATCGCGTGGCACGGGCCGTGAATCGATAGCTGGACAAGCTGAAACTCATCGTAGATCCTCAACATCTTCAGCGGGTGTCTCTGTGAGTTTGTCGGCCATGGATGACGACTTGCACAACTTTTCTGATTAGTCATTGGGAGATTCAGAGGAAGAGGCAGACATTCCAGCAACCGTTCCAACTTCTAGGCATTTGAAAGCGCCAGTACCTATGAAGGAGGAAGTTGCGAGAGGTTCTATATGGGGCGACATTGTGTTCAAGGCACACATTGACCGCATCGTCGAAGTGGTGAATCCGGAGACAAACCATCGGATATTGTCACGGAAGAGGAATTCATAAGTGTATCACTTCTTACGAGATCCCCAGAATAGGACCGGAGTGAATAAATTTGTACTTCGTCCAATCCGGTACCTCGTGGATATCACTACCGACACTGGCATGGTTGAGCGTGAGGGAGTGGATTTCTCGGTTACTGGAGCAACACAAGAGTTTGAATGGATGTTCTTAAGCCATGCGGGTGCTTCTATATACGGTACTGCGGGCTCTCAACTATCTTGGCTTCAAGAGCATATCATTTGGGAGCCTGTGGACGGGCAACACGTTGTAGCTGCTTGCAAGTATGCGAAGGAGCAGTGCATGAGCGGCAACATCCCTCTATCTGAGTATCAGAAGACGTTTGAGGAGCAGGAGGCTACCTTTGTTGTGTACGATGATCGACGACTTTACATTAACAAGTCAGTACAGGTCAATAATGCGGAGTGGCAAAGAAAACAACTTTCCACCATGAATGAGGATTTGGTGAAGCTCCAACAGATATGGAATCTGTATGGTAGGCCTGATAGCTTGGTCCGGGCGGACGATGAACGCAGGGCTATTGCACTGGTGAGCGCTGCAAGTGCCGTACGGAAACTGCCTCACAAAGATGACAACAAGATTACAATGTCCACACTGGCAAAGATCATGGAGGACCTAACCAATCATATTTGGAATCCCAGCAATGAGTGCTATGAAGCTGCCCTTCAAGTCAGCAAGGACTACGAAAACGGCTTCTTGTTTTACAACAAAGATGAGGAAAAGAGGTGGAAGGCTTTGGCACTGAAGAAGACCTTGGATCCGAATGCGGATGTTTGACCGAGGCGGAAGCGGATGACCGGGCATTGGTTGAGGCCGCTTGGGAGGCTTCCAGATTCGTATTATCTCGAGGTTGCAAAGGCATGAACAGCTAAGCCAGTAGGCGAGGATGGACATAGACCTCGTCAAGCACTTTACTTCAACGGCGTTAAAGACCAAAATCCAAGGACTCATACCCTTGCCGGTGTATGTGAGCGCATTATGAGACGAGAAGCGGTGATAAATACCATTCGCTGGTTGATGGTAGAGAACAAGGAATCTTCACCGAATTCCATGGAAGAGTTCTTTCGTATATCTATACGGAAGTATTTTCCAGGAGACAAGGAGCAACTTGACAAATTTGCTGAGCTATTGGATAGCAAAACAAGAACCAAATGGGGTGCGCCGCAGCAAGAGAAGGTGTCAAAGCTCAAAGACATAAGCGACCTCATCCCTCCTTTCATCAAGGTACATTATCAGGTTGTTGCAGCAAAGGGGCAAGGCCAGAATGCACCATCCGTATGTAAGGGAGTTGCAAACACTACCAATTGGAAGTGGCAGTTGCATGTTCAGAGGCCACGCAAAAATGACACACAAGATCTGCTTTTGATTCTGAGTAGAAGAGGACTATTCCGTTCAGAGTATGCGGAGTTGACACGGCCATACCTGTGGATTATTGATTGTCGCTGTGGCGGTGGAAGGCATGGCAACAGTCATTGGGAAGATGAACAATTCACTAGAATCTTTGCACAACTGGTGTTATGGATGACGACCGTTGAACGATGGAACGTCATTTTCCTAATACCACCGGCCGTGTTTGCCACCGAAGAGTTGATTACGAAGTTGAAGCTCCCGGAGGGTTGCTCTCATTGGCGTGGATGTTGGGCGTTTGGTCAGACCTCGGTTGATCATCCTCTGAACTTTATAGAGGGAGGACGCTTACAACAAGCAGTTGAACCAATAGGCGATATCATTATTTGTCTCCAACATCCAGCTGGATTGTCTGTTGAGGCAAACTTTATAACTGGCCGCCGTCCACTTCCTCTTTTATTTGATAATAACCATGGTGAAGCACGAGAGCCTTCTGCTGTTGATGCTCTCGAGAGATCTCCATCTGAGTTATCAAGACTGGTGGGTTCGTACTTGCCTCGGGGTTGGGGTTTGGTGGTATGTAACATGTCAACAGCGATTCCGACTATACTACACTCGAATTTCCAAGGATATGAGATCATTGTCATTGACGATTGCAGCGAGAGGATTTTGTTCTTGTACGGTGAGTTGTCCAACAACTTCCAAGGGCATTTGTTGATGTCTAACAACATCGATGGAACGGACAATGCTCCCACTAGTGTGGATGCTACTGAAGATGCGATTCCTTTACGAACGGAAGGTGACGATGATGTGGATTTCTACACCCATTTGAACAAAAGATTGCCACGTGAATATGGGACTAATGAATCCACGCCTGACAGTCGCTTGCCCGACTCGCAACGAAGCAGTGAAGCAGAAGAAGAGGAAGACGAGGAGGACGATGAAGAGGAAGATGAAGGTGAAGACGGGGGAGCACCTAGGAGAGACGTGGTTCTAACAACGCCGCCGCCGCATGTGGGAGTTTGTGTACATGAGACACCTGTTGGAATGGGGGATGATACCAGGGTACTGGATGTTCCTTCAGAGGCACCAACAAATGGGATGAACGTATCCATTTCTCAACTGTCAGAATCAGAGCAGTGTATGAGTGATTCTCTCATGTTTTTTTCGGAGTTGAGTAGGGGTTGACAGTCTTTGGGGCCTACTCCATCAGAGCTTGGATCTGCGACATATGGGAGCGCTGAAGGTATTGGAGGTGGCACTGGACCAATATTGCCATTTGTTTCAAGACAGAGCAAACCGGAAGATGTTGCTGAATTTCGGGAGACCTTCACTGCACCGATGACATTTAGGGATGGCTTCTATTATGATGCAGATGGCGTAAGGCACATGCGGCACGGCGACCCTGGCAGCTACAGATATGAACAGTTTACATCAGCCAGTCTTGGAGATAGTCCG
The DNA here is from genome assembly GCA_963971425.1 of Bryoerythrophyllum caledonicum. NCBI lineage: Eukaryota > Viridiplantae > Streptophyta > Bryopsida > Pottiales > Pottiaceae > Bryoerythrophyllum > Bryoerythrophyllum caledonicum. The sequence goes on along the minus strand of OZ020526.1, from coordinate 1,581,153 downwards.
GTGCGAGAAGAGGAGTTGGCTGAAATGGTAAATACTGCCATGGAACACGCTACGGGAGTAATATCACCATAGGATGATGAAGACTCTGAGGTTATACCGTCGCTAAGCATACATGATGTTTAGGTGACTAGTACAGTGTGATTGGTATATTTGCTTTAGAGACGGTTTGTTTGATTGTAGTATATGATCTTTGTAGTATTCAATAGTTATATCATGTATGGTTTTATATATATGAAAAATATAGAGTTCTAAACCTGACACTTCATCATTGTATTGCGTGCTTTATCATTACATCTCCTACAAATTGTATTTGTAACACGACACTAAAATTTATTTAAATTCATATAAAATTTATTTCATGCAACAAATTGTATATGAATAGTTTCTTGTAAGTACATGGTCAATGTAATATTGTTAATGGAATAAAAATGAAATACCATAATTATATATTATGCATAATCCTACCGAAATGGTGAAAATGATTTACTTGTGTACACATTGAGAAACCAATATTCAATGAAATTGTCACAAAAATATAGCAAAGAAAAAATAGGGATTGTCGGATTTTTTTTCCTTCCAAAAGACATTTCCGCTCAAAATCTTGTTGTTATTGAGCGCCAATTAGCGCACTTGGCCGAGTGCATAATTGCATAATTGCGTGTTATAATTGGAATACAACAAAGTAGTCACCTTCCCAGCTTCCCTCCTACTTTCCAGCTCTGCGTGAATTTGTGTAGCTACTAAAGAAGAAGAAGAAGAACGCCGGTCCCCGCTAGGGGGTCTAGTTTCCATCATAGTGCTTGAATATCGTCAAGTAGTGGTTGGTATTTATTTGTTTTGTTTGCAATAGTGTCCGGAGAGAATCTATCATTGCAGAATGTGAATTCAATAAACTGAATAGTGAGACTAGGGTCTATGTGGTTTGGTGGGGGGTCTTTGTATGGAAGTCCTCTAACACATAGTAGGTCCGGTTTGAGTCTTGCATTACAGTGGCATTTTTTAGTATGACAGTCTGATAGATGCATGGTAATAGCCAAGGAGGGACCATATTTTCTTGTGGGTTGTCATTAAAGGTTCCGGCATTCATGAGAATGAAACACCGGGATTTGGTTGATGATATAAGTAGTTTACGAATAGCCCATACGGCTTTGTTGTATCTTTTGACAATTAGTGAGTGTATATGGGGGTTTTGGCACTTGAGTAAGACATGTAGCCATGTGTCCGGGTCCGTGGTGTTGCAAATTGGACATGTTATTGTAGGAAATCTTTCTATTCCAAAGAAGAGTTGTTTGCGGGCATTACCCATGTATTGTCCGGTGCGCATGGTTGTCTATCGTGACATTGTGACAGTGACGTGCCGTCATGACGCGACATGTCGTGACGGACCCTCTCGTCACGACACAATAGAGTCAACCTAGGGTCAAAGATGAACTTTACCCCTTTGTATGGTACATTAGTTACCTCAGCGTCGACGTGGCCGTCATATGTGGCAATGAAATCCAACGTGGCTATCCTAGATGGCAGTGATATCCAATGTGTATACCATCATTTTACCTTAGTGAGTTAATTCTAAATTCCCCTCAACTCCAATTTGAAGGCAGTCCGCGGGCACTCCGGAACAAGTCCGCGGGCAGTCCGCAGTCAGTCCGCGTCTAGTCCGCGGTCAGTCCGCGGCCAGTCTACGACTAGTCCGCGGTCACTCCGAGGCTAGTCCGCGGCCAGTCCGCGGTCAGTCCGGAACGAGTCCGCGGCCAGTCCGCGGCCATTCCAAGTTCAGCCCGCGGGCTGTCCACAGCCATTCCACGTACCCCCTCACCTTGGAGCGGACATAGCACACGGAGTTCTTGCTCAAATCTTATGTTTGATGACATTTTGGACATCTACGTTTTACAAGCATGTCGAAAATGTCCTCACACTTGATATTTAAGCAAGTAATCAAGCTCATATGGCCTCCTGTCCGCGGGCAGTCCGCGGGCTGTCCGCAGCCATTCTGCATACCCCCTCAACTTTGAGCGGACATAGCGCACGGAATTCTTGCTCAAATCTTACGTGTGAGGACGTTTTGGACATCTACGTTTCACAAGCATGTCAAAAATGTCCTCAAACTTGACATTCAAGTAAGTAATCTAGCTGATATGGCCTCCTGTCTGCGGGCAGTCCGCGGGCTGTCTGCAGCCATTCCGCGTACCCCCTCAGCTTTGAGCGGACATAGCGCAAGGAGTCCTTGCTCAAATCTTACGTGTGAGGACATTTTGGACATCTACATTTCACAAGCATGTCGAAAATGTCCTCATATTTGACATTTGAGCATGTTATCAGGCTGATATGGCCTCCTGGCCGCGGGCAGTCCGCGGGCTGTCCGCAGCCATTCCGCGTACCCCCTCAGCTTTGAGCGGACATAGCACACGGAATTCTTGCTCAAATCTTACGTTTGATGACATTTTGGACATCAACGTTTCACAAGCATGTCGAAAATGTCCTCAAACTTGACATTCAAGTAAGTAATCCAGCTCATATGGCCTCCTGTCCGCGGGCAGTCCGCGGGCTGTCCGCAGCCATTCTGCGTACCCCCTCAGCTTTGAGCGGACATAGCGCACGGAATTCTTGCTCAAATCTTACGTGTGAGGACGTTTTGGACATCTACGTTTCACAAGCATGTCGAAAATGTCCTCAAACTTGACATTCAAGTAAGTAATCCAGCTGATATAGCCTCCTGTCCGCGGGCTGTCCACAGCCATTCCGCGTACCCCCTCAGCTTTGAGCGGACATAGCGCACGGAATCCTTGCTCAAATCTTACGTGTGAGGACATTTTGGACATCTACGTTGTCGAGTAGCGAGAGTTTTTCTTTGGAAAATCGCGGAGATCCTAGCTGCTGCTAGAAATTGTTTGAGAACAAAGATTGTCTCCAAATAAATCTCTAGTCTTGACCACCAAATCCTCTTGTCTTCAAATCTTTAATCTTCATTCTTCAATCTTCAATCTTCAAACTCCTCCCCGTTGGCCTATCTTGTGATGGCTCTAAAGGGTTAAGGGTAAGGGTAGGTGATAAGAAACCACGGCCTCGGACGGGTAAAACGGGACGGCCAAACCACGAGCTGACCGTCCGAAAGATTGGCTCCTAAACTTCAAACCCACGGTGACCAGCAATCGCGCCTCACCGGTGGGAACAACATAAACACGACCGTGTGGGCCATTAACCCCACTTCGCCGCAACAAAGTTTACGAAGCAGAATTGAAAGACAACTAGCCTCCAAAACCGGCTGGGAATAACAAATAAAAACAACGAGCCTCCAAAACCGGCTAGGAATAATAAGCCACAAGCCACAACACGCGAGTCTTCTAGTCTTCTTATCTTCAAGTCTTCATATCTTCAAGTCTTGAAGTGTTCAAAAACACAAAAGACCTCCCAAAGTTCTTGTCCACACTAGCTGCGAGCTTCCGATCGATGCCACAGATGATTTGAGCCGCCAAATGCCAAGTGCCATAGCTTTTTAGAAAGCTGGTGCAATAAGCTAATACCCTCTAAAATCTCAGGTTATTCTAAACTACCTTCTAAAAGTTATGGAGGTTCAAAGTTTGTGCCTTCTTATGTCGATGGCAGCAAACCCTCTCCAACTTCGGCGGCTATAACTTCTATATTACTATTCTATAGTAATATAGAATTTATGAGCCGTATAATAGCTTTATAGAAAGTTAATTTAATAAGCTACAACTCCTCTAAATTTCACTTCAAACTAATCTACTCACTAAAAGTTGTATAAGCTTAAAACTCACGCCTCCCCACTTCCAAGACGGCAGAACTCTCCTCTACTTAGATGGCTATAACTTTTTCATAGCGCATCTAAATGAGTCGAGTGATAGCTTCTTAGAAAGCTAATACAATGAGGAATGCTTCTCTCAAATTTCAAGTCCGAAAACAAAGTATCGAAGCCGTGGTGAAGGCCCGAAGTTGCTGCTCCTCTAATTGGGTAGCGGCCAACTACTCCTCACTCAATCTCTCATAACTTTTGCGTATGAACTCCAAATTGAACAAAAACACCGCTCAAAGAAGCGCAACTTCACAAGGAACAACTTCACAAACTTTCATAACATTCTCATGAAAAACGAGTACACACCGCCCGATCTCTTTCTCGGGAATTTTCTCACAGCACTCTCTACACACCAAAAACACACACCAAAAAGAAAAGAGAGTCGCCCCCCCTTATCCTTCCACATCAGCCCACGTCTAAGCCACATGGGCATCTAAAGCCTATTGGTTAACCTCCAAAATCACTCTAAAGTCTATCAAGATAAGATAGGAAAGAAACCCCAACCATTGGGCTTCAAAAGGTGAAGTTCCAAAAGAATTCTAAGACGGTCAAACCTTTTCTTAGTTTCTTTTCTTTTTCTTTCTTGGATCTTGATCTAACATAAACATAAACACATAACAAACTCCTATATTAACAACTGAATGGATTCTACCTTTATTTAACCGAATAAAAACTCTAGAATTTGACGGAGCACCGCAGAAACATAACTCGCTCTCCGTTCATCGCTTAAGTAGGTCAACGGCCCTCGAAGCCAAAGACGATGGCCCATCTCATTAGAAAAGCGACTCACCGTTTGGCCTTCATTGGTATTTTCAAAATACCCTTCAAACACCATTTGACGGCCACCCGTCAATGAAGCTTCAGCCTCCAATACAATCACTAGAGCTCTCGCGTCCGGTTGTAGATTCACAAATGCAAATTGCCGCAGACTTGGATCTGGACGTGGTTGAACACGACGCTCGGAAGGCCCCGCTTCATCTCGCACTCGCCGTCTAGAAGTTGATGGCTGAGAAGATTGAAACGGATCCTCCGATAATTGCGATAACGACAACTCCCACTCATCTGGGTCTTGAGAATCTATACTATCAACTCTAAGCAATCCAAGCTATTGGCTTGAAGCAAAACATGTGAGGCAAAGAAACTATCTTCTTTTTTATATCTCTCAGTAACTTCTTTAAGAAGCTTGCCTTCACTGAATTACTCAAGTAGCCATAAATAATTCTATTTAAACTAAAAGTTGCCCGCATCAAAAGATCTGGCTAAAGGACAAGGTCGCGACATTGTACAGTCCCTCAACAGTTGTATAAAGCCGCCTTAAGTCTACTAATGGTCGCCAAGTTGCGGACTTGGTTGGCTGTCAAGGTCCGTTGATTGTTGTCTGCCGGTTCCGGGTTCGAGCTTTATCAAACTCGTTGAACGGCCTGGATAGTTGCAACTTGGTACTTGCTAGTGAAAGCAGGAAATAAGCAGCCAACCGGCCACCTACGCTTTCCTGAGCTACAGTGACAAGATGCAGGCTTCCAAGTTATACTAATAAGCTCCGGTTATCCCCCATTGAACCAAACCGTGGATTTCTCCACGACCCCAACCTTTTGTATCTTTCTCCTCATATTCTATCCGATGTCCAAGGCAACATCTTTAATGTTTTCACACAATATATTAATTTACAACACGACAACGTTTTACAAGGATGTCAAAAATGTCCTCATACTTGACTTTTGAGCAAGTTATCAGGCTGATATGGCCTCCTGTCCGCGGGCAGTCCACGGGCTGTCCACAGCCATTCCGCGTACCCCCTCAGCTTTGAGCGGACATAGCACACGGAGTTCTTGCTCAAATATTTCATTTGAGGAAATTGTAGACATCTACGTTTCACAAGGATGTCAAAATTGTCCTTAAAAGTGTAGTTTGATTTGAGTATCAGGGTTGTAATAGCTAGACTCATTGTCCACAACTCTATCGGACCCCATCCAACTCCTTCTATTTTGGAGGTTGTGGCGGAATAATTATTCCTTCATTGTTTCTTGTGAAGACACTTTTGGCATCAACATTTAATAGGGATGTTAAGAACGTCTTTCTTTATGTGATTTGAATAAAATGTGAGGTTGCTAGAGCCTCCTAAATGTGGCCATATTCTCCCACCCTACTTCCACTATCTATCCAACTTTGAGGCCTTCTCCCTCTTCCTCATTCCTCCCTCTTATTCCCTCTCACTCCCACTTCCTCTCTTGCCCTCTCCTTCCCTCCTACTCCGTCTCCATCTCCTTCCCCTCCCTCCTTCCACTCCCTTTCCCTCCTTGTTTGCTCTCCATCTTCCTACCCCTCTCTCTTTTGTTATTTCTTTCTCAATATCTTTCTTTTCTTGTTTTTTTTTCTTAAATTCATTTATTTGTGGATATGAATATTTTCAACTTAGACTTCATGATTTTGTTTTTCGAATAAACAAGTATCTCTTTTCTAAATTTCATCCTTATTGAAATCCTTCTTGCTCTATTCTATTCATGTGTTTTTATTCTTAGTTAATAGCTTGGTGTTTTATTTTTTTGTTTAAAATGGTTAAATGCTCAATCATTGATTCTAGTGTTTCACGGTAGGCTTCTTCTATGAAGTATGTTCTTTAAAATATCCATATGGCATTCAAATTTAGTTCTACCAACCAATTAGTTTGAAGCAACTTTATGGTTGGTACAACCTTCTAAAGATAATTTGTGAAATCCTTGCAATCATTAGTCTTTATGGAGCTCCCTTTTTACCCATATGAATCATGTAAGATCCATCTTTGGCATTAATAGTTTGTATGGATATCCAATTTGTCTTTTCATGTAGCATTTGGTTCCATATTGAAGCTCTTTGGAGTCCCAAAGCATCAACCCTTCTTCCTCCACCTCCTTAATTCTCTTCACGGTTTGTAGGTGAAAAAGTCTATGAAGAACGTAATATTTCTGCAAGGGTTTGGTTCAAATTCAAGGAAATTGAATAAATTGATTTACATACGAATAAGTTATTGAAAAAGTTGTCGTTTGATTGAAATATATTATATTCATTGCATATTATAAAAAAACATGACAATGTTTGTGGATAGGGAAATATTTTAATATTTTGTGGCAATTCAACTTTAAAATTTTGCGTTTAAAATCCATGTTTTTTCAACAAATCAATGATTACATCTTTTTGAGCTTTTCATACTTTTGTGTTTTTAAACCCCTAAAAGCCCAAGTGTCACAAAATGACAATTTGAAAATTTGGTCAGGTTCCAATGGTGTCAATTTCTAACATTCTTCTTCAAAAAATTTATTGTAGAAGGGCATTACTAAAAACTATTTGGGAAAATGATTTTTTTCTAAATCTGATATCATATAAAAAATTTATAGCAATTTGAATTTCAAACGGGGAGAGCAGGGCCAGCAGGCACATCGGGCACCTCCAAAACCTTTTGCTAGTATAGTCTATTGAATGTGAGATTTTCAATACTAGCAAATAATATTATTTCCTTTCATATTTTCAAAAAAAAAATCTTGTCTTGAGTGGAAAATAGCGCATGAACCCAAGTCAAAAATTTCCACATATTGCCTCACATTGTCGGGCAAGGTACCAAAAAAAAAACTTCTTACCACATAAAACTTAGAGATTTTAATTTTTTTCAATTTTGATTTTTTCCACAACAATATGTGGTGTAGACCTTCATATTGACCGTTTGGATCATCAATCTAAAACATGTAAAGTTTCTAAAAAACTAAAACGTGAATTGGCAGTTTTTGAACCTCCTATTCTAGCACAGTTGACTTGAATAAGCTACACCCTTTTTCTACCTCTAAAAATTTGTGTATAAGGAACTAACATCATCCTTAATACAATAGTAATGGATTTAGACCTTATGTAGCGCAAAAATTTGATACCAAGTGAAGTCAAAGTCTACTGATCCACCAAACACAGGGAAGAAAATGAACCATTTGCTTTACTTCAAACACTATAATCTTTCAATCCGTGCGGTTAAAGTTTATGAAATTTTTTGGGGACATCAATAAGGAAGTCATTATTGAGATCCTTTGATTGGATGTAGAAATAAAAAGTTTTTGTCTCCCTTCTTAGGCATTATTTTGAAGTGTTTTTGGTGCAAAAATGCCTTGGGCCTTTAGGGGTTAATCTAAAATATGTTGATTTGATTTTGTATGCAAGGCGCTTAGACCAAAATAATTCCTTTGAATTGCTTGCATATGTATGGTTGTTCAAAGTTTTAGAGCTTAAAGGTGTTGGTTGTTTGTTTTAATTTTGTTCCAAATGGAAACAAAGAAATCATTTCAATTGCTATGGTGTTGAGATTGGCGCACAGTAGAGTTTGCAGAGGTGGTTTAAGTGTTAGAAACCACCTAATATAGTGATATGTTCTTTTGTTGTGGCAAGGCATTAAAATTAACTCTAATTAGATATCAGGGTTAGTTTTAGTGCCAAGTGGCTTTAGGGTTAATGATGGTGTCTTTTGGACACCTCATTTGGGACTTGGATCTCAAATGACCTCTGTAGATGTTGTTGGGAGACTTATCTTTCACAAATTGAGTCTCCCACATAACAAAGTGAGGGTGTGTTTGCACACACCGCTAGCTCCATTATTATCATGCAATCATTCATTAAGAATGGCATGGACTTGACTATGTTGTAATGTATACGTGTTTTCTACTTATTTATTAGTAAAGAGGTCCGTGGACCGCTTACTACATGAAAGTATTAGTGATTATGGACTCTGAATTTCTTTTCCCGAGTCTTAGTTGTTGATAGTGTTTGCTTTATAGTATGACCTATTGTTTTATTGTTCGTGGGGACAGCGGTGTTAGTTTTGGACACTTTTGGTCCCGGGTTTTGTCCAGAGGGGTGTGCGACTACTCATGTGGCACGATGTTATCTGCACACGATGTGGTGGTGCATGACAATGGTTTAAAATAAGATTATGAATTTTGATATACTGCAAATTCTATTGAAATTCTAAATGTATCTATTCTCAAATCTCCAATTAGATTTTGGCTAATTTAATTGAAGAGGTAGGTAAATTTTTTTATACTTTCTAGATAGAAGTTTTTATTTTTCTTTGCTTATAAATCATTTAAGATTTGTAATGCCTTGTATTCTTTGAAGGTTATTGGTGCTATTTCATGAGAGAATTTAAAATCAAAAGTGGACTTAGTATTACATAAGTATTGAACCATTATTATAAAGTTGGAGAAGGAACACTAGGTAGTAGGGGGTATCCTAGAAAAATTTCATTTTTATTTAATTTTTAGTTAAAATCAAATGTGCAAAAGGGAGACCAAAATTTTTAACTACGTGTCCTATGCTATGTAGGATGGATGTGCATTTCTTTCATAGTTTCACATGATTGGGCAAGCTACCAAAAACATTTCTTCTTTTCCAAATAAACTTATAAATATTCATATTTCTTACATTCTATTTTTCAACTAGAAGATGTGGTGTAACCTTCTTATTGACCGTTTAGATTCTTTTCCTAGAAGATAATAGTTCAAAAAACATTATAAAGTGGCTTGGCAATTTTTTAACCTCCACTCCTTGCATAATTGTTTTGAATATGCTTCACTCTGTTTCTACCTCTCAAATTTGGATTACGAGTAACTAATATCATGCTAGATATGATGGTATTGAACTTAGACCTTGCGTGTGCAAAGATTTGACACTATGTGGCGTTAAGGTCTTGCTAATCTACTCAATTTAGGGAAGAAAATGAATTGTTTTCTCTATTCCAAGCACCATAATCTTTCAACATCTGCTGTCAATGAGTATGAAATATTTTGAGTATGTGACTTAATAAGTTTTAATTGAGGTTAATTAGGATTCTACGGTTAGAATTATAAATAAGAGGTTCTCTTTTCTTCCTTACTCATTGCACTAGATCGAGTAGTTCTGAAGTGCTTTTGGTGTAAACGAACCTTGGAAATTTAAGGGCTATGGAGAGGGGGAAGAGATGAAAGAGAGTGGTTGAGAGATAGTTTGAATTAAAGTAGGGAAGAGAGTGGGTGAAGAATAATCTCAATTACAAAAGATAGTTTAAGAGAAGAGAGGAAAAATCTAAATTATAATTTTAAAACATAATAGAAGGGGGAGGGAGGAAGGAATGAATCATAAAAGTAAGGAGGAAATCCTATGAGGAATTCAAGGAAAAGAATTTTCTTAATAGTGTATAATTAATTAAATAAGGGGCAACAAAGACTTTAAAATCAAAATAATACAAGATATAGAGAGGGAAACGGAAGGAGATATGGAATTCCTTTCTCAAAAACAAAAATTAGAGAATTAATGGAGAGAGGTTTAGAGAGGGACAATGACTTAAAGGAGGAATAGAGAGCCCCGATGACATGGCGATTCAAATTCATTGAGCTTAACAATAATGCATATAAGAGAAGGGAAAAACTTTATAAAGAGGAACAAATCTTTTTAAAAGAAAGACAAATTATAAATCCTTAATGATAATGTGGCGGTGCAAACTAGTTGGACTTAGAAATAATGCATTAATTACCAAAGCTCATCATCAATCTCCCCATTAATAATAATTGATGTTATTTAGTCCGATCAATTGAGCTCCAAGGGTACTCTCAATGACGTGTTTATTTATATTTCTAAAGCATAAAAAATACTTACTAAGAATAGGGCCACTTGAGAGACCAAAACTAAAAATTAAATAGAAATAGTGAGGATGAAGGGGGGAGGAAGTAGGACAACTTTTCAAAGAAAATAACTTATTCATTGAGGGGCAATAGGAAAGAAAAATATGTATAAACATCAAATTAAAAAACAAACACAATTTTTATGAAGGAAATTTGAAATTCTACGTGGGATCTAAGAAAAATATTAAATACTTTTAGAATCGAGTGGTAGAATTATTATCAAAATATGAGAAAATCCAAAAATGATGTCAAATCTATAATAAAAATAGATAAAGAGGATAATGGAAGAGAAAGACAATTTTTCAAAAACAAAAATTTACTACAAAAGAAAGGAGAGAGATTATGGAGAATGAAAGGAAAAAAGTGTGAGACAAGAAGAGGAAAGATGGCACGAAAAGGGATGATCCCACTCCAAAAATTGCCATTAAAAGAATTAGGGAGGTGGAGGAAGAAGGGTTGATGCTTTGGGACTCCAAAGAGCTTCCATATGGAACCAAATGCTACATGAAAAGACAAATTGGATATCCATACAAACTATTAATGCCAAAGATGGATCTTACATGATTCATATGGGTAAAAAGGGAGCTCCATAAAGACTAATGATTGCAAGGATTTCACAAATTATCTTTAGAAGGTTGTACCAACCATAAAGTTGCTTCAAACTAATTGGTTGGTAGAACTAAATTTGAATGCCATATGGATATTTTAAAGAACATACTTCATAGAAGAAGCCTACCGTGAAACACTAGAATCAATGATTGAGCATTTAACCATTTTAAACAAAAAAATAAAACACCAAGCTATTAACTAAGAATAAAAACACATGAATAGAATAGAGCAAGAAGGATTTCAATAAGGATGAAATTTAGAAAAGAGATACTTGTTTATTCGAAAAACAAAATCATGAAGTCTAAGTTGAAAATATTCATATCCACAAATAAATGAATTTAAGAAAAAAAAACAAGAAAAGAAAGATATTGAGAAAGAAATAACAAAAGAGAGAGGGGTAGGAAGATGGAGAGCAAACAAGGAGGGAAAGGGAGTGGAAGGAGGGAGGGGAAGGAGATGGAGACGGAGTAGGAGGGAAGGAGAGGGCAAGAGAGGAAGTGGGAGTGAGAGGGAATAAGAGGGAGGAATGAGGAAGAGGGAGAAGGCCTCAAAGTTGGATAGATAGTGGAAGTAGGGTGGGAGAATATGGCCACATTTAGGAGGCTCTAGCAACCTCACATTTTATTCAAATCACATAAAGAAAGACGTTCTTAACATCCCTATTAAATGTTGATGCCAAAAGTGTCTTCACAAGAAACAATGAAGGAATAATTATTCCGCCACAACCTCCAAAATAGAAGGAGTTGGATGGGGTCCGATAGAGTTGTGGACAATGAGTCTAGCTATTACAACCCTGATACTCAAATCAAACTACACTTTTAAGGACAATTTTGACATCCTTGTGAAACGTAGATGTCTACAATTTCCTCAAATGAAATATTTGAGCAAGAACTCCGTGTGCTATGTCCGCTCAAAGCTGAGGGGGTACGCGGAATGGCTGTGGACAGCCCGTGGACTGCCCGCGGACAGGAGGCCATATCAGCCTGATAACTTGCTCAAAAGTCAAGTATGAGGACATTTTTGACATCCTTGTAAAACGTAGATGTCCAAAATGTCCTCACACGTAAGATTTGAGCAAGGATTCCGTGCGCTATGTCCGCTCAAAGCTGAGGGGGTACGCAGAATGGCTGCGGACAGCCCGCGGACTGCCCGCGGACAGGAGGCCATATGAGCTGGATTACTTACTTGAATGTCAAGTTTGAGGACATTTTCGACATGCTTGTGAAACATAGATGTCCAAAACGTCCTCACACGTAAGATTTGAGCAAGAATTCCGTGTGCTATGTCCGCTCAAAGTTGAGGGGTACGCAGAATGGCTGTGGACAGCCCGCGGACTGCCCGCGGACAGGAGGCCATATCAGCTGGATTACTTACTTGAATGTCAAGTTTGAGGACATTTTCGACATGCTTCTGCAACTTAGATGTCCAAAATGTCCTCACACGTAAGATTTGAGCAAGAATTCCGTGTGCTATGTCCGCTCAAAGCTGAGGGGGTACGCAGAATGGCTGCGGACAGCCCGCGGACTGCCCGCGGACAGGAGGCCATATCAGCTTGATTACTTGCTCAAATATCAAGTGTGAGGACATTTTTGATATCCTTGACAAACATAGATGTCCTAAATGTCATCAAACATAAGATTTGAGCAAGAATTATACGCGCTATGTCTGCTCAAAGGTGAGGGGGTATGGGGAATGGCTGCGGACTGACCGCGGAATGGCCGCAGACTGGCTGCGGACTCGTTCCGGAGTGTCCGCGGACTGACCGCAGATTGAACGCGGAATGGCCGCGGACTGGCCGCGGACTCGTTTGAATTGCTTGCGGACAGACCGCGGACTGGCCGCGGATTGAACACGGAATGGCCGCGGACTGAACGCGGAATGGCTGTGGAATGGCCGTGGACATGGCGCGGACAAGCCGCGGACAGCATTTGAAAACGGAGTGAGCGCGGATTGGTGCGGACCCTCCTTTTATCCATGCTGAAAATTACTGAGACATGAATTTACCGTAGTTGATGACATGTCTGCACATGTGGCATACAGATTCCTTTATGTATCCAACGTGTCTCTCTCGAGGTAAATGTAAATATTGTGTTTTCTGACGTCAAAATGGTCTTGTTACAGTAAAGTCACGATCCGTCAGAATGTCATGCCGTCATTGTGTCGTGACATCGTGACATTGTGACGGAATCTGTCCCTGTCACGACACAATAGACAACCCTGCCGGTGCGGAATTTGATTAGGCATGTGATTTGTGGATCCGTTACAGTGGGATTTTTCCAAAAATTGTTGGACACTACGTTGTGAATGTTTGGGTTGCCGGTCCATTTATCAATATTGGGGAAGTTTTTTGTAAGTTTTTCTAGGTTATTTATAAGATCGTGTTTTTTGAGGTATTTGTCCAAGAATCGTATGGGGCCTTTATCGAGAGTTTCGCCCATAGAGGGCCATTCATATCTATGAAAGTAATATGGGGTGGCATGGGCCTGTTCGTATGGGTGTTCGGCATTCTTGTGGGTTTTTTCTCTTCCTTCCTTTGCTAGTTTGTCAGCTTGTTCGTTGCCGTCGATATTAGCATGAGCTCGGACTTTGTGGAGTGTAGTAATCTGTGTGCGGTTTTGGAGCATTGTAACCATAGATGTAAGGATAGTTTTATCCGGGTGACTATTATGTAAAGTGGGGTGTTTAATGTGTGTATTAAGGAAATATAACACATTTTCGCAATCTGTAAAAATGTGAGCCGATTCGTTTGGGTATTGAGTGGTGAGTGTTTTAAGGGTTTTGTGTATAGCCATCATTTCGGCTCTTAGAATATTTTGGAGTCCGTGTAGTCTTTTGCCTAATTTAATTTGTTTGGTTGAATTGTATATCCCATAACCGGCTTTTTCTCGGTGCCAATGTCCGGGGCTTATTTTGGTTGGTTCTTTAAAGGAGCCATCACTGTAGTAGCTAAAGTTGGGGTCAAATTTAAGGATGGTATTAATTTGGTAGTTGGGGAGTGGGAGGCTCAATTTGGTAATTGGTAGTGCGGAGATGTTTGTATGGGGGATTTTAGACCATTTTTTGTTACGGTTTACTCGGATTGAAATAGGTGTGGGGGGGGCAATTGCGGTGTATACCTTGTTAATGTTTAGATTTTTTGCTATCAAAGTGAGATGAGTGAGGTTTTCTAGGGTACCTATTTCCCGAGTTTGGTGATGTATACATAGGATACGTAAGGTTGCTAGTTCAAGGCGGGGTGTTTGTATTTGTGGTGGTATAGTGGGTTCTTTGTAGGTCATAGAGTCCGCTTCAAATAGTACTATGATGTGAGAGTCCGGGAATGGACCTATATGTGGATTAGAGTTGTGGTACCAGTGAGTGTCGGGAGTGATAATAATGGTGATGTTGTGGATGGGATCATTATTTGCCGCTAGGCGTGCCCAATGAACTACTTGTTGTGTTTCTTCTTCGTTGTGAGGGTGTGCAAGGCCTATTCCGCTCCACTTATAATCAAAAGTTTTTCCAAGAGAACCAAAAATCTTATCACGTTCAAATGGGGAGTAGAATTTTGAAATTTTTGTAGAACATGTAACGGGGGATGAAAAGTATGAATGTGTAATATTCAGAGATGTGATAAGGTGGTCTAAGATAGGATCACGTAGTGAATAGTGTGCATTTTTTAGAGGGTCATTTTTGGGAATTCGGTATTTATATCTTTGGTATAGCCAAACAATTTCGGTTTCAAATGTTTGAGGTATTGGTTCAATGTTAATGGGGGTTTGTATTGCGTTGTGGTATTGGATCCACAGCCATTGTAGTCTAGCAAGTGGTATGGTTATTAGGTGTCTACCATTACTTTCATATATGTGGGCATTGTCTTGTTGTATTTTGATTGTATTTGTTTGTGTGAGGATGTCCGTTTCGGGGTTGCATTCGGTTGTAAAGATGTTAAGGAGGGGGATAATAAGAGGTGGCGTGACAAATCTTCTATCTCGAGGTTGTGCTTGGGGGTGGTGTAATTGTATGATATTTAGGTAATAATTGTTTTGAGTTCTAAGGTAGTATTGTGTGAGGATTTTGGTGTTATGTGAGGAGGTATTTGGGTTGTGCTACCGAAAAAGATTTCTTTGAGGGAGCCATTTGGCGTAGATGGTGTTATTGTGGGACCAATGGCATAGGTATGACGTATATTGTTTGCTTATGTTGTTAGAGTCAATGTATTTTCTATGTTTGTGCGCGGTTATGTTATTTATTGGGTGTATGGAAGGATTTTTTAATATATGTGGTGGATGGACATATGGTCGTAAATGTGGCGGGTTTGGAGGGATTAATGGGAGGTTGATGTTGGGGTGGATGTCGTTGTGACCGATGATGTATGAGTCTTTAAGTGTGTAAGGTGGGGCGTGAGTGGTGCAAGGGTTGGGGCATATAGGGAGGCATGGAGGATGACAAAATAATTGTTTAGCAATATTTAGTGCACTTTCGTGAGGGGTACCGTAGAATATTTTGTAGCTCTTGTCGTCCATAAGGTGTGTTCCATTCGGTAGTGTAATTTGTTTTAGATTGGTAATGTTTGCGGAGAAAAGTTTTTGTAGGAGTTTGGCGGATAATTGACGATCAAGTCTAGGGAGGTTATGTATTTCATTTGCCCAATTTTGTTCGAGCGGCGCGGGGCCTAGTAGGAAATCTTCTAGTGTGCTTTTTAAGAATGTTTGACCTTCTGTTTTGAGTAGAAAAAGTGTACGGGTAATGGGAGACCGAAGACAGTCAGATTTTTTAAATCTTTGGAGGTATTGTGCTCCTCCATAAATGGCAAGGATGTGCCGAAGGAGTCCAGTGTAAATTAGTCCTAGTCGTCCCTTGTCGTTAAGTGCATTTTGGAGTTGTTCTCCGATGCAACGTAGATAGGCATTTTTGAGGGACAAAGCTTCTAATCCAAATAGTTCGTGGGGGAGTTGTGTTATGACATTGGGCGTACAATTAGGGAGTCCGCATACTTTCTTTTGTATGGCTATGATTTTTTTATCAAGTTTGTTTATGACGGGCATGGAATAAGGGACCGCATAGAAACTATATGAGATACCCGGGCGTATGACAGTATCAATCATTTTTATTTTTTGTTGCAATGTAGTCGGACATAGTGTAAGTTCCTTGTATTGTTTAATAAGTTTTGTAGTGGTGGCGTGAATTTGAATTTTCCATTTTAACGATGGGACTAGGTTTATTCCCAGATATATGTAGGGTTGGTTTTGGTTGAGAACCGGAATTGGTTGGTTACGGTAGTGGATATTGGTAGCTTGGATTAGGGCTTTGAAGGCGGTCGGATTTATTTTGGATTTGTTTGGGCATCCAGTTACGGCACATTTTTGGACCCCAAGTTCCATCCCGGTCCATAGACAAAATTTGTCTATTTTGTCTAATTGAATTTGGAGTGATTTAAGACGTCCGGAGATGGCTGCTAGATCGTCGGCATATGCGGCCGAGTGTACGGTGATTTTTGAGGTGCCAAATGTGTAGCCATTATTGCCTCTTTGAAGCCATCTCAATAGAGGTTCTAGAAAAATGATAAAGAGATATGGGCTCAGTGTATCGCCTTGAATGGTACCACGTTGGATGGGAATAGGGCGTGTTTTACCAAAGAATTCTCCAGTGTATGTAGTGGTAGATTGGGAGTATATATTGCCAACCAGTGTGACTGCGTCTTCCGGGTAACCAAGATCGCTCATAATGGCTAGCAATCGAGGGTGGTCAATGGAACCAAATGCGTTTTTGAAGTCAATGTAGAGTATGTAAATGTCTTTATTAGTGAATTTTGCATCTTCAAGAGCAGCTATGAGGGTTTGACGTTGTCGGGTGGTACTTCTCTCGGCTCTAAACCCTTCTTGGCTTTCGTGTAGTGTTTGGTGTTTTTCCCCGTAGGCCGATAATATTGATGTTAGTGTGCTAGTATATAGCTTGTAAATGGTGTTAGCTAAGGCAATAGGATGGTGGTTAGGTAGCACGGATGGGTTGCCTTTTTTGTATAATAGGATTGTTAAACTTGTTTTCCAAGATGCGGGAATGGATTTTTGTTTATAACAATGAACGAAGAATAATGATAGAAGATCATGGAATCTTGGAGGCATGTTTTTTAGAATTGAGTTAGGTATATGGTCTGGTCCGGGGGCTTTGTTGTTTCCCAAATTTTTTAGGCACATGTTGTATTAGTCTTTGTTATAATATGTGTGGAGAGGCGTTGTCGGTTCTCCTCTTTTATCAATGGTAAATCCGTTCAAATCATGCCACGGGTATTGCCTAACTCCGCACGTGCATGTTGATGTATGTTGTGGTTGGAAGTGGCATGGAGGGGGTGGATGGTCTATTGTTTATGGATTGTTGAAAGTGTATTTCGTTTGCAATGTCATCTAGGCTGGTTAGAATGTTATTGTTTTGATCCAAAATACAGTCTAGTGGCAGGTTTGTGTTATTTTTAAAGACTTTTCTATTAATCTTTTTTGGGCTAGTTTTGTATAATTGACGATACTTAGATATGGCTTTTTGGACACATTCTCTTGCATATTTTGTAGTAATTTTCCGAGCATCTTTGTTGGCAGCTTTTGCAATGATTGCAATGTCTTTTAGCCAGACTTCGTGTAGGGTGTTGGATAGTGGTGCTTGTGGGATTTGAGGGTGACGGAGGTTTTGTATCTCGGAGAGTATGGGGTGGGTTCGCCAATTTTGGTTAGTTTTAGCAATATAAATTGTTTTTCAAATAGTGTGGTATGTGACAAGATGTTGTTTCCACTTTTTGGCTAGTTTTCTCGGGAGATACCCCCCTTGTTTTGAGGTTCGAGACGTGAGTTGTGGAATCGGGGGTGCTTTACAGGTTTTCTCTAGTATAGTAGAAATTTCATTAATAAGTTTGTCAAGAGTCGTGCCAGCTTCTTGCCATTGTATATGTGTAAGGTGTTGGTGGTTAGAAAGAATATCTATAAGGGAGTCTATTTGTAGTGAGTTTTTTTCAAAGAATATTGTATTAAAGTTATCAAGGTTTTCTTTTGGGATGGCGTTTAGTATTTTAGTATCATTTAAGTTGATGATTGTGGGAGGTCTACTTATAAGGGTGTTGTGAGGTATGTTGAGTTGGATTGGGAAGTGGTCTGAGTTTAAGTTGGTTGTGGTATTTGTGGTGGATGTGTATTGGGTATGGTTAGGTGTTTTAATGTAAAATCCATCACCTAGGCTAGTGTATGTGTAATTAAGTCCACCTTGACGAGAGTATTGTGTGTTGGTTGGGATTAGATATAATTCTAGGTTATCCGTGTAGTTTTTCCATTGATAGTCTATGTCAAGTGGGGGGGTAGAAACCCCTCCGTTTTTTTGTCCAATAAGGGCGATATCTCGGTTAAAGTCTCCACAAAGTATTATTGTATGGTTAGTATGTATATTTATTTGTGAAGTGATGGAATTTTGGATCTCCGGAAAAAGTCTAGAGTCTTCTATGTGCGTGGGCATGTATAGATGAAGAATGAGCCATGGTTGGAGGGGTTGGTTGGTAATTTCAATAATTTGAAGGTACGGTGATATATTAGCCGGGGTAGGGATTTTAGTAATATTCCCGGGGAAGGCATATGATTGGTGTATGAGCATGAGTAGGCCTCCTTTTGCCGGTGTATATGGCCTTCGTTGTTGGATGCATCGTGTGAGAGAGTGAGTGTTATTAAATATAAGTTTATAATCGGGAAATGTTTTTTGGATGTATTTTGTGGATTTAGTAGCGGTTAGTTTAGTTTCTTGTATGGCAATTATGGCGGGTGGAGTGTTGGTGTGGGCGGTTAGATTGTGGATGCATGGTAAAGCAATGTTTAACGTTGCGGCGTTCCATGTGGTTATATATGTGCTTCTATTGTCTATATTGTTGTGGTTACAGAGTGGAGGGGAAATGTAGGCGGGGGTCGGGGTGGGGTGCGTGTAAGCATGAATTGGTTCAAAGCATCTAAGAGCTTCAATGATAAGATTGTGCGGAAAGTAGGGAAATTTTAGTTGTACTTCTTCGGGGGAAGGGGGTGGGGTTTGGCTATGAATAAAGTTATTTAGATCATTGTGTAGAGAGGTTTTGTGTTCAAAGAGGTGCTGGTTTTCCTCTAGGAATTTGGTGTATGGGTGAAGTGTATCTATATGTCTTTCGGGGGGATTATGTAGAGAGGATAGGGTGTTTAGTAATATATTTGTCCAATATGTTGGGTTTGTGTTGGTAGAATGTTGGTTGGTGATATTGTTGCATTCGTTTATTGAAGGGTGGAGGGTGGTAATTATGGCAAATAGGATATGTGTGGATGGGTGGTTGTTTTTTTATGTATGTAGTGGGAAATGTTGGGGTAGAGGGTGGAATAAGTTTGGTGAAGTATGTGATTAATTTTTAGAAGTGGTGCAAAGGAAGATGCCAGGTGTTGATATTCGGGGTGGAGTTTTATAGTATTTGGTATAAAATATATTTTCGATAATCTTTTGTGTGTTTTTGGGTGGTTGTGGAAGACATTTGGCATTGGGCCGGGGTTAGTTTCTATGTCTCCACAAAGTATAATTAGTAGTTGGCAATGAATAATGTTTATGGTTGCTAGTGGAAGGGGTGTGGAGTGTTGTTGTTGTTGTTGTTGTTGTTGTTGTTGTTGTTGTTGTTTTTGTGTTCTCTTTTTTTTTGTATTTTTTTTTTGATGTTGTTGTTTTTAATATTATTATTATTATTACATATATATTTTTTGTTTTTGTTGTTGTTGTTGTTGTTGTTGTTGTTTATAAATACAACTTTTTTGATTTTGTGGTTATTATTTAGTATTTTATTATTAATTGTGGTTTTTAGTATTATAGTATCTAGGGATACTTTATTTATTTTTGTTTTTGTTTTTTTTTAGTATATATATATACTTTTAGTGGTGTTTTTCCCTTCGCTACATTGGTCAACACTAGTTTGACGTGTCCATATTGCCTTTGATTTCGAGTGTATCCGGATGGTCACCTTGAAGGGTTTCCAAGGTAATTCTCATTTGTTCTTGAAGGAGGGCTATTTGGACTCTTGAGTTTCTATTCAATTCAGCTTGGACTTTATCCGCATATACCCTTGCTTCCTCCACGATCTCGTCTTTGAGCAAACTCATTTCTTTTCTTATTTCCCCCAATGTTGTCACTGCACCTTTGTTTACAGCTTCCTCAACCATTTGGTTGAGGTCTGATTTGGTGAAGTTTTGTGTTGGTGCATTTTCCAAAGCTTGCACGGTATTGGCTAGGGCGGTATTCACATCGGTGAAGCCAAGCCGTGCGAGCTCCTCGGATGTTGGTGCGTTTGTTCCATCCAAACTTTTTGGATGGGGACAAAACTCGACATATTTTCCTAATATTTTTGCATTTTGTTTGACAAACTTTTTGTATACAGCTGCATTAAGACATTGGATATTGCAAGTCCCCACATGCTCACTATTTTCTAACCGAAAGAAGACACCCACCACATTTCTTTCACCCATATATGCTTTGATGCCCTCTTCTAATGATGAAGTGGATTTGGTTTTATTCAAATTTTTGGCAATTAAGACTACGGCGTTTTTCTTAGCCTTGTCATCTTGTGACATCTTTTCCTTGCTTGCAAATGAAGCTTCCATAAGCTCATTGAAAAAGGCAATTTTGAGAGACCTTATCCTTTTAGCTTCATCCGGTGACGGTGCTTTGATCCAAGCAAAGTCTGCCCCTTCATTTTTTTGGATGTTGGTCACTTCAAAGTCTAGACCTCTAGAAAAACCATCCATGACAACTTCTTCAAACATCTTATACCACTTCTTTCCTTTTAGGTTTGCACTATTCACTCTTATAGAGAGTAAACTCGCAATGGCAATGGAGTCAAAGGACTTACACATTTGTTCATCCAACTTTCCCCCTACACATTTGTTCATCCAACTTAAGGATGAACGGACGAAGACCTTGTAAGAGCCCTCTCCCATCCGTTTTAGGATGTTTGAGGTGTATTTTGATTGCCCCACTCCATCTTTTCGACCCGTGATGACACATGATTGCAATGGGTTCACCAAGTATATCTCCCACTTCAATGTTCATGTGTTTCAATCTTGCAATAACCATGGTCATCACATCATCTTTCACTATCACAAGTTCCCCTATCTCAAAAAAGATGGCAATGTGATAATCAAGTGCAAACCCGTATTCATCAATCTCAAGTTCATGAAGGAGTTGTGTCAGATTGTAATGATTTCCCCCTTCTCTATGATTTCTTTTGGAAGGCCATTCTTCCTGAACGACATATGGGAAGGCGGGGTTCGACACATTACTTTCCAATGCTTCCTCATGACTTATACCCATTCTAACCATTTGGCTCACCGAATGTTTTGGTTCCATAGGAAGGTTTTGGTCCATGGGAAGTGAGTTTAGTGCGTGAAATCCTAGCCAAAAGGGAGGGCGTTGAAATTCATGAATTTCCTTGCCCTTAACCTTCTTCTGGCTAGAAAGGATTTGTGCCCCACTAGACCTTTTTTGACTCAATACTTCTAGTTCAATCATTTGACTATCAGAAAAAAAAAATTTGGAGGTAGATGCAACATTTGGAGATGACGCCATTTTGTACATAACAAGAGAGAGGTATTGGACTTTATATTTGCTTTTGCCATTCAAATGACTTCTTATCACCTTAACTAAAACCTCATTCCACAAATTAAGTTGTGGGCATGTTTGAGAGTTTGTACTTAAGAAGAAGTGTTTCCTTGCAACATTTCTAACTACACAACATGCATACAACTTACACCATGCATTTCTGACCATTTGCACCATCTTATGGAAGAAGAAGGTGCTAAGTGGAGAGATATTGTGTAGCCTAATAATTACAGCACATATACACACATGGGAGGGGCCTAAAAAGAGGTCACCTCCCCAAGTAAAGGGATGTTTATATAAGAGTTGTGCAAATGTCCATGGGTTTGAAAAATAAACCCAGTGAGGATAGAGCCTAACAAGTAGTGGGGGGAGTGAGAAGGAGTTTTGACCTGATTGTATGGCTTCTCCTCGTGTCTTCAGGTAGTAAACTAAATCACCTTGTGATGTCTTCTGATGTCTATTCCTTTTTAGTGACCATAGCTCGTATCCAGGCCTCCTGTGGTTTCCTCTGGACCGCCAATCGCTACAAGCATACCTTGAGTACTCCCTTCGCACGTATGTAGGCCTCCCGCAGTCGTCTCCCGACCTCCACTTTTTGCAAGCACTCCTCTAGTGTTTACGTATGGAATTTAGGGTTCTCACTCCGCTGTTGTTGTTCTTCGAACGTTGTCTCCAGGGCTTCTTTGCGGTCCTCCGATGCACCAGCGCAGGCTTCCGCTGTTTGCAGTCTTTGATCGTGGTCTTTCAGTGATCGAGTCTGGCCCGGGCTTGCTTTACCTCATCCACTTTCTTCCAAATACCTACGCAATGTTTGTATCCAAACCACTTACCTGTGTACTGCAGACTTGCTCCGCAGTACTCTCCTTCTCTGGGTTGTGGCTCACCTCCGTGGGTCCGCTTTGTCCTGTCCTGCAGCTCTGCTTCACGACTTCTCTTCGTGATTCTGCGTGTCTTCTCTCCGCAGGTTCTCTGGGCTCTGTGCTGTGGTTCCGCTCCGCGTGGGCCTTCAAGGAGCTCTACTTCCTGAGCCTTGTGATGTCTCTCCACCCGAGGGTTGTAGTGTGTGGGTCTGCCGCGTTTCCACCCGCCTCTTCTCTTCACGTAAACGTGGGGGCTTGGTGGGTTTGCACAGCTGGTCCTTCGGCGTGTTGTCTTCCACGATCGACGGCGATGTTGAGTCCAGAGGCTCCTCCTGAAGTTGACGTAGGGCAATGTGGCGTGGTGTCGTGGGCGGCGCGTCCAGAGGTTGGCCCTTGGTGGCTTGGTGTGGCACAAGAGGAATCGATTACGTCGCCGTGAAGTCCATGGGCAGCTCCTCGCTAATGTTGCGAAGGGCGGTAAGGTGCGGTGTCTATGACTTCGGCACAATGTGGCGCAGGGCCGGCTAAGGTACGTATCTACTTGCTTACTCTCATAGGAACTGTCTCCCTCTAGGTGCTCAGTACGTGCATAACTATCACAACATTCTGGATCTAGATAATGAGAGGTGAGAGACGAGACTGAGCGGTGGTATATGTAGTGGGGGTGTTGAATCACGCCTGCCGGGCATAGGTTTAGGTTGGAAGGGGGGATTGCTATTTTGCGTGCCTAATTTTGCGAGCTGCGAGCTGCGAGCCTAGGTTTGCGAGCGTAGAAATTAAAAAGTTGTAAATTTTTGGAGATAAAGTAAAAGTAACAGAGCGTAGAGAAAGTTTTCAGAAACATAAAGAAAAAATTGAAGGGTCGAAAAAAAAATGTGGGAAAAAAATGAAAAATAAAGGACAAAAAAGTGAAGATGAAAGTCAAAGAGAAAAGGGGAGGGCCCTATAGCCATGGAAACCTGTCAACTTGTGGCGTCAATATGAATGAAGTCCAAAACAATAAGGCGACCAGGTTTAGGGTGAGGGTGACCTATACAACGGCAATATTCTAGGTACCCTAAGGCCGTGGGATGTGGACCGTTGATTTGGGTGGATTGTGGTAAATTCAAACGGAGTAAAACTCTACAGTTTCTTGTGGAAGGGAAGCAACTTAAATAAACTAACTACAGAAGAGTAATCTCAGAAATTGAACACAACGAAGGCACATTGCTGGACTGAGTGTGGTGGTCAATTTAGGATGTGGTAACAAAACTTCGAAACCCAAAGATATACTAAAAAAGATCTAAGACAACATCAAACTTGTTGATAGAACTACGAATCCGTTGAAGCTTCTATGGAAGATGAGTGCGAACAAATCTCAACCTCAGCTTCATCATCAATGAAACAACGAACATGACTGTCGTAACTAGGAATAGACAGAGTTGGGGATGGAGATTCTGCCATAGCCTGAAAAGTTGCAGTTGCTGCGTCCCAAGGCACCATGTTGAAATCTCGGTGAGGAGATAATTGCAGCTCAATCAACCTGTCCATAACAACCACAAAATACTGAATTATGGACTGCATGAAAGAATGCAGTACTAAGGAGCATCAATGAATGAAACTTACTTACTCAATCTAGTTCTTTTTGTGACTCTCCGAATAGAGACGTCCACGTCAATAAGAGGAGGAGCTTGAGCGACAGAGGGAACACGAGCACTTGGAGGACGCCCATGAAGAAACGGCCTCAATTTTGCATTGAAAACTGAAATGTCGTCGTCAAGTGCAACGATGTGGCGGCCCGCTGATTTGCAAGCACGAATGGAATTCCCTGCAAGAGAATAACAGAAGTTCAGTATGGAACTGAAAAAAGCGGATATTAGGAACCACTGATGCATGGAGAATTTGAAGAATAAACAAACCAACGGAGGCAAAGGCATCGAGGACGAGGGAGCCAGGTTCCGTAAGCGCCTCAATGAACATCTCAATGAAGACTGCGTCCTTCTCACGGGGGCCCCTCCACGGAATAGAGCCGTTCATGGATTGAGACACACTAGTGGTAAAATTGAAGAGTACATCCGAATCAGCTGTTCCCATGCCCAACTCGGTGTGATCTGCATTCCTAGCAATGTGAAATTGATCCGCTCCAAGCTTCTCATGAATATAAAGTTGAATTTTAAATCGCTTGCTCTGAAATAAAGAAAAGAAGGCAGTGAAAATGAGGATCAATATATAAGTGAGGATGAAAACAAGGATCAACATATAAGAGCAAAAGATCAATAAAAAACGTGGACATACTTGAATTCCAGGAGTGAAGAACGACGACAAGGGAAGGTCGTTAATGCCCCACCACTCACGGATTGGCTGAAAGCCATAAGCAGCCGCAAAAGAGAGTACATCAGCTTTAATGTTGGGGACGTCGGGGACAAAGACAAGAATTGCTCCCTTTGCTTGAAGAAAGTACTCAGCGAATTCAAATAGCGTCTCCGTGTCCTCCACGGCGTACTCATTCCAGACTGAAATTGTGCTAGAGTTCACGGAGACTCCTAGAACCATCATTCCGTCCTTAAAATCTCCAATAATCAAATCAAAGCCGTTGTGGGGGCAATGAGTAGAAGTGACATTGTCCCAGTCTCATTCTTGACCTGAAAAAAAATGAAGTTTAAACCAAATAGAGATGGTGAGAGTAAAAAATAGCAGTATAGGATTCAACGGAGGTATAGAATAAACGCATAGATGGATGTATTCACTGGAGTTGCTGCCGACATCGGCAATGACAGAGAGGGCGCAAGAAAAGTGAATATAGAACCGAAGTGTATGGAACACGAGAAACTCCACCATGCGTGCAATTAGAAAAAAATTAAAGATAAACACAATTAGAGGCACAACCAACATTCAAAGGAAATACATAAATATCATAATATACAAGAAGCAAACAAAATAAATAAATCAATTGTGGTGCCAAAATTGAAAGGAAATGAAAGGAAATGATACTGTTCGTACGGATAAAAGACGGCAACTGCACCTCTAAAAATTGAACAACGATTGCATGATAACTTGATAAGACTACAATATCAAATTCAGGAGAAAAAAAAGTGCAGTTTAAGACAAAAAGAATACCTGAAAGGCAAAGTCGTTTAGCCCTTGGAGATTGGGATGTACGGATGGAAGAGCCTCCATAATCTTTCTGATGCTGGAGTCCGCAACAAAAACACGTGAATGAACAGTGTTGGAAGGGTGGCTCTGTGACTTCTTTGAAGCCGCTCGCCTCTTCAACTTCTCTGAAATGATGGAGATGGGGCTTAAAAGGTCAGCTTCAGGGTCAGGTGTGAGTGCCACAGGGCAACGAGGTGGTTGTGAGTCGATGAACTCCGGAGAGGCCTCTAGAACGTCCACATTATAATCCGTCACCTCAATCAAGGGGTCTGCCGCTACTTTCTGGCTGGATTCAGCTGCGGAAGCGAGGGCTACCTGTTTGATTCTCGCTTTTTCTTCCGCAGCCGCCACTTTGGCCCTTTGAGCTACTTCTGCTTCGGTAGCCTTTTTCTTAGCCTCCTCCTCGGCTTTCCGCTTTGAGATCCGTGGTTTTATAGCATTGGGTTCGGCAGGTGAAGAAAGAACAACCACTTCCGTGCCAGTGAATGCAGGTTGAATCCCGTTCCTCAGTGAAATTTCAAAGGACGGAGGGCTACTACAGGGCAGTCCAAGTACCAACCACAAGTTGCAAAATGCTCTTCTCCCCACCTCTTCGCAATCTCCTCGGTGATCATGCAATTGTCACTCCTTCTATCGAGGTATCCAGGAAAAAAGGCTGGAGTCTTCGTTACAACATTCCGAGGGAGAAGGACAAAGTTATAGTACCTATAGAGTAGTCTGGAAACCGCCTCGGCCAAACCAACCTGGTCCTCAGGTTGTTTATTTTTGTGAGTCTTGTTTGCCTCAAAGTCCTGAACAAATGCCAAATCCCAAAGTTGGATTTGCATCTCTTCGACATAATCAGCAAGACTCTTGACTACAGATTGACCCGCTGGATGATAGTCAATGGTGACATTAAGATCAGAAAGTGAGGCTGAAAACAGGTCTTGAACTTCACTTGCAATCTGAGAAAGGAAAATTGATAATTGTCAGAGAATTCAATGAAAACACATTGTCTTTCAAAAGCAACAGCAATGCTTACCTGCGCCCACCAAGTCGCCTTGTGGAGCCACTCTGGAAATGAGTGGTCAGCGAACTTTGCACGCGGAAAGCGAACTGCTGCACGAAGAGATGCTGGCATATTCCAACGCTGCAACCACTTCACCTTTGTAGTGGACTCCATGGTCGAAGTAGCTAAGTACCAGAGCTTCTCTTGGGACATTTCCGGGTCATCTTCGTGGTTCTCATAATGCCTTCGAATTTCTTCGAGAAATTGAGGCGAGTGCTTCGGATCAGCAATGGGTAGCTGCTTCATAACTTCAGAGCGCCTGTCCTTCCTTATCTTAGCTACAGCTCTCCCAATGACCTCATGAAGCTTCGCAGCGTTCCACTGGCTTGATTTCGCCGGAAACTGTTCTTTAAACTTCCTTGTCGCATGGGCAACCGCATCGCCTAAATCTTGCTGCAAGAATTACAGAGAAAGAGTCTGATCAGAAAATGAGAATAAAAGTAGATGACAGGCAAAGTCAACTGCGAGGAGGTTTATTATGAACGTTCTCTTACATAATAGAATCTACGCAATATTAGTAAATGGAGGCGGAACAAATAAACGCTCATTCAAGTTAATAGAAGAAAATTCTAGAAGTCGAAGTAATTATCTTGGTCCTTGGGGGAGTCAAAATCGGCACCTTTGTGGAGGTTCTACAATTAGTGACTAAATTAACAGAAATAATCATTCATGGAACGAAAACCATTACAGGATGTGCCGATGTCGGCACTACTAGCTCGGTACCTCTTCAAGCGGAAAGTATGCTCGAGGCCGTCACGTCAATCCAAGAGAAGCAAAAATTGAGAGACTGAACGGAAATGGAGATTAGAATTCTAAGTTGTACCTGATAGAGCACACCGATTAGTGCATCCACTGTCAATGTGTACCACGTTTGATGATTAG
Source organism: Bryoerythrophyllum caledonicum (assembly GCA_963971425.1). Taxonomy (NCBI): domain Eukaryota; kingdom Viridiplantae; phylum Streptophyta; class Bryopsida; order Pottiales; family Pottiaceae; genus Bryoerythrophyllum; species Bryoerythrophyllum caledonicum. The sequence continues at coordinate 1,553,535 of OZ020526.1, read as the reverse complement.
CAGACTTCTGCTTCTTGTCAGCACTCGCTAAGTCTTCCTTCGATACTAAATTCTCGAAAAACGTCAACGGTTGACCTGCGATTCCTTGCATGCGGTACAACTTGTGGACAAGGTTAAGTTTGACATGCCCAGTTTGATTTCTCCTGCACATCACATTTAAAACAATAAATATCTAGGGAGGCAATGGAAGTGATCTAGACATTGTCGAGTGGCTTACCAATTCACTTGATGGAGCGTTGTTTGAAGCCTTCCCACCTGACCATCAACAACAAGAATGATGGACTCCACCGCATAGTGCCATGCTGAATCACTTGCATGATCTCTGTTGATTATTGGCAACCATGCTGCAAGACGGTGGTTACCGTCCCAAACAAAGAACATCATTCCAGAAAACTGCTTCCAATCTTCCTCCTTCATTAGCTCTACTTCAAAGGCATTGTTAGCCTCAACCCAAAACCGGCTCCAATTTGATTTTATATGGTCAGAGACAGCCTTGGATCTGCCTTCATTATCATGCATCGCAACGTAGAACACTTCTTGGCCATCCATATATCCGGTGCTCACAAACTGAGCCCCAAGTGCCATGACATCGTTCTTTAAATATGGCCTAACAGCAGCTAAGGGAAGCATTTGGCACAGAGGAATATTTAGCTTTGATTTGTTCCTTGGTTTGAACCGAAGTTCGTCAAGGACAAGACTTGTATTAGCGGACTCCATAACCACCAACTTATCCATTTCTCTACTGAGGTCCTCCGCTGACATCTCTACACCAAGAACACTATTTTCAAGCAAGTCATCTTCAACCGGAAAGTCGTTGACCGGAACATTAATGCGATCAGCAGCCTCCCCAACCTCCGAACCTAATAAAATGAGGTCAGACTGCAATTCAGAAATAAATCCATAATTTAAACAGCATTGTCATTACCTGCCATAAAAATATGCGGTTGCGACCGTTGAGATGATCCACCATAAGCCCGAGCACTAGTCGTCTCCTCTCCCTCCTCTGAAGCTAATCATCAATATCCAAGCAAATGAGAACAAATTATTTGCAAATAAGAACAAAATCAGAAGTCATCACGCAAATTCCAAACAAGAAGCTCATGCAATTGAGCGTCACCGATGTCCAAATCTTCTCGGAGACAATGTTCATTTAAACAGCCCCACCACACCCAGGCTGTCAGCTCCTCTTGTCAGCCTCAGACAGCTCCTCCTGCCGAGGGGCTGCCGATATCGGCAGCTCCGGAGTGCGGGCACTTTCCTAGCGGGAAGCACCCGCACTCCAGAGCTGCCGATGTCGGCAGCTCATCGGCAAAGGAGCGGTAGAGACATGACAATGCATGCAGTTGTGGTTGATTATAACTATACGAGACATGACATACAACTTTACTGGTGGAAATCTGTCGCCCCACTGAACAATCCCCGGGCCAAGTGCAAGGCAGGTTGATCATTATCCCGTACCTATTTTGAGTAAATATCATCTCTTGTTGAAGATGATTAGTCCATTCATTAATCAACACATGTCCCCTCGTTGGTCAGGTGATATCGTGATATTCTTTCGGTTTTCAGGTGTTATAAATAACCTGAACGTGATCAGTTGCAGGGTCGACTGCCCAGGTATTCAACCCCGAGAGCAATCAATGGCACCTGATATCGTCCATGAATATCTTCCTGGAGCTCTACGACTCCGCCCTTCTCGACAACAAGTTATTCGTCGTCAAATCCTCCAGTGAGAATCTGGTCGGGCTTGTTAACGAATAAGCTGATAATAATATGGTGAATGGGTGTTCATGGCTCATGGACTCAATACAGGTGATCCCTTAACCCTTAAACGTCCAGTATGTCCAATACAGGTGATCCATGAGCCAATACAGGTGATCCCTCTCACAAACAACCCTTGGAAGTTAACATGAATATGTCAAATAACCCTTAAACGTCACAAGGCCATAGTATTCTACATGTTAGGTGTCGTCTTTGAACATAACAAGGTAATCTATTGAAATGACCTCCTTATGAAAGATGAAAGTTGATGAATCCTCAATCCAAAGGTGCTACATTTTTTGTAATCTGCGGAGTGAAATGCGTCCCTGTCAAGATTGACGTTTCAGGGATTAATTATGGTCACATAATAAGGCTTCCTCGTGCGGTCAGGTTGGCAATCAAAGACGGCAGCTAAGAATGGAAAGCTGTGAGCAGTAGCGGACTCGCACTCTCTGAAAGGCGCGAACGAGATATCCGTGTCAGGACGAGCAGACACTGACTCGAATCTCCTCGGACGAGCTGTCAATTTAAACAGCCCTGCCGTAGCCAGGCTGACATTATCGTCAGCTCCTCCTGGCGAGGGGCTGCCGACATCGGCAGCTCCGGAGTGTAGGTGCTTCCCGTTAGGAAAGTGCCCGCACTTTGGAGCTGCCGATGTCGGCAGCCCCTCGGCGGGAGCTATGTCACGATAAATCGAATGCTTGGACATTAACTATTGAGATTCGAATCGTGAAAATTTTGACAATGGAACTAGTGCACTTACCGTCCACCACGTCTTGTCCGCTCCTGAGGGGTTCTTCATTCCCTGTCTCCATACTGCGCCGGTCGTTGCCCTCTCCAGTTGCCATGTGATCGCGTCCTGTTGAAAGACATTGGTTTTGGGTCAAACACAAATGCAATGCATTTCAATCTTCTGAAATCGCTCGCGGGCGCATTAAACCCTAGAAGACCATAATAAGCTCTAAGAAATTAGCAGCGATTAGGAGAACTTCTTACAAACTGAATGAACAACGGCTCTTATCAAAAGTAACTCTAATTTCGTTGTGGTGCATTCCACTAACCCAACCCAGACGAGGACTAATTATCAGTGCTCAATGCAACTCACAGCAGTGAGGATCAGATCTTCAGTTTGAACCTAAACCCTAAATGACGATAATATGCTCTAAGAAGGTAGCAGCGATTACAAACTGAATGAACAACGGCTCTCATCAACAGTAACTCTATTATCGTCGTGGTGCATTCTTCTAACCCAACCCAGACAATAACTAATTATCAGTGATCAATGCGACTCATAGCAGTGAGGATAACATCTTTAGTTAGGGCCTAAACTTCTCTGGTTTAGGCCCTTATCATCTGGAGTTTGGGCTCAAAACTTAAAATGTTTGGGCCCCAAGCATCTTCGATCACGGCCTAAACTCATTAAATTTGTTGAATAAAGTGAATATCACCGATCCTGAAGGAACAAGTTCATACCTCGACGCCTATTAGCATTGCTTAAAATGAAAAATGAAAAACCTATGTTACCATAAAATACAAATTCCAAAGTCCGATCAAGCAAAGCGGCACAAGAAACCAACAATCAACACGGAAGGAGTGATCTATGAAGTTGGCACCAAACTAGCATATTGTCAATTCGATTTGAACCATGGGGGGTCCAAACTGCTCAAGAGCAATGTGGTCAATGCTGGTAAACACTCCACCCAACTTTACCGGTGAGCGCCTAGTGATATTCTGTCAAGCCACCTAAAATATAGAGGATATAACTAGTAACCTAAACCATGCTCACAGGACTCTTCAATACAAAATTTGATCCCAATATGTGTGTGCAAGGGGCTGCCAATGTCGGCAGCCTCCAGGTGGTGGCCCTCTCGCGCCAAGAGTGTCCACACTTGGGAGCTACCGACATCGGCAGTCCCATGCTGGCGCCGCTACCAGCAACGGTCGCGACGCCAGCATGGGCTGCCGATGTCGGCAGCCTCCAGGTGGTGGCCCTCTCGCGCTAAGAGTGTCCACACTTGGGAGTTGCCGACATCGGCAGCCCCATACTGGCGTCGCTACCAGCAACGGTCGCGACGCTAGCATGGGGCTGCCGATGTCGGCAGCCTCCAGGTGGTGGCCCTCTCGCGCTAAGAGTGTCCAGACTTGGGAGCTGCCGTCATCGGCAGCCCCCTACTCGCGTCGCAACCAGCAAGGGTCGCGACTCCAACAAGAGTGTGGGCACCTGGGAGCTACCGACATTGGCAGCTTCCTGTTGGCGCCGCAACCTCTGCTAACCCTACTTCTGTGAAATCAATCGACTTCGACTATACTGACTCATTTCACTCACCTTGCAAGTGACAAGTCCACACCCAAGACCTTATCTGAAAACATGACAATGAGATGAAAAGCGACAGGATTTAAATACCGTCGATGACGGCCGGCGAGCTGCTTCTAAAATCAGCGCCCTAGATCGCGAAACTATTAGGATCACGTTCTTCTATATTCTCGAGAGCAGAGTTTGAGCATGCATAACTACTTCCGAGAAATGGAACGACTCCTCAAGCCTGGACACCTCAGTTGTGACCAAATCTGGAAACATGACACTAACAAAATACATAGACAAGAGTTACAAACCCTCGATGATGGCCGGCGAGCTCCCCCCACCACCGGTTTCCTCTATCGCCAGACTATGAAGATCTCGTTCTTCTGCGATCACGTCAACACAGTTTAAGCAAGCAAAACTATGACTGCCGCTTTGATTCAGATAGCGGGTTCATCTCTTACGAGGTAGCAGGACGATCACAGATACTAGCACGAAGGGTAAGAACGTTGATCTGAAACCCTATGACACTACAACATTCATCACCCTGATTGGGATTTGTGGTAAAAGAGAACGACCGAAACAACGCGTGTAACAGCTATCATTTCGACTTGATTGAGTGAGCAAATTGTCTGCAGTCATAAGAGACTTTGTGCACTTACAAGCAGTCTGTTCCACAAACCTTGCCCCGTCTCATCGGCACTGCTGCATTCACCAACACCATCCTCACTTGGACTACCGATGTGGCTCCCCGCGAGACTACCACCTTTTATCATATTGCTTTCTAACAATCTCTGAAGCTCAATCAAACTAGCTCCTCCCTCCCCCACTCTGGCCTTCCCTGTCCCTTCAAACTCAAGTACTTTTGTTGTGTCCCCGACATTTGCCAATCTATTGCTCGATCTCATCGCCCTTATCTGCCTAGATCGTTTCAGTTGCTTTCTATTTGTAAAGAAAAATGTTTGTTTTCTGCGTCTCTTCGGCATAGCCCTTGAATTGCAATTCCCCAAATTTGTCAAATTCATCCCTCCTTTCTAGTCGAGACCCCCTACTCATTCTAATCCTGAATAGCGACCGCCACCGATAAATCTGACAAGTTCATTAATCTGGCACTTAATACTAATTGCCAAGCCAAAATCCCTGGTAGAACCCACGATCATTGATTCACTGAATTTGGTATGCATCGGTCACTGTGCTAACTGAGCTGGTACTTTTATGAAATAAATTGAGTTCGCCGCCATTCTTTTAACTATTGGATATTTAGGCTGCAACCTGAGATGAATATTGACGGCCTCCTTTTTAAAATACTTTAATCCACTATATCGCTCATTAGTGCTCCTACGTGACATGTTTTGAAACAGTGTACTCTTCACGGATTTTATGATTCAACCTCTGATACCACAGTTCAACAGCGGCATATCTTAATCACTCAACGGAATTAGTTGAACTTCGTCTCCCTTGTACTTTTGGCATTCTCTAAACTTATATTTACTCTATATTCCATCCTCTCCAAAGATCTTGCCATTTTCAGGCTTCACATAATTCTGCATCCTTAGCCTCAGCAGCCTCCGCCTTCTTTTGAATCTCTTCACCAAATCTCTTGTATTACATGGCTGCATCACATGTTCTGAACTGTGGATCTGTTCTCATTCGGGCTGCTGGTCAAGCTTTACCCATTTCTTTTCCTGCTTTAGAAGATGGGTTTGCTACAGTTTCTAAAAGTCGTTTGGCCTCTCGTTTCCATTTCTTGGAACACAGTGTCCATGTTGATATGGATGTTCTTGACCCCGTCACAAACGAGGTCAGCCATACAGTTGCTCAGATGCCTTCCTCTGTTGACGGTACAAAGACTTGGCTCCTGGCTCGTGGAAACTATCGAGTCTATGGAACTGTGGATATAGCACCTGATATTGGTTCGTCCAACTTGACACCTGGTCGCTGTTCTGATGTGACTCCACTTCTCCGGAAGGTTAAACTAGAGCCACCTGATGAAGGAGTAGTCGTTCTAAGTGACGATTCCGACAGCAACTGCATCCCTTATGCTACCGTTCCTAGTGCTTCCGTTTTGAACTCGGCAATCCATGTTTCTCAGTCCACAGCGTCTCAGCGTGTTGGTCCCGCCAATCTTAAACCCCCTCTTCCTCCTTCCGATAGTGTCGTCCACTATCTCCGACTTCTTAGCAGCAGACCTGGATCGAAGTCCGTTTTGTCAAAACTAGATTACAATTCCATTCTAGTTCGCAAGGTTAATTTTCTTCCTCCAGATTTCAATGGAGATGTCATCTTCGAACTACCTCCTCTGGGAAAGTATCCTCCTTCCACAAAAGCTGGGCACCTGCACGGAATGGACAAGCGGGATGATGGCCACGCTTGGACGCGAACTGCCACTTCGCACATCAAATCTGAGTTTCACCTCACCTTTCGAATGTCTTCATGTCTTGGCGAGTTGAAGTGCGCCAATGATTCCTGTGATTTTTTAAAGCGTCCAATAGGTCGTCCTCAGTTAATGAAACTGTGTGGGAGGGGAATTCTGCATCACCTTTTGTGCCTGGCTGTGACCCTCCTCTTCATTCTACTGTTGTCTGCGCTGTGTGTCACGTTCCGCCAACCTGTTATGGTTGTTGCCCGGCAAAGATATATTACGTTCCTGGCGAAAGCCATGTGACCCGAGCCTGTATTCACTTGGGTTCACATGGTCATGCTGTGAAGAAAGGGAACTACAGGGACTCCTCGGCAAAGCTTCGTTGCCTCATTGGCGACCAGGTGGAACGAACTCCGGCTGGAACAAATTCCTCTATTGTCCTCGAAGCTAGCAAGGAGTTTCTTGGGGAATTACTCTTATGCCCTGATGGCGTGCCACAGAGAACATTGCCTTTGGAAGAACTTGTCCCCGTCTTGGACAAGTTCAAACTGATGTCCTCTCCTAGCATTCGGAATGAGGTGACAACGTTCCGTTACCTTCGCCGATTCGGTGTCATGAACAGCATCACCAAGCTGAGGGGGTCAAGCAACTCGGCCTTCATACAGGAGAATCGTTTCCCTGGTCAAGGAACAGACTCTGATAAAGTCTTCATTTTCAAGATGGCCGAGGTTGGTCCTGGGAGTGGAGTTGATTTAGTGAAGCGAATGCAACAAGGGGGTGATTTAGGAGACTCCTGGATGATGTTTGACCACGTCAAACGTGTCAAATCTTGGACCACAATGGCTTGCCATGTGTACGACTCTACTTACTGTCGGATCATGACCATTGCTATTTGCGATTTGCAGTCCGAAGATGTGGCAGCTCAGATAGTGTTCTGGCGGAATCTGAGTGCAGTTTGTAGCAGACATGACCTTCTCAGTCCAAATTTCAAGGGATTCATGGCGGATAGTGCCCAGGCAAACTGGAATGTTGTTCGAATAATTTACGGTAGTGGCTACCCTGCCGTTCCAATGGAGTCCAGAGAAAGAACTTGCCTCTTTCATTGGGCTCAGTCTCTTGAAAAGCATACGAAGGCAGATATTCGAAGCGACCTCCAAGATGAGCACCGAAGGCTTTGTAAGCAATATAAAAATTCCATCTCTTTGGAGGTGGCCGAGTGCAGGTACCTGGCAATCAGGGCGTGGTGGTTGTCCTCCGGGGCATCAACTGAGGACGGGCTTCTGAGACTAGAGCTCTGGCTATCTTTGTGGCATTTCCGATATCGGCAGTGGGGAGGATTCATGGAACTTGTAAGTGCACTCATTGTTTCCTTTTCACAATTGCTTGAATTGGTGTCATCCGATAGCCTCACAAATTCTAAGTTGCACATTCTATATTTTACATTTCATATCATTCATTTAAACATTGCCGACGTCGGCGGCTCGTGCACTAGAGCCGAAGCACCGCTGTTTGGTCCTCCCTTGATAGTCGCCCCATCAGTTTTGGGCCTGCCGATATCGGCAATACAAAAGTTGTGGCCCTGATTATGTTACATATAATCATTGAACTCGCATTGCAAGATTTCCTAACATGTCCCTCCTCTCAGTGAACTCCTCTGTTATTTAATTCACATCTTTGTCACTGCATTGCTTTTCTTTGCTGTTCTAAACGGTCCTTACAATTCAATCTTTCTCTTGAACTATGTTTTGTCCCGTTCTCTGCAGAACCTTAGCGAAGCTGAACTAGCCGAGATGCCTTCCTGTAATTTGGCGAAGTCGGTTCACAACAAATGGTTACAACAGTCGGGAAAACGAGGGAATGATTTGTATGTTGCTGCAGTCGTCGACATGGTTCGTGCTTTCATGCAAGTTGTCGCGTACTATCAATTCGTGAAGGGTGAGAAGCCACGTACGGGTCTAGGAAAGGAAGAACTCCGGCTCCGTACTGCCCTTCGCACCGCGCAGCGCACAGGAAATGCTAAGGTTCTTCATGCCGCCCTTGCCAACATGCCCGGTGGGGACGAATTCTGCACTCGCAATCCTCACCTAGAAGGAGAAGAGGAGTTTGTATACTTGAAGAGAAAAGTTGATCTTCCTCCAGGTTCTGAATTTGATTCACATCGCCCGGATAAGATTAGCATCTCCCGCCCCAGAGGTAAGGCACGTCGCATTGATGAAGTGATTGTGGATCTCACAGCTGATGATCCCTTGCCATCACCAAATCCCTCTCCGGAAGCTCCTAAAGTACTTCCTTCTTCTCCACCAAGAACTTCTTCCCGGGTTCCAGGCGTGAGAGCTGTACAAGAGACGGTCTGTGATGAGAATGACTGGCACATCGCAAGGCTTCCTAAAACATCTGCTAGGAAATGTTTCGCTCTTCAAGCCGGTACAAGGAAGAAGTGTGTGGCATCTATTGTACAGAACAACCAAGCAACAGCTACCCCTACTTACACTGGCTTGATGGACAATTACAGAAAGACTAGATTAGAGAGACATCGGTTCTTCTTCTGCAACGACGACATTCATCGTTGTGTTATGGGCACACGGCGCAAGTGGGTTCAAAGTATGCCACCTCCTCCACAGTTCTGGCCAGTTCAAATGGGCACAAACCTGAGCAGAACAGAGATACTTGCCTTAGAAACTGCTGGGTTTTGTCTCGCTGAGCGTGAGGTTCTGTCTCCTAGAAAGTTGTTCGGTGAAGGCGTCTCGGTGAACCTGAACAATTACCCTATGCCTCCTAACCCTACAGACCATCCAACCAAGCGATACAGAAAAAACATCCGAAGAAATGAAGCTGCTCCTACTACTCGTCACCATAACAGCTGCGCCTCTGCTCACTCCATAATGGGAAAACTCTGCACGATTCTAATGGTTCCACCTCCAGCCCTTGGTTGCATTGTCACTTTGAAGTCACGGAACATTTCCACTGTTTCCCGATATTTCGTCACAATCGGTCAATTTCCAAGCTGCGACTGCCTCTCTTTCACAGAGATGTCGAAGAAGTCGCTTGGCAAACGCGGCTCATGGACTTACTGTAAGCACCTCTACTACATATTCAACATTGTGTGTGGTTTAGATCCGGAGGTAGATGTCTTTATTCACGCACCTAGTTTCAGTTGGAATGAAATCAAGCGTATTCTTCACATTCTACTCCTCAAATACTATGCAGTATAGCTACCATTTCCACTCGCTAAGCTTGTAAGAAGACAATCCTTCCATTTAAAAAACGGTGAGACTAAAAGGGCCACCTCCACAGCTTGAAGTACATCTTGTCTACTCTATCTCTTCACTTGCATGAAAGAAGGGACAGTTACCCTCTGCCGCTTCTAATTTTGCTTGTCCCTAAACCGAACGTGGTTGAATCTCTCACTATTCCACTAACCCCTTGTGACTGTCTATCGTCAGTTATCTTAAACTTATGATGCTCCCCCAATACCCTAAACCGTGTTTGCTATCCACTTCACCTAAACCAAATCCAACTATCCATCTTCTTATTGACCACTTCATATAGGACTCCCATGAGACACTACACCTTTTACTCTAACCGTATATCTTTTGTTATCCATCACTCTCGCCTAAACCTACATATCTCCATCTTCTACTGTGTCTGCCACCGACGTTGTGTCTCTACAGCTCCATAAAACTGTGGACCCATAACCCTAAGTACTAGTTCCCCTAATCCAGGAGTCCTACACCCTGAACCCTAACCTGAAAACTACACTACCACATGCCTCTCCTCCTCTCTTCCACTGCACTATTTTATACGTTGAACCCGTAAACCAAATGCTTCATAGCTACAGATATCCAATCTACCCGTTATTGTTGGACCATAGAATCCACGGCCATAGGTACAGGTAGGGAAATATGAACTAAATTATAAAACCCTATAACCTCACGTTTTGAGACCTTTCGCCGTCCGGCACAGTCATAGGTCCACCCATTTATTGCGCCCAAACCTAGGTCACCAAACCCTAAACCCACTAAACTTTTACTTTCTCTTACTTTTTTCAAATTTGAAACAAAATATTTTCCTGCAAGGCTCGCAACCGTAGGCTCGCAGCTCGCAGCTCGCAAAATTGAGCACGCAAAATAGCTTGGTCCGGTTGGAAGGGTCGTGTAGGCCGTTAAGGCGCCGCTCCTCTTCTTCTGCCGATCTAGGGTTTGGTGAGGTGTCTACGCTTGAGATTGGGGGGCATCTCTGCTGCCAGGCATCAATGCTCATCTTTAGGGTTCTTACAGGTGTGGCGCCATGAAAAGACTTGCCCGTTGAGTGGGGCCACTTGAATCTAGTTTTTTTGGGGTCGTGCTTGTCTACTTGTGCTTGGCTGTTTCTTTGATTGTGGTCGTTGGAATTCCTTTTTTTGTACTTCAGCTTGGCTTTCCCTGCACGCATTCTTCCAGGTAATATGGCATTGCTTAAGTGAAAATTTGGAACGGTTAGGGAACTTACCTTGTTGAGCGTTTGCACTTGGCTGCTTCTGCTTGGGTGGACGTTGGAGTTCTTTTTTTGCAGTTCCGCTTGGCTCTTTTTTGCACATGTTCTACCTGGTAATGTTGTATTATGAAAATGAGATTTTACCAGGGGTAGAGGTTTTACCTTGTTGGTTGTTTGTGCATGTTTGTTTCTTCGTGCGTGGGCGTCGTGGTTCTTTTTCTTGTGATTCGCCTTGGTTATTTCTGCGCAAATCCTTCCTAATAACATTGTATTGCAGAAGTGAAAATTTGGGGGGGTTATAGAGCTTACCTTGTTGGTCTTTTGTGCTTGAGTACTTCCTCTTGGATGGACGTTGGTGTTCCTGCTCACGTGGGCTAGCTTGTACTTTTCTGCATATAACATTTCTGTCTCATGTTGCAGAAGTTCGTGGTGTTGGTTTCACCTGTGTCTAGGGACACACGCCCTGGTGCCTCCGTTGCCGTATGTAGGTTTGTCCCTGTGTTGAGGTGGTCGGGAGGCAAGCTCCTACTTTTGGTGCGTCTGTATTCGGGGCTCTGTGCTTGCATATGAGGTTGCTTATTTCTCGACTGGTTGTGTTCTCCTGATGTTTTGTCTTTGTGCGCAAGTTGCGATACCTTTGTTGAAGGTCGATCTGCACCTCCTTCTGCTCTTATCCAAACTCCAGCATCTTTTTAGTATCAGGTCAGTAGAGTCATGTGCATTGGAGGCGTTTATAGCTACTATACTTTCATGTGTTTTAGTATTTGCACAATTCATGTATTGATCAGAAAATAAAGCAGTAAACAGAGTTCCGATTCTGAAAGAAAACATGAAAGAGAGGATTTTGGTAGAGAGTGTAGCTATGGTTGGTTGTCGTTGGTGTTGTGTCTTGCGGGTCTGATGGTGTGAGTCCACAAGGTTGCGGTCTAGTCTTGAGTTCATGTTCTTGTGGTCTAGCTTGGGCTTTTCTGCATATACCACTCTTGTCTCATGCTGCAGGAGTACGTGGTGTCGATTTCGTCTGTGTTCAGGGACACTCGCCCTGGTGCTTCTGTTGCCGCATTGAGGTATGTCCCTGTGAGGTAGTCAAGAGGCAGGCTCCGAGGTTGTTTGTTTCACGATTGATTGTATTGTCCTGATATTCCGTCTCTGTGCGCAGGTTGCGATACCTGTTATGAGGGTCAATCTACCCCTCCCTTGGCGCTTATCCAACCTCCAGCAGCTTTCCCGTATGAAGTCAATAGAATCATGTTTTTTGAAAGCAATTGCAATTACTATGTTTTTGCATGGTTTAGTATTTACACTGTTTCTGTATAGAACAAAAAATAAAGCAGTAAACATAGTTCCAATTACAAAGGAGAACATGAAAGAAAAGGTTCTGGTAGAGAGTGTAGCTATTCTTGGTTGTCGTTGGTGTTGTGGCGTGCAGTTTCGATGGTGTGTGTCCACAAGGTTGCGATCCAGTCTTGATTCTTGCGATGGTCTTGTAGTGTTGTGAATACTGCTGCACATGCGTTGGATTCTGCTCTTCAGTGTCAAAATGTGGTGTGTTCAGCTTCCTTGTGTTGCGTGTGTCTCTGAATGTCTCTCCTGTCGTGGCGCGGTCTTGTGTCTCTGATCCGAAGTTGCGTCTTTGTTTCTCTGTGTGTCCCGGCGTGGTGCATGGTGCAATCTGTTTGCTAGATCTAGTGTTGTACTATTTCTTAGGTGGCATTCTAACGACTCACTCATATTCTCCATTTCAATGATAGTAAGTATCTAGGTTTGGGTTGCTTCCGAAGTTTTGTGACTATGGTGCTTGTAGTTAGCCCTCTCAAGTAGATCTGACCGAGGATGGTGGGGTTTGCCTTAGTGAGTGTAGATCTAGTTTTCCAACAAAACAAGGTTCCCAGCTCTCAGTGTACCTTACTAGATCTACTCACTGTGCACCAAATTGCACCTTCAAGGTTCAAATCTGACTTGTTTGCGTCCTTTCCAACACTAAACATCATCCTAGAACACACATCACATAAGAGTATTCACTAAGCAAGACGCTCTCCCAAGCTCCAGCGGCACTTGAAAATCTTAGTGCATACTCTACAGGCTAACTTCCGGAGCTCCCCCCACCTAGAAACGCAGAGCTCTCAGAGACTCATTTTTCCCTTGTTAAGCAATATGCATAAATGGAGTGAACAAATAATATGTGTAGCTACATATATTGCCCAATTGAACACCATCCCTTCCAAGGTTGCCACGGCTAAAATCAACAGCTTCTTCGCCAAGTACATTGAATGCTAATTTAATGCCAAATTCTTCTCAAAAAATTGCATCCACTCTCCAAGCTCCGGTGAAATTGCATCCGTAGTCTTCAAACCTTGGCTCTTCTCAAATGATCCATTTCCCAATAAAAATAATCACCTGGAACAAAATCCGACTCCATATCCTCCGACACTGACAACTCACCCATCGGAAGAGCTAGAACCTTATTCGGAACTACTCCGTCTATACTATTAATCTGACCCTTCACCACACTTGATCCATCTTCCGGGTCATAATTCTTCACATACTCATCCACCAATCCTACATCGATCAATGGCAAATTCTGCAAAAACCTCAACTCTCTCTATTTCTACTTTCAACACAATTCTACAGAAATCATCTCCATATTGGTCACTATCACACACTCTATTGGTGTTAATTCACCCTTCTTCCTCACATTGCGCTATCTCTCCTCTTGAACTGCTATCCTCTTCTTACACTCAATAGCCATCTTTCTCTCTTCACTACGTTTACAAGGTTTCCTCACAATTGCAAAACACAAACATACGATGACAACTGATAACTGCCCAGAGCCCCATTTTAAATTCATACTATTGATCTGCTCGAAACTTAACTCACCATAACTGTCATGTTGCACAATCCTTTACTTCATAATGATGCCTACACCAACCAGGTTAATCATAATAACCACCATTTAAACTTTCACCCCTAATCCACTCATTACTATGTCAACACATCTAATGACTATTGTACGATCTTCCCCCCTTTTTAAAATTGAAACTTGTCTTGGGTTCAAGTATTGTAAAGACATAACCGATTCCCGTTAATACGTATAGAAAATTGGGTGCCATTAAATTCTTCCAATTCCACTGAACCATTTGAAAATCCTTCAATCACCTAATACGGTCCATACTAATGAACTTGAAAACTTACCAGGAATTTTTTTAAAACAATCATCATATAGAAGAACTAAATCATTGGGCATAAAAGGCTTTGGTTGTAATTTACTATGATAACAACTTTTCTCTCTCTGTTGAGTTGTTTCCATTGTTAACAAGGCATTGGATCAAACTTCATCCAATTTCTCCAATTCTTCTAAACGATGTTGTAAAGAATCAAAATCTCCCAATCGTTCATTTATAGCAATTTGTAAACTTTGGGCTTCCAATTCAATAGCTAAATACTGCTTCCTGGCCATAAATCAATTGGAATGGTGTAGCATTAGTGGTAACATTACATGCGGTACAGTATGCCTATAAAGTGGCAAACAATTTAGCATCCCAATCGGTTCCTGCTCTTGAAACTATTTTTGTTAAGATTTTACATAAAATGCCATTAGTCTTTTCCGTTTGCTCATTGGCTCGAGGGTGATATGGCGTAGTCTTCCGATGTTTAATCTCATTTTTTTGTCAAAGCTTCAATTGTACTATTAATAAAATGGGTTCCCCGATCACTAACCAATTCTTTTGGACACCTAAATCGTATAATAATATTTTCATACAAAAATGTCGCTACAGTATTGGCATATTGCGTCAAGTAGCGCATCATTAATAGCTTAATAGGTTCATTACCCAATATATTGGATAACCAAGATAAATGGTCTACATTTGAATGGAATTTTCCTAGCCTTACATTAATAGTTAAATAAAATTCCTGCAATAATAAAACTCATTGTGCATTACAACCACTCAACTGAGGCTTATTAATTATATATTTTAGAGCATCATGATCGACATGGAAAAAAAATTTATGACCCAAAAGATAATGCCTAAACTTCTTAACAGAATAAATCATTCCCAATGCTTACTGTTTAGTTGTAGTATTTCTATTAGCTGAATCCAATTGACGACTAGTATAATACAATGGGTGATTAAAACCTTTATCATCTTTCTGACTCAATACGGATCCAATAGCAACATAAGAGGCATCTACATAGACCTAAAATGACTCTGTCCAAGAAGGTGCAACCAATATTGGTGCAATAACCAATTTTTGCTTCAATGTTTGAAATGCTACTATGCAGTCTGTGGTTCAAATTGGACTAGTGCCATCAGCTAATGATTTCTTTAATAGGTTAGTTAAGGATAAGCATATGACTGCAAATAGATAAATGAAACGGCGATAATAGCTGACATGATCGTCAAAGGCTCAAACACCCGTTATAGTGTCCAGTTGCCGTAATTCCAATATAATTTTTATTTTATTTGAATCAGTAGCAATGTCTGCCATCGAAACGATGTGGCCCAATAATTTTCCAGAAGGTACCCCAAAATGATATTTTTTTAATTTAGGGAGATCCCATATGTAGAGCCAAAATGTAAAAGTTTTTAATTTTCAAAAATTTAGAGCTTAAAAGCTATAGAAATGACTTCAAAAGAATAAAGAAAAAGTAATGGTAGAAGTAAAACTAAAAATCAATAAAACCAACTAAAGTAAATAGAAAATATTAATAGAAAGGTGTGAAGAAAAGACACAACTCCTAGTTACATGAAAAGGTTTTGAATTAAGTCAAAAGAGTAATAGGAAAAACCTTTAGGAAGGTGGTGCCTTTTCATAATAAAATAATATAAGTGAATAGAATTTTGTGAAGAATTCACCACATTGAAGAAGAATTTGTGAGTCCTAACTTAGAGCTAGTAAAGAAATTCTTGCAAATGGTTGTAAGAATATTTATGTGAATATATATTGTGTTGTGTAAATTGTATTGATTCTAATTGATTAAGTAAAATTTGCACATGTGACTTGTGTAAGTGATTCTTAATAATTAAGAAAGTGGAAATTTATTTAATTATAATACCTTAAATTGTTAGGCAATTTAAGAAGATTTAATATTGCACTTATTGAATAAGTGACATTAAAAGAAAATAAAACATATTTAAATTTTTAAATATTCTTGTGAGTAAGAATTCTTGTAACAATAATCACATTATAGATAAGAATTCTTTTAGTGGAAGTGAATTGATCAATTTTGAAGAATTAACTGCATTAAAGAGAATAGAGTTATTTTAGAAGAATGCAATTACTTTAAGCCTAAGAGTATTAAATGGTAAATTTAATTAAAGGAATTCAATTTGATTGAAAATAAATGTGTTAGAGTATAGAATTCAAAGAGAATTATTTTTTAATTAAGTTCTAACAAATGGAATTGTTTAAATTAATGTGTGTGATTGATGAGCCACTTGGAGCTTAAAAGTTTAGCCGTGGACGTTAGTGATGGAAGAAATGAGCGTTAATTGCTTGAGGTAAATAATGAATTAATAATCAACCAAATATTGAAGGAACAAAGCAATGAGCTATAATAATTTTTGTACAATACAACTCTTATATTATTTCTTTGAAATTTTGTACATTAACATTAAATAAGTTCCATTAGCCTAGCTAGGCTTAGTTGAAGGTTGGGCACACACTCAAGGAAGACAAAGAGGAAGGCTCTTTATCGCAATCACTCTTCATCTTGGGTCAACATTGAAATTCCCAATCCTTTAAAAGGATTTTACTATTTATACCATATTTAGTACATTATTCCAAACATTGGTCCAAACATTCCAAATGTTTGACTCGTGTACTAAATATACAAAAATCGTCTTAAAATATCTCCATTCAAATCCGCAAATAATCTTGAAAAGCCTACATCATTATTCTTTGAAATGTAGGTGGTGCGTTGCACAGGCGCAATGGCATAACCTTATCTGCAAAAGTGCCCCAATCCATAGTAAAAGTAGTCTTTAACTGGTCCTCCTTTGCAGTTTTTACTTGGTTATAACCAGAAAAGCCATCCAGGAACGAATAACATTCATGGCCCGTTGCTGCATCTAAGATATTTTATGAAAATGGTAAAGGAAAATAATCCTTCTTTGTAGCAGCATTCAATTTACGAAAATGGTAAAGGAAAATAATCCTTCTTTGTAGCAGCATTCAATTTACGAAAATCTTCACAAATTCAAATTTTCTCATTCTTCTTTGATACCATAACAATTGGGGAAACCCATTCACTGTAGGGAATTGGATATATAAATTTCACCTCAAGAAGCTTGTCCAATTCATCCTTTACCGTAAGGGAATATTTTGGATTAAGCCAATATTGTCTTTGGCGTAATGGTGTAGCATTCTCCTCCAGGATAGTTCAATGTTCACAAACCTTGGCAGGAATATTCTTTAGATCTACATACAACCAAGCAAAAGCAAATTTATGCTTGATAAAGAAATTTTTCTAAAGCTCTTTCTTCGTATCCGTTATACCATCATAGATCTAAATAGTTTGAGGGTGCTCCTGGGTGCCTAAATTTAGTAATTGACACTTGGGGGTTTCTAAAGCCTCAAAGTGTATTTTATGCTCAATCTCGGACTCTTTCATAAAATCTGTCATATTGGAGCTGTCCAATTCTGGTTCCAAAACACTCACTTGATTAACATCATGCTTATTTATCCAATCTGCAAGCATATGATCTCAATCATCAATAATATCTGGAGGAACTAAGTACTCTCTTGGTCCTCACACTGGTATTTTATTCATGTATGCTTGACAACTGTCCTTGTATCTGCATAAATTGGGTTACAATTGTTCGTTTTGTCTTCAATAAACTCCCCTTTATATTCCAACGTAAATTCTAAACTGGCAAATTGAGTTTCTCCTTGATATTGGACTAGGAATATTTGTAATATAATTTTATGAGTACCTTTTCCAATTGTCAATGTACCGCGACCCCAATCATTTCGAGCTTTAGCTTGATACAACGACGGTCGACCTAATAAAATTGGGTAGGACAATATAGAGCTTTGAAATCGGAAAACAATTTGATCAATTTTGTACGTTATCCTAGCAATGACAATATCAATACTTTGCAGAATACCCATAGGTTGAACGCGACTTGAATTAGCCAATTGTAAGACCATTGTATGTGGTAGGCAATAATTGGTCCAAACCCAAGACTTCCATTGTTTCTGCATTCATGAGGTTCACACTAGATCCCCATCTACTTGCACGCTCGGCACTAACAGTGCATCAATTGATACATCAATAGTTGGTGCTCCCGAATTGGGGTTCAAGCTTACTTCTCTTATTTCCTTATTATGAGATTGTCGTCAAATTAACAAAAAAATTAAAATTTAAAATTGAACGACATTCAGGTGCTACAGCCAATAATTGCTTCTTTGAAATTGTTGGATGAATTTTATATAAGTCCTTTAAAATATCATAAGGTTCCATATTGGATGTAATACCAAATGCCTTATTCTTCTTCCTAGTTCGAAACCCTGCTACAGGTAAATTGGTTGTCTCAATATTGGAAATTGGGACAACTACTGGAATTGATTTCTCTTGAGCCTGTATAATTGGATCTTTTAGAGAATAAGTTTGCTTGCCCAATTGGAAAGTCATTGGTACATTTGAAATTTGTGTCCGACTTAATATACTGGTAGGATTAGTGTTTGACGTTGGACCTACTTCCAATATTGGACGATTGTCTGGAATTGTATTTGGACACTTCACAAAAATTGGTTCAGCCAATATTTGAATTGGTTATTTTCCTTTTTGTTGATTCCTTGTAACTACAGCTTAAACAACTTCCACCTAATGAACTGGTGATTCTTGGGTTCCGTTGTTTTTCTCTTCTACAATTTGCACCGTCAATTGTATTTGTTGATCACAATTATTAGGATTAAATGGAAGATTGCATTGGTAATGGGAATGACCTAATTATTTACAATTGCCGCAAACTAGTGCATATTATCATATTCATCTAATATAAACCTTGGATTTGGGCATTCACTGGCATAATGACCAATTTGCCAGCGCCTTAAACATCGGATTGGTTTATAACTCATACCATCAGGCGCATTTGGAGTTATTCACTGGTATATCATATATGTCTACTTGGCCCATTCCAAGTTGTTGTCGTAAATAATCATGGTGATTAGTTACTACTGATCCAGAATTGGATTGCTGAATTGGCATATTTTGAGGATGACTCCCACTATAAAAAAAACCCGTGTTTTTTGTGACGCGTTGAAAAACATGCTTGAACATCAAAATGAACATGTTGTGACATCAATGTTGATGTCACCTAAAATCCATCTACCTTGACGGGCAAAAAACGTCCAAATTTTTTGTAACATGGTTGATTTGGGGTTGTCAACCTCTTGACATCTAAATGAACGTGGCTTAACAAGCTTTGGAAAGAGCTCCACATGGAGGGGGGCCTATGTCCACATCAGCAATGTTTTCCTTTGGACAGCGCCACGCGGGACTTTTTTCCATCCAAATCCATTTTGAGCGCGCAGTGACGTGGAATTTAATGTTTGCTGACTTGGACTCCCCAATTCCTGACGTGGACAGTCCATATCACCTAACGTCATGGTTTTAGGGCATTTTTGTCCACAGAGGGCTGTTACTTTTGAGGTTTGTTATGATATGCTCGTGTTATTCATGGCATCAATCCTGATGTTTGTGCGTTTTGCCAATATTTTGTCATTGACATTTGTCATGCTAGAGCTCATATTCACTTGAACATCTCTTTGTTTTTGCGGACATTTTTCTAAACATGCACTTAAAAAACTACTCTTCTATGTAATGTTCTCTTTAATGAGGGATGAACGTGTGACAATGTCAGTGGAGACGTGCAACACTCTCAGCTCTGATGTGAGAGATGAACATGCCATCAACGTGGCTTTCACATACCCAGTAACATGAATGGTGGTCAACCGTGGGACACCGTTGCTACATCCATCGCATGTAGCAACGCAAAGCATCCTATACATCTTTGTGGTCTACTAATTGAAGTATGACATACAAAGTGTATCTCATCTCATGCGATAAAAAAAAGTTAGATACTTCTTAGTCACCTTTGACACAACTTGCGGAGGTTTGGATAGAATAGTTGGCTTTGCTATTGGGCATTCGCTTTTTGCTCCCTTATCCGTTTGTTTTGATGCCTTCGTAGCTTGTGAGGTCTTCGTAGTACATCGTGGGCAACTTGATGGCTCACCCGGTGCTTCAATCTCATCTTGCAAGAGTTCAATAGGATGACATGTTAGAGTGCATACTTGCATCAATTCTAGAGCTCAATGAATTGAGTGTTTTTAATTATATGGAAACACAACATCTACCATCCATACAAGCTAATGAAAGAACTTGGCTATGAAAATGAACAAATTTAGAGACCACAGTCACTTGTAAGATAAATTAGAGGTATTGCCCCCGTCCTCACTAAGTTCTAACATTACAAGCTGTCATCTATGTTGTCAAAAAAGACGTCAAGATTGACAGAAGGTTGTCATGTTGAAGACTCTAGTCCTCTTTTTGTTGCCAGATAGGTTGAGATCTCATGAGTCAAGCTGACCTAATTGATGCACTTCAATTTCAAACGAAATATAAACTAGAGTTTATGACAAGCACTTTACTAAAAAGTGGTACCAGACATTTATCAAGGAGATTGAGATCAAGTGACTTTGGTGGCGTAAGAGAGAGAGATTGCCTAAAGCAAGTTAGATAAAGCCTCTACTCTCTACTCAAATCACCAAACAAATTCTACAAATTGCAAATATCAAGTACAAAGCTTTGAGGCTAGGCTTTACCACTTACATTTTACTTGATGTCAAAGTGAACAACAGTGTGTCTACCTACATGTTTCTCGAGTTGTCAGTTCAAACGGATACAATGTTACAAAATCAAAAATCAAAGAACAAGCCATTTCCCCGTTGGAAAGGGTCTCACTCTGTGCAAAACTGTGTACACTCTTCTGAGAAAATTCTTCCTCCAAACCAACATGTAAACAACATCATACACTTCTCAACAAAATCTATTTACTAGTGCTCAAAATCGACTCCACCACATCCACAAGGCATCACCTCCTACTACACAGTGTCGACAATGATGTTGTTGATCGAGATGAAGATCAACTTCACAAAGATTCCAATGAACCCCAATGCCCTTCAAATTGTCACCTTCAAGAGCTCTGCACGCACACAACCAACTTTAGAATCCATCAAAAAATCCAAACCCTAATTCTAGAACTTCAAACTCTAATACAACACGGAGCATGTGGAGTTGTTGGGCGTAACTGTGGGGTGTTGGTTTGTTTTGTACCTCAGCAATCGGGCTTATAGCAAGGCTTAACGAGGCGGATGTTGTCCTTGGCAAAGGCCACGACTCTACATCCAAACCAAACAATATCTAGATTCCATAACTAAAACGTTAGAAGGTGCCCACACAAAATTCAAGAAAACCCACCTCGAAATTCAATGAGAATTTCAGCAATGAAGGGCGGGAGATCGCAAAACCGTGAAAACCCTAGCAATTACGCCTTCTCTTGCCAAATTCTAATCCCACCTCCAACCACGCTCTCTCTTCTCAAAACCCAACTCCAATTTTGTGACGAGAAGGAAGAAAAAGAAGTATGCACGTTTGGAAGACGTGGAGGAGACAAATTGGTGCACATTGTGATGGTGATGGCCGAGGTCTGTGGATATGTTTGTGCGCCGATGCTTACAAAGCCACTGTTTCCATATAAATAGGTGTTGTCTACCTATGTAGACAATCTGCCCATTTTCTGAGTGTTTTGTTTTTGGGCAGCGCGCTGCAGTCATCCTATAGTGAAAATAAACATAGTGGCTGACATGGACATCCCGCGTTTTCTATGACATTGCACTCAGACGTGACCACATTTTTTTGGTCGTCACTAAAAACGTCCATGTCTATGGTGACATCACCGCGTTTCGTCTTTAACGAGAACACGTTTGATGCAACGTCAAACTAAATTCGAGGTACTATAGAGATTTTCCACCTCACGTGTGACATCATAGAAACACAACACGTAACAGCCTTGACGACACCAAAAACATGGTTTTCTTATAGTGTCCTTTGAATATTACCACTGTTCGGCATATTGTTTCCATAAATCACATTGGTATTTTGAAAATTTCCATAGCCACAACTAGGTTGATTGGGTCGATTATTATTCCAACCACCCATGTTTCTTGTTTGTAATATTGAATTGGCTGTACGAGCGTCTGGCTTTGAAATTGTTGTTGTCTTTGTAAATGCGAGCAATTTTGGGTAGGATGCTTTCCTCCACAAAATGTACTTGGCTCTTTAGTGTATATGGCCTGGTAGTTGTAAAGCTGAATTGTCTAGATTTAGATTTCGGCAATGAAGCGGTCGCTCCACTAGTCGTAGAAGTGGTCGTTCAAGCTCTCGTCCTAGTTGTAGAAGAGGTCGTTGAAGCTACAGATGTTTATTCCCCTCGCATTTCTAACGAGGTCTGCAATGCATCAGTAAGTGGTGCCAGTAATATAGAAGAAATACCTAGAGTCCCATCAAATTCTTCCGTCAAGTGGTTGAATGTTGTGCTCAACCTAAATGGGATTCTTTGTGCCTGTGAGCATGCTTGGCAAGTCAAAGGATTAAAGAACCTTGACTTCTCTAAGCACTCAAGTAGGTTGTCCACTGGAGTAGGCCCAAAACTTGTCTGGATGCGGCCAGGGTGCTCCAAATTTCTTACAAAGTTGCCACCATCATGATATGGAGTTTGATGATGGCATCTACAAACTCTCTGATATGTAAATATCTTTTTCAGCATTGCCCTTCGTACCCTATCAGAATCTTAGCTTAAGAAGATTGCAATATATTTCTGGAGCGTAGGATCGGTTCCCGAACATTCTACATGAAGGAACTTGGCACTCAGAAGGACATCTTTTTAAAGACCTTGTCGAACCACCTCTTTAATAGGTTGGATGGTAATATACTTTGGAGAATACTCTTGTGATTGACGATAGTCTAACTAAGCACATGCTTAATTTGTCCAAGAATGTCCTTTTACTTCCAACTTGGTCGCATGATCATAGTGGTGCCAAAGAGGATTTGTTCTTATTAGACAGGGTTGTCATAAAGCACAAACATGGCCAAAATCTAGCAGACTGGACAAACGGATGTATGGAAGGACCAAACAGCCCTGTCCAAACATTGGACATAGAAAGCAGGAGAAAAATCTAGTGCGGTCAAAAAAAAATTTCACTAATTACCAAAAGTTAGAATGATATGATGACATCGACGATTTGGAACGCCACATGTGCAAGGAGACGTGAACCTCTGAGGGCAAGTGTGTCTTGAGAGGGGTGCGAGCGTTTGGAAGGGAGGACACGCGTATCTGGCAGGAGGGGCGCGTGCGTCTGGGAGGGGAGGCGCACAACTCTAAAAGGAAGGGCACACGTGTCTAGGAAGGAGGCGCGCTCATCTGGAAGGAAGGGGTGTGTGCGCGCTCTCTCACGTTTTATTTCATTGGTTGGCTCTATTGATTTTCTTGAGTATTGGCGTTCTTATTCTCCTTGTTTTTGCACAGTTAGAGAAGGTGGATCATTTTTCTTAAAACGTCCAATTTTTTCAATTAGTGTAGGAACTTAAACTATTTAGGTTCACTCTAATTTATTAAAATATGTTTTAGCATCATATTTCCTTGAAGTTTTTGTCTTTTAGTGTCTTATTCTGAGTGGCATGAAATAATATTTCTTCTTTAGGAATTTGATGAAAGATTTTCTATATATAGTAATTTTTTCTTTGGCCTTAAATTCCCCTAGGGAGACATGAACGGGTATTAGTGGGCACAAACAGGTATTGGAGGGCGCAAATGGGTCCTACAGGCCACGGAGGGCGCATATAGATTGGGGGGGGCAAATGAGTATTAGGGGGGTAAACGGGTATCAGAGGGGTAGACGGATAGCAAGGGTACACGAGCGAGTTCATTTCGTGGGCACAAGCTGTGGATGGTGAAAAATAAAATCTAAATTCACATGTAAGTTCCAATTTGGCCTTCCTACATTATGAGCATTCAAAGGATGGGATATGTGTATATGGACTTCTTTGGTGAATTAAATATGAATGGAAAAATGTATTCAAAGGGTTAAGACTGACTTCACCATGGACTACACCAATCATATATCAAGTGGAGAATGCTTATATATGAGTGTGTGATTGGAGGATGGCAAGCCAAATTGTGGAGAATAAGTCCTCATTTTATGGTTTTCAAAATGAACGTGATTGCTAAGAAACAAGGAATGCCAAGCGAGGGATGGCTTCCAAGTTAATTTTTGTATATGGTCCACCAAACGACAAGGAGCGCAATTTGGAGAGCACGAAGAAAACGCATCCATGTACAAGGAAATCTAGTACATGGTCCTCAATCTAGTACATGGTCCTCAGTAGTTGTTATAGATATACAATCAGTGCCACATTTATATGTATATGTTTTGAGCATTAGACAATGTTTTTTCAATATTTTGATTGCCTACATGGCCTTGTAGTAAAATATACAAAATTAATTTAAATCAATTTTAATGAATGTGTAATATTGTTGAGGTGAAAACTTTGTATCACTAGTTTGGTAACGGAAGAAAATAAAAGAATTGACACGCGCACGCATCCCCTTCCAGATGTGTGCGCCTTTCCCCTTCCCAGACACGTGGCCCCCAACCGCTCGCGTCCCTCCATGTTAGCTTAATTCCTTGGAATATTTGATGACATGTAGGACGTGTTGCATCCTAGGTAGACAAGATAAGTCTATTTCAGCCATTCAGATGGTCAACCCTAAATTAACCCATAACGAACCTCCCCTAAACCTTAACGGAGAGACATGCACACCGAAAGGCACTTTGGACGAGGAGGTTCTACAAACAACTCTAATCAATAGTGTCAGATGAAAATATACATCCATCCACATCAGCACGTTTTTAAGTATTAAAATTGGTTAGGATACATTAAACATCTTTAACCCCTAAATTTCTTTGGCAATTCCACACCAAAAATACTTCAAAATTGCTTGTTTTAATGCAATGAGTAAGGACGAAACAAAAAACTTCTACTTCTATATTTAACCCTAGGATCTCAATTAAACTTACTAAGTAACTTACATAAAAAATTTATAAAGTTTGACCGCATGGATTGTAATATTATAGTGTATGAAGTAGAGAAAAGGGTCCATTTTCTTCCTTGCATTTCATGGATCATCAAACTTTGACTTCACTTGATGTCAAATTTTTGCACTACACAAGGTCTATCTTCATTTCCATCATGTTAAGCATGATATAAGTTCCTTGTACACCAATTTTTAGAGGTAGACAAAGGTTATAAACACCAATACATAATATGTTTTAAGAAGGTATCTCTTATTCAAATACATAGGATTTACAAATCATGAATTGAATCAATTACTTTCTTGCTCTTTATCTTGAACTCTTCTTCAATGTAGATACCTGCTTCTTTGAACATGGACAAATTATTTAAAAGGACAATACAAGCCTTGGCATTGTAAAACCGTATACGTTTTCTTTTTGCAGTCTTTACCTTTATCTCAGAAGAATTAGCTCTTGCTCAAATGTAAGCTTCACGAGTACTGATAAGCTGAAATTATTACTCATACCCGTCCCATATTGAACTCATACATATCATATTGTTTCACGTCACTGGTTGGTCCTCAATTCATGCAGAAAGTAATAATACTAATCGGTTTTACTTTTATCAAGCTCACGATTGCATGTTCATGACTATTCACCTTCTCTAGCTAATACTTATCTATCTTTCTATTATGAACTCAACTCCACATGTCACATCTAATCATGTTCGTGTTCTAACCCTACTCCTCTTGACTCTGCATGGGCTCACGTCCTTGAGCTGCCTGATGATATTCCATCTTTCCACTAACTCAAATGAATTGATCGGCCTTGATGCTTGCGCCCATGTGGTCGTGATGATGGTGATCGGTTGAGTAACTGGTTGGTCACTGAGATGCCATATTGGCAAGAAACCGCAACCTCAGGACAAGAAAAGAAACGAGGAGACTAACAGGGATACTTGCCACGTGTGTGCATAAGGTCTGAAACAATTGAAGTCCTAAAATTAATTGTGGTTGTTCATCTCTTCTCCAGTCTCTAGCGCTTTGAAAGCGTTTGGAGACTGCTCAGAGCGATATCGATATAACTTGAGTTTCGACCCGTTATAAACTTTATGCATGATGTCGCCAAAAGGTGTGCTTAACAAGTACGCGCCGTTTGTCGAAGCACTTATGGATCACATACAGTTCGTTCCAGCGTGGTCTAAACTTCTAGCCATGTTGCTTAATCAGCCAATGGTTGATCATCAACACGAGATCGCCACGTTCAAATTTTAAAACGGATTTTGCAGCATCGTGCCGAGCTTTCCTCCTTGACTGCGTTGCCTCGTAATTCTGCAATGCTCGACGACGTGTCTCATCAAGTCTCTCTAATTATAAAACTTTGTTGGATAGTAAGTCGATATCTCCAAGTTGATGACGTACTGCTGTGTGCAGAGATAGCAGCTCCAGCTCGATCGGCATAATAGCTTCAAAGCCGAACGCAAGTTGAAAAAAAGTATGAATTCCGGTTGTCTTATGCGCGGTGCGGTACGCCCACAGAGCCTCCCCTACGTGCAAGTCCCATTCTTTACGTTTGTCAAGTACCACCTTGCCGATTATACCAACAAATATTCCAATAGTTCTTTCAACTAACCCGTTCACTTATGGATAATATGGGCTTGCGCGGCCATGCTTCACAGACATTTTGGCAAGCAGTTTAGTGATTGACTCGTTCACAAAATGCGTGCCCTGGTGCGTCACAATTTCCAATGGGCAGTTGTAATGGAAAATTACTTGATTGAAAATAAAATCAGCAGATGTCTTTTTATTGCATTTTTTGAGTAGTGCCGCTTCAAACCACTTAGAGAGGTAATCGGTAGCTACAATCAAGTATTCATTTCGCTTGGCGGTAAGTGGGAGAGGTAGTTTGTCGGAGTCTGGGCAATCACTCTTGTAGTGGCCTTTACGACCGCAACCATGACAAGTAACAAGCTGTACAAAACGATTGGTATTTTGCTGGTTTTATGTTTTTGGACTTTTTGTGCGAGAGCTGTTTTGTCCTTGTAAAAAAAACAGCTTTAGATCCCGCATATCCACTATGGGAAATTGGCCTATAAATTACTATAGCACAAATGACTAGCTAGAAAACAATTACTACAGAATTACTCAAGATCTGCAGACGCTGCCCGGGTCTAACTAGTTAACTGTCCCTGTCATTTTATAGTAATTTAATTTTTTGCGGGCAGAGCGGTGATGAAAACCATGTGACGGCCAACATCGTTCATATCGTCATCCCAGTGTTTTCATCCATGCTTCATGTGGTAGTCTTGACTTGGCAAGAAGGTGACTAACTAGGGTTGTGCCTTAGTGATTCATTAGTGATACAATTATAAAGAGTTACTGTCTCACTAGCTATAGCAATATATGTTAGAGCTGAAAAATAATTTATGGGTATTTTTAGAAAATTGATGACGTAGATGGATGTCTACTTCCATCGGGCATTGCTGATGTGGCAAATAGGTGATGACTTGGATTGTATTTGAGTAATTCCTTTGTAATACATTTGGCACAAATCACCGCGTTACTAAAAAATTACTTGGTGCAGTAATATATTTTATAATTAAAAAATAACTCAAGGATATTTTTTAGAAAACTGCTGACGTAGATGGATGTCTACTTCTGTCCGACATTGCTGATGTGGCAAATAGGCATTGACTTGGATTGTATTCCAGTAGTTCTGTAGTAATACATTTGACACAAATTACTATGTGACTGGAATATAACTCGGCACAATTAAATATTGTATAACTCAAAAATAACTCATGGGTATTGTAGAATAACTCATGGGTATTTAAAAAAAATTGTAGACATGTATGGATGTCTACTTCCATTTGACACTAGTGATGTGGCAAGTAGGTGGTGACTTGGATTGTATTCCAGTAATTCCTTGGTAATGCATTTTGCACAAATCGCTGCATCATTGAGAAATATCTCGGCACAGTAATATATTTTATAACTGAAAAATTACTAGTGGATAATTTTTTATCAACTGCTCACGTGGATGAATGCCCATTTCCATTTGACATTTGTGATGTAGCAATTAGAGGTGATTTGGATTGTATGCTAGTAATTCTTTAGTGATACATTTGAGACATATTACTGCGTCACTAGATAGTTACTCAACACATTAATATATTTTATAACTTCCAATTAAAACATTGACACTTTAGACATTTTGCCGATGTAGATGGATGCAAGGTTTTTTCAGATACTGCTGACTTGGATTATGTCTAAGCCATTCATTAGTGATATATATAAAAGAATTATTGTGTGACTAAAAAATAACTAGGTCTAGTAATATATTTATAACTAAAAAATTACTAGTGTATATTTTTTCTACTTGTTGACGTAGATGGATGTCTATTTGTGTTTGACATTGATGATGTGTCAGATAGGTTAGTGTCAAATTTCAATTAAATATTTGAATGTTTGTCCACAAAATTGAATTAGTAAACTTTGTAGAAGCAATCAATGAAAAATGTATGCCAAAGAATAGCAAGAGGAAAATATCCACACTATGTTATGATTATTGAAAGATTTTAAGTAGAAAAGAAGAAATAGGGAGAATTAAAGGATTAAGTAAGAGTTAGACTATGGAAAAATACAAGTGAAATTTGAAATAGGTAGAAAAGTAGATAAACAAAGGAATATGAGTGTGCAACTAGGTAGAAAGAAGATGATCAGGATGGAAAATGCCCAACCGGATGAATGTTAGACTTAGGGTGACAAAAGGTGGCGGCTAGGATTTGAAGGAGTGGCTTGCAAGGGTTTCCCTCCTCCCTCTCTCACTCTCTCTCTCTCTTCTTTCCAAGGTGTGTGTGTTTGTGGAGTATGTAAAAGAGGGTAGTAAGTTAGGATTAAAGTGAGATTGGAGAAGGCCGTGGCTAGATCTACAACTACGGTTGGAGTAAGTACGAGATAGTAGTGAGATTTGGAGAAGAACAAGCTTATTAAGCTGACTTTACGAAAAGTCTAGGTTCAAAGGATTTGGAGCATTGACAAGGGAGATACGGCTGCCAAAGCAAGAAGGGGTCCGCCGCCAATACAGACCTCAAGCACTGACTTTGGAGGACAATAGCTTTGAGGTGAGGACAATTCAACACGTGAGATTTGCGGAAGTTAAATTTTGTTAGATTAGCTTTTCAACAAGCCTAGAATCAAGGGATTTGAAGCGATAACAACAAAGTTACGGCCAACCAATCGCAAGAGGATCGACTGCCGCAATATTTGGGAAGCCCTTACTTTAGAGGCTTGTGACATTTGATTGGTAAGGTTTTTTCTAGTGATTTTTTCACGAGCTGAAGGGTATTTTAGCCAGCATTGATAAAACATTTATTTTGTTGAATTTGGAGTCTCCAATAGGGAATGGCGTATGTTTTAGTGCCAGGGGATGTGTTGCCTCCTTTTTTATGTTGATTTTCCACCTGCAAGTATTGTTTTCAATGTCCTTGCTATAATCTACATGTATGATCTTAGCGCGTGTGGTGGCTGTAAGTGAATAATACATGCACGTGCATGTGTATGTTGTCATGGATGTGAAGTGCGTCGGTTATGTACGTGACGTACATGTGAATGTGGAAGTCAAATTCTTGGTTAGAAGTCCATTGCTTGGAGGCACTTAGATCATATATGTCATACACTCTCCACCGGCCCATCTCTATGACATTCATCTTGCGGGGTGGATTGCTCACAGTAAGCACTAAACAATAGTGATTTCTAGAAGTTGGTATGTGTAAATTCTATACTTGTTACGATGTAATTTAAAGTCATAATATAGTAATATTGCACTCATTTAAAAGTAATATCAGTCATTTTTTTCATGTAATTATTTAATTGTGATTAGTAATTGTGTAGTCAATGATTTGTAGTCATTTCATGTACTATTTATGCTTTCTCTAGTAATTTTGTAGTTGTACTAAAGTCATTGTTTAGTAACGATATACAAAGTAAACTATTTACGGCTTGTGTAGTCATTGTACAAAAAAATTGTTGTATAATAAATTTGTATGGGTATGGGCTTGCGGTACCATGTGGAGGTATTGGTGGATTTGCTAAACCCCAAAAATAAGCGACAGAAAGGGGCTTGGGGAAGAGTGAGTGGTCTTGTACGGGACAAATGGCATGGAAGAAGTATTTCAAAATCATGGTTCCAGGTAGGTATCAGTGGTGTCTACAACAACGTTGATCTTATGTTTGTGAACAAGCTAGCTGACGAGTACAAGGTCCAAGATGCTTGTGGCAGTAATGTTATATGGGAAGAGAAATTTATGAAGCTCAAACAAAAGAATTGATTGAGGACTTTGTTTTATGTTTGATTTTTATCAAGCATGCATTATAGGTGCTAGTAGATGGTTGTTATTGGGCGTTGTATTTGTGGGGCTTTTGTAGCATTGCTCTAGTGACCATTTTGTTTATTTCAAAGTATTTCATGACGAAGACATCTTTGGTATTATTTATGGTTTTATGACACAACACAATGATTAAACAATAACTAGGCAATATAAATAAAAACTAATAAATAACTACAGAATAACTACAGAAAAACCTCATGGCAACCAAATAATAACTAAAGTAGAACCAAACTAACACCACACAATGACTAAATAATAATTACGCAGTTCACCAAAAAACTATCAAATAACTACACAATAACTACACAAAAACCTTATAATATCCAAATGACTCCCTGACACGAACTGAAATTAGTGCATGCAATTCTATTATAGCTAAATTTATAATACCACAATAACTAAGGAATTACTAGCGTAACACTGGATAATGACTAAACAATCACTAGGCTGGACATTCAAAAATGGTATCCAGTGAACCACCTCCACGTACAAAGAAGTGGATCCCACACATACATTGACACATAAGCTGCCACGTAGGAATCCATGTCAGCAAGAGAACACATCATTGTCCACATCAACCGCCATGTTTAATTCCACATCACACATAAAATCCACATCATTATCCACCTTAAATTTCATGTCACACTCAAATCCACGTTAGTAGCCACCTCATCAATCTTCAAGGATGATGGGCCACATCAGCAGATGGATGAGAAATCCACATGGCAAAAAGAATGACTACAGAAATAAATGACTCAAAATTATTATTGTACCCGATCTAAATTTTTTTTAGTCATTCCCTAGTAATACATGTCATCTATGACTCAGCAATGACTAAAATCGCTAGTCATTGATGCCTTGTCGGAAGACTTAAACCGGCGATTCAAGAAATTGTAGCCTAGAAAGAACCTAACTCATTTGAATCCGCTCTATCGTTGACACAAAAGAAAGAGATGAATTTGCAGAGTATTACACAGCCGCATGTGATAAACGCAGCGGTGACTGCCATGGTTACTCAGTTAGTGCAGACCATACCATCCATTGCCGAATTTAAGGCTGGGACTAGCATTAAAGATTTAGAGATAAATCAACTACACCGTTCCCTGAATATAGTACAGACTAGACTATTTGAAATTTCCTACAGTAATTTCAATAAACGCAAATTAAAGTGGTCCACTTGAATTTTCCATCCACATCAAATCATGTCCATTAGAAATAGTGTGGCTTGTTTCAAAATAAAAGATACGGGAATTGATGTGGATAAGTTTTTACAAATTGTACTCAAAACCAAAATTATAATATAATAACATGATAATAACATAATAAAATAATATAATAATAACATAATAAAATAATAAAATAATAACACAATAACATAATATAAAATAATATTATTATTTTATAACATAAGAATATAACATAAGAATATTAACATAATATTATAATATAATATAACATAAAATGATATTAACATAAGAATATAACATAATAATACAATAATATAATAATATAATAATAACATAATAATAACATAAAATAATAACATATTAATATTATATACAATAACCAAAATTGATGTGGTCTACGTCAATTTTCATCCAAAACTAGAATTGATGTGGTCCACATCAATTTTCATCCACATTACCTATACCTCCACACTATATTCAGTGAACAGTGTAGTCTCCGATCACTACGGGAAATCACAAAACTTCTCAATGCAAGTGCATTCATGGCACCTAAGTTGGCTGCAGTGTCTTCAAAGTAGTCCAAGCCGCCTTCTCCGTTGTTGCTTACAGTTCCTCGCAAACTTCTTTGGATGCGCGCTTGTATTTCTCTTACTCGTTCACTAAATTGACAAATGCTTTCTTCTGCGCCTTGTTTCATTAGACTGAGCAATCCCAAAAGCGTCTAATAAGATTCTCTTTCTTGAAACTCCGTGACTAATACTATAGTCAGATTCTGCCATGAAGTTCTGATAGAAGGTGGTTGTCTGTCATACCAATAAGATGTTGTATTGTCTAGGTGTATTGGTAGAAGCTCCAACCAGTTGTTCACCGTTCGATTGCCATTGCCATGCACGCCTGCTTATACTGCTTCAGGAAGCGCTCAGGGTCCTCTCCCTCCTTCCCGGTAAAAATCGGTATTGATACCATGGTGGCGATGATTGGTCTTTCTTTCTTACAACC
Source organism: Bryoerythrophyllum caledonicum (assembly GCA_963971425.1). Taxonomy (NCBI): domain Eukaryota; kingdom Viridiplantae; phylum Streptophyta; class Bryopsida; order Pottiales; family Pottiaceae; genus Bryoerythrophyllum; species Bryoerythrophyllum caledonicum. The sequence continues at coordinate 1,520,929 of OZ020526.1, read as the reverse complement.
TTTCGTGTCCTTGGACTTTTGTTCTTGTCGTTCTAAGAAATGAGACCACAATGTTTCTTCTAAATAAGACTCTTCCCTTCCAAAATTAAACCTATTGTACATATGTACATATTTTGTGAAGACTAAATTACTATATAGGAAACTTTGCTAACAGTGTGGAAAACTCCACTAACTACGTATAAAACTCCGCTAATTGTGCTTAAAACTCCGCTAACTGTGTTTAAAATTCCGCTAAGATTTCAACATTTGGATGTTCACCATTGTGGTGTCAACTTGCTGATTGGCGATATTTTAGAGCCTAGTCATTCTTAGCTGCATTGTCGGCATGTTGATTTAAGCTACGAGGTACATGACGAATTTCTATTGAATCAAAATCTTAAGGTAACTCCTGGACGGTATGGTAATATGGAAGTAGATTTTCTGAACGCACCTTCCAGTTTCCACGCACTTGGTTGCATACCAGTTTGTAGTTGCCGCGTATTTTGAGGTGCTTGATATTTTTCTCCCTCGCAATCTCTAATCCGGTTATAAAAGCACCATACTCAGACTGATTGCACGTCAATCCTTTTCCCAAATCTTGATGAAATTTTTTTATCGCTCGACGAATTTTTTAAAACTACTCCAGCTCCCGTTCCATAAATCTTAGAACATGAGCCATCAAAATTCATTTTCCAAGAACCCATCTCTATACTGTACGTGGTGCATACTGTACGTGGACGCATGCACTCAATTACTACTTATGTGGAACATGCTTTAACTTCAGACTTTTCTTGCAATGTTGTAATCTCTCGGCTATTATTTTAGCTCTTATTTGATATACTTTGCTGCATATTTTAATGAATGTGTGTTCCTGAAACGGTGACCATTTGTGTGTAAGCTCGCACACTCGCAATATTTTGATATACAGATTCACTGGGATAAGAATACGAGATTGATTTGCTGCTCTGGAAAGTTCAACGTCATTTATGAAATATCTCAACTCTGACAAAGTTATAGGAGACAAAAGATACTTAAGAACCATATTCAAACCATATGTGTGTCGAAACTCTATCTTGGATGATTCTTTGCTACAGTTTGTCCCGCTTATGTCATCAAGCTCACCCGAGCGACTGTCTACTTAATACAACTTTTGCATCACTATGATTGGTCTGCTCTCTAGAAGATAACCTTCTCTTGTGCTAAAACTCGGCTCTCACGCTTTTGATAAATCGTGTCCCGACAATGGAACCAAGATGATAAGCTGAAATTATTACTCATACCCGTCCCATATTGAACTCATACATATCATATTGTTTCACGTCACTGGTTGGTTCTCAGTTCATATAGAAAGTAGTAATACTAATCCGTTTTACTTTTATCAAGCTCACGATTGCATGTTCATGACTGTTCACCTTCTCTAGCTAATACTTATCTATCTTTCTATTATGAACTCAACTCCACATGTCACATCTAATCATGTTCGTGTTCTAACTCTGCTCTTCTTGACTCTGCATGGGCTCACGTCCTTGAGCTGCCTGATGATATTCCATCTCTCCACTAACTTGAATGATCTGATCGGCCCCGATGCTTGCGCCCATGTGGTCGCGATGATGGTGATTGGTTGAGTAACTGGTTGGTCCCTGAGATGCCATTTTGGCAAGAAACCGCAACCTCAAGACAAGAAAAGAAACAAGGAGACTAACAAGGATACTCGCCACATGTGTGCACAAGGTCTGAAACAGTTGAAGTCCTAAAATTAATCGTGGTCGTTCAACACCTTCACAATTGTTGTAGGCTTTGCTATGGCACATGTATCTTTGGCTTGCCATGCCAAAGTCTTTGCCTTTGACATAGGCTTTTCATTCTTCATTGTTGTAGTGGATAGCCCCTTTTTTACAATTCAGCATGTTGTTTATCATGTGTACCAATGAAACAAGCCATTTCATTGTCTTTCCTTGGTGGCGTGTCAGAAATATCACTAGTAGGACCACCACTAGAACTTTATCCACTGATGACAATTATCAATGCTTTCAATACATTTCCTGATGCAAGAAAATTTGTGCTCTTAATTTGCTCACACAGATCACATGGCTCCAAGGTAGCACTATCACTCCCCTCCTGATTACTAGTCACTGTCTTTATTTTCTTAAGAATATTGCATAACTTTTTTTTAAGGCTTGCATCTTGGAGTATATTATCTCGATATTTCGTTTAGAATATCACAAAAAATATGCTTTCAAATGACTCTAAATACATTTTGATTTACTTCTTTCTTCCTACCTCTAAAATACTCTAAAAATGCTTATGATAAGATGCAACAAGAATACTAAGTTGCATTGATTTTACAATAGTTCTATAGACCCCCTGCACTTTGCGTTCATGAATATCTAGGTCTTTTCCTACCATAAAAAGCTCTTGTAACCACACAATCTCCTTCCCTTGCTCCATTGCTAGTCTCATCAAAAATAGTAGACACCAATGGGGATGGGACAATATTGAAATGTTTGTTGTACTCTTAAAATGCAAATAAAAGATTGGAGACAACAACACTTCATGGAACATGTGGCGATTTGTACCCAAAAGCCAAGAGCAATGTGGGAGTAACATTGAATAACTCTTGAAATATCTCCTAACCTTGATTTTTCAACCCCACATCCACCAAAAAAAAACCAACATAGAAGATCACAATGACCAGAAAATATTTACAACCCCACACAAAAATGTGAAGAAACCCTCTAGAAGCCCTAAATCCTAAAAAATATCTTAAATAAAAGAAAAGAGGAAACTTACAAAGAAACAAAGAACAATAGGGTGAAAAATACCATTGGTTATAAAAAACACATAGAAAATGCAGTTGAAACGACCAAAACACTACACAAAATCCTAAAAATACCTTATTGTAACTCTAAATCCTTACAAAATAAAAAAAAACAAATAGACAAATACAAGGAAAAATATCATCATTGTGAACAAAGTATGGAGGTCGTGTCTAGAAACCATTGAAATCCTATATAAAACCCTAGAAAAACCCTAAAGTAACCCTAAATCCTAACAAACACAAGAAAAATTGGAATTTTGAAAGAAAATTTGATAAGAAAAATGCTAAATTTGAGAATTGTTTTCCATAAAGCTGAGGAGGGCAGAGACGTTAGAGATAGAACTTGGTGTGGGATTCATAGTTGAGTTGTAATTGATAAGCTCCCATATCGTAATACCTCCATGGTGCTCCACCTCCGTCACCGCAACCCAATGCATCACCTAGTTTGCTCAACAACGCCATTTATAGAAACTCACTTTAAAGTCAAAATCAGTTGCAAACAAGTGACAACCTTAACCTAAAGATTTTTTTGCTGATGATATTGAAGTTTGGCGCCCTAAACCTGCAATGAGTATTGTGCCTACTCTGCTCCAGTAAATTAAACAAGTTAATCACATAATCAATTTAAACAAAATCCTCAATTGCCCTTCTCAAAGCAAAGCTTTTGTTTTGGTTCTCAAAAGTGTCTCAAGTTGACCCTAAAACAACACCGGTACAAATTTGGCACACAAATGAGGGTCTCTCTGTTTGCGTGTTGTAATCGCAACTATGAGCGCTCGAAAGCGCCACAAATTTAGTTAGCTCTAAATTATCGGCAAACGGGTTAATTAGCCGTAGTTATGATTAATTGGTGGTCAATGACACCATATAAGTATTAGGTTAGTGTTTGGGCCTTAATAGGGCCATCATGATTTAAATGAGTATTTAAATCCTAAAAATAGGATTGAATTAACAAATTCCGGTCATGTGTACACCTTAAAGTAATTAGAAGAGAAGGTGGGGATTTAAGTGTTAGTTAGAGTTCGTGGTTGATGCTCAATAGTCCACTCATAAATTATGGAGGCAAAATTAGTAGGGAAAAGTTAGTCAAAATTAGAGGTTCAAGATTAGAAAGGATTAAAATACAAAACTATTCATGCTAAAATTAGTGGTAGTCAAAGTTAAGACTTGATTATACATGACACTTGTTTAATGCGTGCAAGAAAAAAGGAAGAGAAAAAAAAAAAAAAAAAAAAAATAGAAGTGGAAAAAATTCTGAAAAGAAAAGGAAAGAAGAAAAAAGAAAAGCGAGAGGGATAAAAGAAATTAGAAAAAAAAAGGAGTCAGAATGAAGGCTGGAAACTAGCAATACTCGATAGCTGGCAACACAAGGACCGGGAGCACGAGGACATGTAGAGACAAACCCTCGCTAGGGGCAAGAACCGGGAAGAGGCCCGGCTTCAATACTCGAGTAACTAATATCCTTGGCATTAGAGGCCGGTTGCGAGGCCCAACATTAGAATCTGGATGCTATGTATCGACATTAGACTACGAGGAGCTGATATCCTTGGGGGAAGGCCAAAGGAAAACCTGATCAAAGAAGGGAAGGCTGGAACCATCCGGTGGTATACATGCTTGAACACTACTTTTGACGTGAAGTTTGTCAATGTAAAAACTGCTGCAGCTTGAATTGGTAGCGGCGCTAGCTGCTTACAAGATGCTCTTTATCGTGGAGCACATTGGCAGCGCGAGATTGCAAAAGACGAGGAGTAGAAAGGATCCCGCGCTGAAAGGGGATGAGGAATCATTGCAAAAGGCGGTGTCAAGGCTACAAAATTAGAATTAGCATTCGTTTGTGTGATGGTTGCAATAAGGAGTCGGCGGCGTAATCAAGTCAAGGAGGGAGATGCTCACTACAACCGTGATCTAGGATTTTTTTTATTAATATATAGTTTATTTGTGTGCCTCTCTTTCCTTTGATTTTTGCGACAGCTCCAAACTCTTTGGAGTGTAGAGGCATTGAAGAGCACTGGTGGACCGTGGTGCTTACAAAGATTATTGTTGGTTGTTTGTGGAGTACCGGTGGTACTCTTGATCTTGCTCGCATCATTTGGAGGTTGTTGCATTACTCATTATAGCCGTTGATTTGTGGAGGTAGTGCTCGTAGAGGTCGTGGCTTATTCAAGTTCATTAGTTTGTGTTCATCTGTTCTTACTCATCAATTTGTGTTCATTCGTTCTTGCTCATCAATTCGTGTGCATATGTTCTTGTTCATCAATTTGTGTTCATATGTTCTTTGCTCATCATTCTATGTTCATCGATTTGGATTCATCTACCCTGTCATCTACTCATGCTTGGATTGCTGGTCTAGATTGAAGGTTGTATTGCATGTGGAGGCTGTCTGCTAGAGTGGACATCATTCATGTTGTAAAGGGAGTTGCTATAAGTTGCATGTTAAGCTTTTTTGTATAGTTAGTTGAGCTTGCGTGCTTGTGTGTCTAAGTTACTTTTTGCCAGATCTAGCCAAGCGCGCTTGTACTTGTGGTTAAATTCTATTGTGCGTTAATGTAAAGTGCCGGTGGCGCTCGCACAATAATCCATCTTGGTGTGCTCATAAAAAAAAGCTTCGGGGGTAATGTTGTGAGAGGTTGTGTTGGAATAGGATAAGAAGGTTTTAATATAGTTAAATTAAATATAAGTCATGTAAATAATTAGAGTTTAAAAAATTATCGATAAGGTAAAGCGGATAGGATATAAAGAAGTTACTAGCAAGGTTAAAGTATTGGGATTGAGGAAGTTACTAGGTAATGATAATCTAAGCTTAACTCAGTTGTAGTAATCAGGGTTTAGAAGAATTACCGGTGAGGTAAAAGTACTGGAGTTAAGGAAGTTAGCTAGTAATGGTAAATTAAGTTTTAGTTAGGTTAAAGTAATTAGGACTAAAGAAGTCACCAAGGATAAAAATAAAAGTGAATTACAGTCGCCTTGGAGTTCTGTAACCATTAAAAGTAAAAATTCCATTTTTTACCTTCATTTTCATGAAACCCTAATTTTGCATGCCTTTACTTATTGTGTACATTGCACATACTATCCACTATAACATCTACAGACTATGCTAATATACATGAGAGAAAATGATATGACTAATGATAATTTCCACATGTTATGTCATCATAAAGTCCAAGATGTCATCACCGAATCCAGAATATCTTCAATTTATCTACTTTCCATACAGCCACAATTTGGTCAGATTTTCTCAAACTTGGACGAATATCTTCAATTTATCTACTTTCCATACAACCGCAATTTGGTCAGATTTTCTCAAAGGACGATTGATGTTCATTGACAATTTTACAAAAGGTTGTGAAACCAATATTGTATCAACCTTAGTGTACTCCTAGTGTATATCACTTTGAACTAATTTATTTGGTGTGCTTGACTTTCCTTAGTTTTGATTTTTTCCTTGTTTTTTGTGTTTGATTTAGGTTAGATAATTTCCTTAGGGTTTGGTAATGTTATATTCTTTTTGGATTAAGTATTGTGATTTATCTCACGTCTTGCACAATTTTGTTCATTTCTTGGTTTTTCTTCTTCAAGTAAGTTAGATGTCGTGTTATTGGATTTCAAAGTTTAGTCATATTCGACGTAGTCATAGAGGTCTACCTAGTTTTTGTATGAATTATAAAGATGCACATTTTTTTGGCAAAAACATCAATCCTCCCCAATATTTATTTGAAGTACAAAGTAGACCATTTTCTTTCAATGTAAGTCAATTTCCTAATTTAACATTTTCAATCAAATTGTCCATAAAAATTATGCATTCAATGTGTACCCCATAGTTCAATGTATTATAAGCACAAAATCCTTGTCACTAAGTATATTTGTATAAATTTGAAATTGTGGCAAGTATATAATGGTATATAAATATGTCTCTAGTATTGAAACCATAGATCATATAATAAAATAAATAAATAAATTGTACTAGTATGCAAGTCAACAATCATATTTCTTGGTCATAAATTATAAACGAACTTTAGTTTGGATTGAACAAGCAAAAGAACTATAGTTTCTCTTGGAATTTGAAACTATGACATGATTATTGTACTAGCTTAGTTGACTATGACCCATACCATGAAATTCTAAAACGACATTTAATCCCTAAAGGACCGGGCCTTGTGCTTCACCAAAACCATCTTTACCCCTAAAGACCACGGCCAATTTCGCTCAAAAACTAGTCCAAAACTGTCATTGTCTAAAAGAGGCACTAAAATCACATTTCTAACGTGAATTTTTTATTTTCAACCGTAAGATCTTAGAACAAACTTCCATATAAACATGCCGCACTCTTTTGGTTACAATCCACCGCACGGATTGATAGATTATAGTGTTTAAAGTGAAAACAATGGTTCATTTTCTTCCCATTGTTGAGTGGATCCGTAGGCTTTGACTTCACTTTCTGTAAACTTTTTACACTACACAAGTTCCAAATCTTTTACCATTGTCTTAAGCATGATTTTATTTCCCAACACACCAATTTTTAGAGGTAGAAAAGGGGTGTAGCATATTCAAAAAGTTTGTGCAAGGAGTGGAGGTTTAAAAAAGGCCAATTCGCGTTTTATTTTTTTGTGAACTAAATATCTCTTAGAATGCTAATCTGAACGGTGAATAAGAAGCTTTATATTACATCTTGTAGTAAAAAAAACAAAAAGTGATAAATATAAAGATCTATAAGTTTTATGAGGAAAAGAAGAAGTTTTTTTGTACCTTGCCCGAAAATGTGTGAATTTTTTTGACTTGGGTTAAAATGCGATATTGCACTAAAGACAAGAATTTTTTTTGGAAATCTTTATAGAAGGTAATATTCTTCATAAGTATGAAAAATCTCAATGTCAATAGAAACTTCTAACAAAAGTTTTTAGATGGCTGGACTACCCATTTTTCACTTTGAGTGGTACTAACTTTTGAACCACAAATCCAAAAAAATAAATAAAATAATAATAATAATAATAATAATAATAATAATAATAATAATAATAATAATAATAATAATAATACCTCCAAATAGCTCTTGCCAAGGACAATTTAGTTTAAAATTTTCAAAATTAAATATTAAAAAATTCAAATTTTAGGAACTTGCCCAAAATTGAAAACTCTCCTCGAAGGAGATTTGGTCCTTTAGGGGTTAAAATTGGTCTCATAAACCACAATTTTGTTCCTTCATTGTTAAAGGGTTAAGTGGGCTTGGGGTTTGATTCTCTTGTAATTAGATATTTAGGGTGGATGATGTTGCAACTGGTTACTATGTTTTTTTAACATTTGGGTAGTTTCTTTACATTTTGCTTCAGTGTTTTTTTGTTTTTTTTGTTTTTTGTGCTTTAAATGAGGTGGATGCCGTTTTTAGGATTTTAGAGCTTGGGTTCCTTCAATGTCATAGGATTTTAGAGCTTGGTGAAATTGAACTCTTTCTGGACTTATTTTTATGGTTTGTGCAGTTCCTTCTTCCTATTTTTGTTGTTGAAATAAGTCAAACATATATTTTAGGGTTTGGGACATGTTGATGTTGAAATTCTTTTGGAGTAATTTCGAGGTTTGCAAGCATTTCTGCGTTTGTGCTTTCTCCATATTTTAACTTGAGATTGCCTAACCCCTAAAGGACCATTTGTACCTATGGAGTACAAATCAATTTTTGGCAAGTTCCAAAAAAAATAAAATTTAAGATAACTTCTTGAAATTTTTAGTGAAAATAGAAATAAAAGTTATCTTGGAGGAGAATTTTTTCTTTCTTTTTTGGATTGATAGAGAAAAAGTTATGGTGCTCCAAACATAAAAAGCATGTTCCTTTTCGCAGCTAGACAGGGTACTATAGAAATAAATAATGCTACTGTAGAGTTGGCAATTGCACTTTATTGAGGCTGTGGTAGTGAAGGAAAGTTCTTGGCAACCTTCATTGTTTTCACTTAAAAACCCATAGAAATTAAGGATTTTACATTTTTTGAAAACTAATTTTTTCTATAGTTAAAATAGGGGCCGGTTTACATTAGGCATGGGGTCGGATGGAAGGCCGGCCGGATTTGCCTTCAGTCCAACCTTCAATCCGGCCCCAATTCTTCCATCCGGCCCCAAGTAATGTAAAGCATTGAGGCTGGATTCTAGGGCCGGATTTCAAATTCATCATCTTGGCCCTAGTCAATGTGAAGTGTTGGGGCTGGATTCTAGGGCCAAATTTCCATTTTTTAAGTGTCTTGGATTTTCATAAGGCTCAACTAAAAAATATAGAAGCACATATGTCAAGCCTTTGTCTTTGTTTCTTTCCTAGTTTAAAAAAAATAAGTTTCATATATTTTCTTTATATGTTTTCTTTCCTCACTACATTAAAAATTTAAAAATAAATAAGAGAATTTTTCTATTTTCATAATTTATTTTCTTTTTTTTCTTTTTTTTTATAGGTCTAAAATAAAAGAGAGTTTTTTTTTCATGTATATGCAACTTTAAATTCTTCTTCCTATTTTGACTATTGGAAAAAAAGAGTTTTATTTACTTAATTTGACCAAATCCCTTTTTTTGGGTGCATATCCAAAGGAAGGAGTATTTTTAAATTTTCAAAATTAAAATAAAAAATGAAAAATAAAAAATTGCTTTTTCAAAATAAAAAATAATTAATTGACGATAGCGATTTGAAGGATCCAACGGAGGAACCGAATCGGGCCCTAGATGGGAGTTTGGGCCACCCCAAACCTCGTCCCGATTGCTCCCTTGGGGCCGAAAGGTTTGGCGCCAAAACCATGCCACCTAGGCGACACGTAGGATGAAATGTAGTTCTCGCGGACCCCAAGTATAAAGCTCTTGGGTTGGATTTTGAGAGATTAAAAGACCCTATTGATTGAAACTTGGAGAGTTCCGGCCGGCCCTCAATCCGGCCCCAAGTATAAACCGGCCCTAAGTCATGGTAATTGTTTGGATTTGATATCCAACAATTATTTCTCTAATTAAAAATAAAATTGCTTTCCTAAGTAAAAGGCCTTTTTTCTATCCCCCTAATCATTACAGGTCCATTTTTCTTATCATAAACACCTCCATTACTTGTATTTTTTGGGGTGCAATGACCTAATTCAAAGTAGAACACATATCTATTAAGCTTATGCTATGTGTAGTGGAAAAATATGCCATTATCATGAGCCAAAGTACGCTAGCCGTGATTGGTCCTAGTGGGAAAAAACAAAGTTGCAATCTTCAAATGCATGTATTTTACAATCCGCATGGTCAACTTCTACAAAATGCTTTAGGTGTCTTCTTTTAGTGATAATCTTAAAGATCATATGTTTCAAAATTTGAAACATATGTTTGAATTAATCCAATAATATATCATCTCAAAGTGGCAGTTTTAACCCCTAAAGGACCAAATCTCTTTGGGGAGAATTTCAATTTTGGGCAAGTTCCTAAAATTTGATTTTTTAAATATTTAATTTTGAAAATTTTAAACTAAATTGTCCTTGGCAAGAGCTATTTGGAGGTATTATTATTATTATTATTATTATTATTATTATTATTTTATTTTTTATTTTTTTTGGATTTGTGGTTCAAAAGTTAGTACCACTCAAAGTGAAAAATGGGTAGTCCGGCCATCTAAAAACTTTTGCTAGAAGTTTCTATTGACATTGAGATTTTTCATACTTATGAAGGATATTACCTTCTATAAAGATCTCCAAAAAAAATTCTTGTCTTTAGTGCAATATCGCATTTTAACCCAAGTCAAAAAAATTCACACATTTTCGGGCAAGGTACAAAAAAACTTCTTCTTTTCCTCATAAAACTTATAGATCTTTATATTTATCACTTTTTGTTTTTTCTACTACAAGATGTAATATAAACCTTCTTATTCACCATTCGGATTAGCATTCTAAGAGATATTTAGTTCACAAAAAAATAAAACGCGAATTGGCCTTTTTTAAACCTCCACTCCTTGCACAAACTTTTTGAATATGCTACACCCCTTTTCTACCTCTAAAAATTGGTGTGTTGGGAAATAAAATCATGCTTAAGACAATGGTAAAAGATTTGGAACTTGTGTAGTGTAAAAAGTTTACAGAAAGTGAAGTCAAAGCCTACGGATCCACTCAACGATGGGAAGAAAATGAACCATTGTTTTCACTTTAAACACTATAATCTATCAATCCGTGCGGTGGATTGCAACCAAAAGAGTATGGCATGTTTATATGGAAGTTTGTTCTAAGATCTTACGGTTGAAAATAAAAAATTCACGTTAGAAATGTGATTTTAGTGCCTCTTTTTTGACAATGACAATTTTGGACTAGTTTTTGAGCAAAATTGGTTGTGGTCCTTTAGGGGTTAAGGAGCCACGGCTTATTGAATCGTTGAATTGATTTGCACTAGTTGGAGTGGTTGTGTGCTTTGCTTTCTTCCATCTGTTCCATCTTCATGATATGCAATCAGTTGAGGCAATAACAAACTACAATAATTTTTGTGAAAAAAATGAACAATGAATTGTAATCTTTGTGTAGATGTTGTTGTGCAAAATCTATTAAATCATTAAAAAAATTAGGGTCTCAAGCAAGGCCTTGGTGTTAAAGGATTAAAAAATCTAGGTTGCATGACATCCAACAACGCCGTGCTGACTTCCCCATCGTTGTAGCTTTGCAGAGGCTAAGGTATACCCCCAATGACCACCACCGTCCTATCATTGCCTCTCTATATTTGGTCCCAATTTCACCCATATCCGCCCCATTTCCACCCACTCACTCTTTGTCACGTCCAAATTAAGACTTATGATTGGTCAAGACCCCTTACTCTTGGTCGGCACTAGTAGGGGGTTACCTAGTGGCTGAAATTGCCTACTTTTATTATGTTATGTTATGGGGGGTACCTAGTGGCCAAAATTGGTTTCAAGATTTTAGATGATAATATCAAGGTGTTCTATCAATAAGGGTGATATTATGAAGGTTAGAATGTACTACTACTAGATGATGATCTTATTAGTATGTGTCCACTCGAAGTATACACACTTCTATTTAGGCGGCCATGATTAACTTACCTCAGTTCAGTCCCAAAAACGGCCCCAAAAGAATGAGAGATTGTCATCCATGTACCACTTCCACTTACCACAATTCATCCAAATCAACGCAAATCATCTGTCCAGCATTATTTAAACCGCATGCCAACTCACCATCCCATCCCAACTATCCTCACCGTCCACATCATCGACCATATCCACACAAATGTTATTTTCCGACGAACGGAATCACCCTCTCATCCATCCAATCATCCATATCCTGCATAATTCATCCACCTAAAGCTCTTTCACATCCAGTGAATTTCATTCACCTTTCCAACTTCAACTGACAACTTCAACTGCTTTGGGCTCTACAAAAGCGGTGTGTTTCAGATGAAGCCATGGCTTTAGGTGTGCAACTTTATTGGGTTTTTTTTCAATCGATTTTTTATTTTTTTATTTTTTAATTCCTTTAAGGCAAACCTCCCATATTGCTATGGTAACATTTTAGAATGAGGGCGTTCCATTCATGAAGTTCATAGGATGATTTTAAAATGAATTTTGAATTGCTTGAGGCTAATGAAAATGATAAGAGAGCAAGTAATTATTCAAAAGTAGAGACAAATGTGTGTTTATGAAGAAATAGACATGACCCTTCTAGAAAATAAATAAATTATTCTTGAGACCAAATAATGATTTTAACAATCCATGTGGTTGTCCTAATAATGTTTGTAGGACTTTTTGCCCCATTTGGACACCTAGTTGATAATTCATTCCACAGAAATAATAAATTGTGTCCAAAGTTCACATCAACAATGACCTTGTAGAAGAACTTCAAAAAGTGTTTTCAATTCCTAGTCATAGCATTCTCACTCACCTAGTAATTATACTAAGAGGCGTTACTTATATTGTAAGAAGCCTTCTTAAGTTGTAGGAATTTTTCATATTTTTATTTAAACCTAGTTGTGGAGCAAATTTATAAAATGCATTAAATTCACATTGCCAGTCATTGAACAAATGTTTCTCAAGCTCTCTAAAACTCAATTGGAAACGTTGTTCCCTATGCAACTCTAACAACCCCTACTCTACAATTAGACTTATATTATAATATAGATAGAAAGTCTTCAAACACTTGATACTTTCTATTCTATAGTATATCCAAGTTGCAATCAATTGCATTGTAATATGTGTTACAGAAACTTGAGAAAAGTTTGCCCAATTAGAGGCCATGCAATCCTAAAATCATTCATATCAGTGAAATCCATATTAAAAAGGGGAAATTCACATCTTCATTTGAGAGAAGGATGCCTATTTTTTTATCATATACCTCTAGAATTGAATGAAGACTTTTGAAGGCCAACTCTTTTGCTTCAATTGAGGTATCATTTTGGGGATGGAAGAGGCACTTGAATATCTCAATGAGATAAATTTTCAAGGTCCAATTCACTTTTTGGGGGGTCACGGATGGGTTTCCTTGAGCTTTCATCCTTCTACATACTTTGGACCATCTCATCATTCTCTTTTTATCATTATTATTCTCATTTTTGGCACAAAAACAAAGCGAGTTTGAATTGCAAAAGGAACCGGGGACAAAAAATAGAGGCACGTTAGGGCCGGCAATGCAAGAAGAAAAACTAATAAAACTCTCCTATCCGGACAACGTGGTTGTCTTGCCTCCTACATATTGTCTTGTGACAGTCCCAAGTGCTTTCAAATCAAGCTGCCGCCTTGTTTCTGTTTGATTTGGAGTTTGCCTCAAGAATCCTTTCCTACGCAATCCTTTCGTAATCAGTTAAACTTTGCCAGATGATGTTTTTGATTTTCGACGAGGTCCATAGGTGTTGATTAAACACTTTGTCATTCCTCGCAAGCCACAGAGTCCAAAGGGTAATGCCACGGAGCAACAACCGGATCTTGCTCAACTCTTGAAATTTCCTTGGAGGCTGAGCAGCAAAAAGCGCATGTTTGAAGGAAGGCTTTCTCCATTGTTGGTGAGAAGCGTTACTCAAATGTTTCATGATCTAGAGCACACAATACCATATAGCAACAACTTGCTCGCAACTCCAAAATCTATGGAGGATGCTCTCTTGTTCACCAGAGCTGCACACAACACAATGATCACCAATTTCAGGAGAAGCACGTTTTGTCCATTTGTTCACAACAAAAGCCATATGCCATAGCTGCCAAATAAGGCCATATTGTCTCAAAATCTCATTCGTTATGCCAATGCAACTTTATGTTGTTAAAGGAGGATGTGATTTCATTTCTTTGCCACGATGTCAAGAAGAAGACGTCTAATCCGCAGGAGATCCCGGGATAGAAGCATGCTACACCAGTATAAAAAAGGTGTCACAAGGTGCTTTCAACGGGGTCATGTCCATTTTGAGGCATCCCATATGGAACGTGCTTTTCAATTTGGATTTTTGAGTTGTGAATGTTGTTCCAAACTGCCATACAGTGACGTGGATGCAAATTTTTTTGTAACGCCGGTCAACACTTTGACACAATAGAAGTATATTTGTATACCACTTTATCCTTGTCACAAACTGAGATTTTGCACATATAAACTTTTTTGAATGACTGGCCCGATAGAAATCAATGACACTTTGGAAAAACATTGATATAGAAATGCTAAAGGCAATTTCAATTGGAAATTTTATATGAGCAATTCCAACAAACTTGTAATGAAAGAAAATTGGCTATTTTGTAAATTAAAATTAAAATTGGGGACAATGGTGATTTTTGCCAAACCTTTGTTTGCATCCATTAAAACCATACAAAAAATTAGGTGGGTCTTTAGGGTGTTCATAATAATTCCTATTTTTTACCTTCAATTTTTTCATGCCTTTCCCCTAATTTTTGCATTGTATAACCTACCAATAATACATGGCGTAAGTAAGAAAATGCTCCCCATTTGGCCAATTAACCCTCCATGGATCCCAATCAAGATTGCTTGTTTTCCCATAGTAGAGGAGTATTCCTCTTCTTTCCCCTTTAGACTTGAGAATGAAGATCCTAATTTTCTCCAATCGGCTGCAGATAGTAATATTGCTTGTACCCGTCTACTATGGTTCTCGTATGAGAATGTTGGCTTTTCCTGCAACAGAGTACAGTCCCGCACTCTCTTTGATGTTCCAGATGTGAATTTTTCAAGTTCACCTCTTCCCACAATGGCGTGTCTTTGAACACACAAAGATGTCGAGGTCAAAGATGTCCATCCACTTGTTGCTTTTTGGACGATGGTGTCAAATTTACACCCAATAATTTCCTATCTTGGCAAGCCTACTCCAAATGTATTCCTACCCCGGATGCTCAAGCTGAAGTCCATAGCGAACAATAGCCTTGGTGAAGTTTAGAGGCCGGTCACCACCCCGTAATCCAAATGCCACATGTGTCAAGCATACCTTGCTTGGCTCAAGTTGGTGCTCTTGCTCTTAGGAAGGCATTGCCGGTAGAGAGAGCTCCACTTGCTGTCCACAACGGCGAGTTGTATTGTTCCTCAATTGTGCTTGGAGGAGATTCAAAGATGTCTCTTGCCAACTTTCTCCAGGACCTCTTGGTATAGTTCCAAAGCTTGGAGCCATTCGGGCCTTGAAAGCCTCTTTCTAAAAACCACTAGAGACTTGGAGGCCATCTAGGGCTAGCTTTAGGTTGACAAAGCGCTAATCTATGTCTAATGAGAGGTGAAATTGGATTGACTAGGCATACAAGCCGATAAGATCCATAGCTTCGGTGGGATCAACCACGTTAAGCCCACCTAGTGACCTTTTTTGACAAATAGCATTTTGTGCAACTCTAGCTCTAGAGGGGTGGGGAGTATGAGCCCACATGTAATTCCTAATCTTTTTGCCATTTCATCATTACAAGGGTAGAGATATGAGAAAATGGGTGGAAATGCTATAATTCACCTTGTAACTCTATTTCACTACAGTACTCAAATTGAAGTAAAAATAGAAAATTTCCCTACAACTTAGGAAAATTTGTCACTACAAAACTCAATTCCTCTCCTGGGTGCTGCAAGATGGACCCCCAAAAACAGGCACAATCAGTTCATTAGCATGTCGGGTATGCGATCCATGACGGTACATACTGCATCCATTTCACTTCATCCATATCTGGAATCCCTAAAAAGCCGCCTCCTACATCACAATCGAAATTTCATCCAACATCCATTCGAAGTACTTTCCATTCAACCACTACAGCACGTATTCATTCGTTCCCCACAATACTCATCCAAGTCTTGCTTCCAGTCGAGAATCATCTACGAGGTTCTTTCAACATCCTCACGAGGCCATCCAACTCACGTTCTAAAACCGGCCGCCTCCCCCTCGTTCATCCGACACGGACGTGTTTCATTCGCCGTCTCGCTCGGGAGGCGCCTTCACAGGCTGGCGAGAAGGCTTGTAGGTGTTTTTCCGAGCATCGCCAGCTTTCGGATCTCCGCTTCGCGCACAAATCTTCTTGGTTTCACGGCGAGGAGCATCACAACCGAGTTTTTACATCGCTTCCCGTGCTCCTCCTCCTTTTATCGCTCAGTTTGGTGCCGTATCGCGCTTGTAGTGGCGCTTTTGGTCCTGTGTTAAATTTTTTTGCCGATAGTTTGCTTTCTCGGACCAGCAGACGCTCTCTTTATCCACCAGGCGTGAGGCCGTTGCTTGTAGAACTCGTTGGAGTGAGATCTGGAGCGCCGTGTGGTTTTCAGGGTTTGGATTTTTTGAGATGCGCAGGAGGTTGAAGGCGGTCTCTCTGGTGTTGCATCCCGCGGCGTGAGCTGGTACGTCTTCTAACTCGGATGCTGGTCAGCTGGAGGTCGGTTTTTTAGTCTTTTGTTGTTCTTGACGGCTTGTTGCGTTAATATCTTGGTTAGTTTGTCGTTTTAGAGTTCTTAAGTTTGTTCACGTGAGAGAAGCTTCGTTGTAGCGGTGTGCATGCCGGTTTTAGGTTTTGTTTACTTGTGAGATGCGTTTCTTGGTTTCGTTGTTGGTGCGAGATTGGTGATGTTCTTGGCGATGCCGTCATCTGCGTTGTCGTGTATCCCGTGTGGTGTTTGATCGCGAGGAATGAAGTTTAGCTGCAATTTTGGTTGAGTATCGGTCATTAGGAAAATATTCGTGGCATGAATAGAATTCTGGAGTGCTCTTTATGAGGCCGAGGGAGTTCGAGATGAAAGTGTTGATGTTGTTGTCTTTACCCTTCCTTGTGTTGATATCTCTGCAGACATTCTACCAAGTTTATATACGACATTACATACTCTCATAAAACTCGCAGCTATGAGTCTCGGGTGCTTGGCGTGCAACGCCATGGAGGGCTCCACGCATTCATTTCGCATCGAGGAAACGTTGCAGCGATCCTTATCAACACGCTCTGAGGAAGGCGGTGCTTGTTTGACCGGTTGCTTCGCGAGGAGGCCCGCTCACCATCACACTTCAGTGGAGCCGTCCAACCCTCAGGGAGCGAGGGTGACTCCCATTTCCGACGCGGACTGCGCCCCTAGATTGACGCGGTGCTACGCCGTCCGCAGGGATTGTACATTTTTCAGGGATTGGTCCGTGAACCAGGTCGAATCCGCCACCCTTGTTGGTTAGTACTTCCAGGGAAGCCAATGTATGTATGTAGGCTCTCACCTTTTTTAGCATAGTCAGTTAGGTGCTCGTTCAGTGTGCTTGGTCAGCCTTGCAGGGAGATTCTCTCTTCTGTGCTCTACAGGGTGTCTGTGTCAGTGCATTGGTTTGGGTGTTTTCTCCGCATGCACTCGTGGAGAAGGCGGTATGCATGAGTAGGCGCTTTTGAAGGTAGTGGCAATCATCTGGGTGTGCTGCCCAGCGCTGCATTGTTGCTCTGTACTATATCTCTTTTGTAGTTTACACGACCTTTTGTTTTTTGGAGATACTGTTGACTCTGCAGTTATTAGATGAGCGTGCTATTATTTTACATGTTTTGGAGCAGTCGACAGAGATATGATTTCTGCACATAGTACTGTGAGAGGCGAGACTTGGCATGTGTGCTGGCAGACGCATTTAGCATCTTTGAATGCTTTTACACACATGTGGATAAGTGCATAACTGGACGTCGACGTGCATCTCGTCTTCCGTCTTTTTGTCGAGTAGGATTGAAATCTGCTATGGACGAAGCGGATGAAGATTTTTATGTCCTCATTTGAACAACGTTGCTGAGCACACTCCACATTCTAGGAGGATCTGGCACCCTGACACGAAATTCATTCAACATAAATTTCCCCATTCATTATCCCCTAAAGGACCGAGTGCCACAAATGGGCTTTTTGAAAGTTCAGTCCGGTTCCTATGGTGTCTTAGAAGGGCATTATTGACTGTAAAGGCCCAGACTCCCCTTGCGGCTCTTGAAGGTTTGGGCAGTTCCTATGGTGTCAGTTCACAGCATCCTTTCTGAATTTCTTATTGTAGATGGACATTACTAAAAGCTTTGTGTGTACAATTTTTTCTAAATCCAACTTTGAATGAAAAAGTTAGGGTTTTGAACTTCAAATGGGGAGGGCAGGCACTTTGGGCAACTTCAAAAACTTTTGATAGGACACTATATTGAATGTGAGATTTTCAAAACATGCAAATAATATTATTTCCTTTCATACCAACAAACAAAAGTTCTTGTCTTTAGTGAAAAATAGCATATCAACCCAAGTCAATCATTTTCGAACATTGGAGTTATCCTGAAAGTACTCGGGGTTTAAACCCTCGTTGTCACCCCAAAACGTTAATAGGGGTTGTACAGTGGGGTACCAATCAAAATGTCGTTTTTGAATTCACAGTGAGAAAAATTTCAGTATTGCCAACTTTGAAAGCCTCCTGAGAGCTCAAAAATTGGTATTTTACCACAAAATTTTAACCAAAGAATTATCTTTAAGTTAATTACATGTATGCCAAATTTCAAGGCCAAAAGATTCACCAAAAAAAAGTTATTCAAAATCTACCAACATTGGTAGCTGTGGAAATTCTTTCACTGCTGCCAACTTTGACAGCCTCCCAAAGATTGAATTATTATTTTTTTCCATGAAATTCTTGGAACAAAAACCTCTTTATGTTAATAACATTTGATAAAAATTTCAAGGCCAAATAGATTAATACAAAAAAAGAAATCCACAATCTACCAACATGTGTAGTTGTGGGAAACAATGGGGGAAACCATTTCATTGCTACCAACTTTGACACCCTCCCAACGGTTGAGAAATTGTCTCTTTATCATGAAATTTTTGGCACAACATGATCTTTATGATAACAACATTCATGCCAAATTTCAAGGTCAAAAAATTTATACAAAAAAAAACATTTACAATCTACCAATGTGTGTAGTTGTGAGATACCTTTTATTAAAGACATTGAAATTGTTGAAGTATGCCAGACAATCATGCTTCTAGATTGAAATTCTCCAGACGATGCAATCTCTAATCATAAATGCTTCTCAAAAAAATCAAGGATAGCCAAATTTAGTTGTGTGCACTTGTCACATCTTAAAGACTTGCTTCATTTTATGAGTAGAGTGCCACAGGGATTGCTCATGGAAGATGGCGCACCTGTCCATTGTAGCAAAGTATGTGAAGAATGGAGACATACACACCTTTTGGAGAAGCTCGATTGGCCTGCAAATTCTCCCGATCTCAATCCAATTGAGAACCTTTGGAAGATTTTGAAAGATGCTGTGCAACATGGCCCAATATGTCCAAAAAATTTAGATGAATTGAAGGTAGTTATTGAAAGAGAGTGGAGGTTAATCAATGGTACAAAGCTCCTTCAACTATGTCATTCTATGCCTTTTAGGTTACAAGCAGTGATTGAGGCAAATGGAGGACATACACGTTGGTAGATTGTAAATATTTTTTTTGAATAAATTTTTTGACCTTGAAATTTGGCATGAATGTTGTTATCATAAAGAGCATGTTGTGCCAAAAATTTCATGGTAAATAGTCAATTTCTCAACCGTTGGGAGGGTGTCAAAGTTGGTAGCAATGAAATGGTTTCCCCCATTGTTTCCCACAACTACACATGTTGGTAGATTGTGGATTTCTTTTTTTGTATTAATCTTTTGGCCTTGAAATTTGGCATGCATGTAATTAATTTAAAGATAATTCTTTGGTTAAAATTTCGTGGTAAAATACCAATTTTTGAGCTCTCAGGAGGCTTTCAAAGTTGGCAGTACTGAAATTTTTCTCACTGCAAATTCAAAAACGACATTTTGATCGGTACCCCACTGTACACCTGAAAGTCCACTTGTTTTTGAGAAACATGGTGGTTTGGTTAACTTTGGGGTTTATTCCATAAATTATAGTCCCTTGTAAGTTGTCAATCAACCAACATGCTACAGGGTTAATCATCTAGGCATAGTCACCATCCAAACATAGATGCCAGGTGGCATTGGTGACGCCAGATTACTAATTTGGTTACATTAGCTTGTTCCATGCGCGTGGCCCATAAAATATGGAGGGTGAGAATTTTCACCCTGCAAATATTGCCATATGTAAATCTCACCCTCCTTTGGTGGATAGAAAAAGACACAAGGTCCTTAAAGGATGCTGCACCGGGTCTTTTTGGCTGCCACAAGGTAGCCACCGTTTTAAACTCAAACATTCAAGAAAAATCTATTGTCAGGCAAGGTACCAAAAAACTTATTTCTTTCTACAAAAAACTTAGAGATTTTCATAAGTTTTATTTTTTATTTTTTCCACAAAGATATGTGGTGTAAACTTCTCAGTGACCATTCAGATTATCAATCTAAAACATATTAGTTTCACAAAAAATTAAGACAAAAATAAGCAATTTTTGAATCTCTACTCGCACACTTGTTTTATATATGCTACACCCCTCTTCTACCTCTAAAAAATAATGTTTAAAGAACTAACATCATACTTAATACAATGATAATGGATTTAGACCTTGTATAGTGCAAAAGCTTAACACCAAGTGAAGCCAACGTGTGCTGATCTACTCAGCGGAAGGAAAAAAAAAACCATATGCTTGATTTCAAACACTATAAACACCCAATTAAGCAATTATGCACTTGGCCTTTTAAAAGTGCACTTAGTAACAATGGCGGACAATGCGTTGAAAAAACCCAATTTGATTTTTTTAATTCTTGTTTTTAAAAATAAAATTTAAGATCTAGGAACAGTTTTCCGTATAACCAGAAATGTTAATTCAACAAGCTTTTTTCTGGCATTTTTGACAAATTCAATATGGAACTTGGTTAGAATTTGATGAATATTTGTTTCATATTCAGCATTATGTTTTTGGAAAGAAGCTTGTCAAGTACTGTACAAAATATGCAATTACGTAAACTTGAATACTATACAATAAATGCCAATCGATATGAATATATTACACATGGAACATGATACATAAGAGGAAGGAAATTAATATAATGCGTATATTCTTGTACTTGGTGATGTAATCAATCAATGGGAAAAACCTCTCAGATTTATTGGTAATTTGTCACCAAACGTCTTACATTACCCTTACAATATACTACTCTTGGACATACCCTACATGCCAATTACCAATTACCATACACTCATTGTAGTATCCTCCTCTACTACATATCATTCAAGGCTGCTTGCAACTGGTCGTTGTCAATTGCTTTGGTTTGCATTGCAATATATTCTAATATGTAAGCCTTAGCCGACCGAAGGATTCAAATCTTGCTTTCAACTTGCGATCCGAATACATTTTGCCTTTTCGTCCGGAAAGCGCCAGTCATCGTTCTTTCTCTATCCATAAAAAATTGCATGCCTCATTCTCTATCCAGCCGTGGGTCCACATGAGGACTCCTAGAATGTATCCATGCAATTTGCATACCGTTGTGCGGTGCGCCTTGTTTTGTCAACATTTTCCCCTCGCATGATGGGCCACTACCAACAAACCTTTATCTAATGACTCCTTTGATTTATCCCATCTTCAATCACCTTCCCTACATAGAACGGTACACCACCTTCAACCTCAGCTCTATCAACGCTTAAGGCTACAAATTGTCCACAATTGTTATCAGATTGTGGATTGAATGGTGGGAAAAGGTCGTGATTAACTTCATCCCCTGTCCCTTGTTCAACTCGTTCCTGAACACAGTTGTGTTCCAGTCGTTGCGCCCCACGCACCGCTTGATTCAATGGTCTTCCTCTACGAAGACCAAAGTATCCGAAACATAGTTATCCAAAACATAGTTATCCAATATATCAAAAATGAATGCTTTGAAGATTTATAAGTTTTCTGTACTAGAGAAGGTAAAGTTTTTTCCAATCCCTTGCTAGAAAACGTTTGACTCTGATTTAGAATTTCAATTCACACAAAAGACAATAATTATTTTCCAGTCAATTCTAAAAGTTTTATTTTTTCCTTTATGTGTATGGAAAATCTTAACAACAATAGAGACTTCTAACAAAACTCATAAGTCCCCATTATTAGGTATGAACTAACTTTCAAACCATGATTGCAAATACAATAAATTGAATACCTCCAAAAACCTGTTATGAAGGGCATATGCATATTGAAATTTCAATGAACATAGGTATCCGCTGGAATTAACCCCTAAAACCCCAAGCGTTTTTTCATCAAGAAAACACCCCAAAATTGCCACAACCAAATAGTGGCAAAAGCATCAAATTTTGACGTCTCATTTTGGACTTCCAACCGTAAGATCTCAAACCATGCATCTATGTAGAGTCACCATACTTTTATGCTGCAATCCACCGCACGGATAGAAACATAGTATTTGAAATTTAGAAAATGGTTCATTTTCTTTCTTGCATTTTGTAGGTCAACAGACTTTGACTTCACTTGGTATCAAATCTTTGCACTACACAAGGTCTAATTTGTTTACAATTGTGTTCAACATGATGTTGGTTTTATATTCACCAATTTTTAGGCATAGAAACCGAGTGTAGCATATTCAAAACAATTGTGCAAGGAGTAGAAGTTAAAATCTTTTGAAAAATTACCATTTCACGTTTTATTTTTTTGTGAACAAAGTATGTTGTAGTATGATAATCCAAACGGATGATAACAAGGTTTTCACCGCATATTATGGTTAAAATAAATTTTAAATTTTTTTTGAAGATCTCTGGTTTTATGTAGAATATAAGTGCTCACTGCTCAATATGTGTGAAAATGTCTAACTTGGTTTAAAATGTTCTTTTTACACCAAACCCTAGATCTGGAGACCCTAGATCTGGAAACCCTAATTTATAAAACCCTAATTTTGGCGGCGCCGCCGTTTCCATGTTTGGAAAACTGACCTCAGGGATGTGCGTACGCGGGGGTGTCTCAGGTGGTTAGGGTTTCAAGTGCGCAAGGATAGTGGTGTCCATGGTGTGTTAGGGTTTCAAGCATGAGGTGTTAGGGTGTTAGGGTTTCGCCATGGGGTGTTAGGTTGTTGCTCCACGCAACGAGGCTGCTGCACCTCGCAGCTAGCTGCTGCTTCTGCTCCTCGTGCTAAACCTGCACGACCCAAATCCAAACAGCAGCCACGGGCTGTTGCGGCGTAGCTTGAGCAGCCGCCCCCTCCCTGCTTGGTCGTCTACCTCCTCACTTGGTCGTCTTGCTCTCCGCGTGGTCGTCTTGCTCTCCGCTTGGTCATTCTCCTCGCCGTCCTTGCTTGGTCGTCTTCCTCGCCGTCCTCGCTTGGTCGCCTTCCTTGCCGTCCTCGCCTGTCGTCGACTTCCTCGCCCTCACCCACCTTCCCTCCCTCCTAGCCGCCACCTCACGCCTCCTCAGAACCCTATCTCTCTCTTCTACTTCTAATCTCACCTCTCTTTCTAACTCTAACCCTCTCTCTCCATCCCCTTGCGCTCGTTGTCTCTCCCTCTCCCTCTCCCTCTAAAACTCCCTACGTACGCACACCCCTCACGTCCTTAGTTCACCACTAGGATACCCGGATGGTACACTGCCTTGCAGATATCTTATTGTGATGATACCCTGTCCGGCAAATCATCTGGAATTGCTACGGTGTAAAGGAAAAAAAAAAAAAAAAAAAAGAGTTTTTTTTCCATAGATTTGGGCAAAACGGAAACACCTATAACTCATTTTTGACAATGCAAAACAACTTGAACTTTTTTTCCTTGTAGATTGACTTTGGAGGTATCATTTACATTTTTTTCAGATTTTTTTTCATTTTTTCTCTTTCTTCTAAAAATCGTCAAAAGTTGTTGAATTCACCGCAGTGAAGATTTGTAGAAATTCTTCCGATTTCCTAGATTCTAGCTCCAGCACCAAATCTGAATTTGAGTCATCAAAATGATATTTTTTTATATTGAGTCCAACTAATGAAATGAAGTTTATGAAGCTTAGTTTCCATTCCAATTTGAATTTTTTTGGCATTTCATCCGTTGTTTTTCATCCTCATTTTTCATCCTCATTTTCATCCATTGTGGTTTTCCATCTACAGTGGTTTTCATCCGCTAGTTATCATCCTCTTTTTCTATTTTCATCCCCATCAAGATTTTTCATCCGCGTCACATTCTTTTGTCCGTGTCATTGTTTTTCATATGTATCACTATTTTTTATCCACTACGGATGAAACTGTAATTTGGGCAAATTCATTTCATTGTGAGTTAATATCTCCCAAAATTAAAAAAAATTGAATTCCGACTTCGGATTTGAACTTTTTAGGTGCGTTTTCATCTGGTAAGAAAAATAAATTGCAACTATCGTTTTCAAAATTTGACATTTGAAAGAGTCTTAAAAATTAGGGATTAACCTTTAAAGGTCAAGGAAGCCACATTTGGGTTCTGACGTGATGTTTTTGTGTATTTTTCTTACAAGGTGTAAGAATTGATGTATATGATAGTTACAAGAGTTTGTATTTGTATTGAGCCCAATGTAACGACATATGACACTTATGACTTAGATCAATATTACACCTCCTAGTACATGCTTGCGAAGCTAGAAAATTGCCATGTATTCAACATGTATGGTGTTGTATTTGAGCATATTAGGGTTTAGATATTGAAATAACTTCCAAATGAAAGGTGTTTGTTGTAGAATCTATATATGATTAAGGGTAAAATACGTGACCGTATATAGTGTCCTCCACTAACTTGTAACGTTTAGCTCAGTATCCGTGATTGTGTTATCAAACCTGGTTTGATGCTCATAATTTTATGAGACCTAGGTTTTTCAACCACCATACATATTTCATGTAGGAAACAATTTACGATGTGAATTTTAAGAAAGAAAGAGTTGGATGTTGTCTTTCATTATACAGAGGCATACACCGTATTGACAATTATATATGTGTTGTGATCATGGTGAAGTTGCTTGCGTGTGGCATCATGGCACCATCGCTTCCAGTCAACGTTATCCTTGGGAGCAGTACGGTTGGTGGAGCGCGGTAGACGCGGCGTCGAAGCTAGTATTCTGGCCATGGAACACGTTATGGGAGTCGTTGCGGGAGTCATTGCGGGAGTCGTTGCGGGAGTCGTTGCGGGAGTCGCTTCGCCACAGGATGATGAAGATTCTTGAGTCATACCGTACCTAAGCATACATGATGTTTAGGTGACTAGTGTAGTGTGATTCATATGTTCGCTTTAGAGATGGTATGTTTAATCATAGTATATGATATTTGTAGTATTTGATATTTATATTCTGTATGTATATATATATATAATAAATATACAGTGCTAAACCACACTTTATCATTGTATTGCGTACATTATCATTATATCTCCTAAAACAAATTGTATTTGTAGCACGACACTGAAATCATCTCATGAAACAAAATGTGTATAAATAGGTTCTTATAAGTACATTGTCAATGTAATTTTGTACATGGAATAAGAACAAAATGCCACAATCATATATTATGCATAATAGTGAAAAGTATTCACTTATGTACACATCAAGAAACCAATATTTAATGAAATTGTTACAAAAACATAACAAAGAAGATATAGGGATTTCCTAATTTAATTTTTTTCAAAACCTAAAACCGCTCAAAATCTTGTTATTATTGAGCGCCAATTAGCGCACTTGGCCAAGTGCATAATTGCTTAATTTCACAATAATTGTGAAGAATCTGTGAGTGTGGAAGTTGAGATTATTGAATTGTATAGTTGATGTGGAAATTGAAGAATGATGACATTGTGAATTGAATTATTGTAAAAGAAGATTAAGTATTGTGTGGTGTTCAGAAATACCATTTATCATAAATTAATCGTGAAGGATTATAGACATTGTAGAGTGACTGAGTAAGACTTGGAATACATTTAGAGGAACTGGAATTCTTGTAATTGAAAGAGATGGAGTAAAGTTGAAATAATAATCTTTGGAGTATTTAAATGGTGTAACTAATTTCAGGTAGCTAGAGTACAATCAATTATGACACTAAAAGAGCCAATTCATATAATTAGTCTTTCCTTGTGTTTGAATCCTCCTTTACTAGTTTGGTGCTTTTAATTTTCCAATTCTAGACAAACAACAATTACAAGCGTCCATACGAGCACTACAAAATTCAACAAAAATTCGTCTGAAAACCTGTACGACCCTATCAATAACCGACAAGCGCACTCACATTTGGAACTAACGAACCATTCAGAAGTGAAACATAAGAGAGTAGAGGCATTCAAAAAGGGGGGATGTGCTTCTACTTGAGCTATGCAACGATGACTAGTAGATTGAGCCGCCCTTCTCGCATACAACTGCATGAGTTGCCTGGCGGTGGCGAAATCATACCCATTGAATCAACAATAATCACAAAATAGATGTGTTGCTCCCTCCCCGTCCTTCGTCAATCATTCCTGAAAAACCGTGAACCCTAGATCTGAAACAGTGCACAACTCCTCCAAACCAAATCGTCGTATATTATACGTAACACAGAGCTCATCTCCAAGTATCATGATTCAAGCAAGTGTAACACTCCGGCTTATACAATAGTAAGTGGACAGCACAAGCGTAAACCGCAAACTTGATCTCAAAATTGTAACACTACAAAATCTTAGTTGTTTATCCATGACTTTTATGGGAAAATAAAAAATGTTCAATATTCCAAAAAAGATAAGTACACAATACCCTAGGTAGGCCAGCCCTTTCGCCGCACTTGTGGGTAGGGAAGAGAAGTCTCAAAAATTCATGGTATAGTTGCTTTATCATGATACAGAAACCGTAGTGACTGTAAATCCTAGACTTGAAACATAGGCCGGCCGTATTGTTAATGTAACACTGTTGCCCGCAACCCTAACCCTAATCCTGGTGGCTGAAACACTCTGTGCTTCTGAAACGGCGGCAACCAAAACCCAGTTGGTGTTGCATCTAATGCCGTAAACCTTAATCTCTATATATAACACAGGGATGCATGGTAGGCGGAGCCATGGAGTGCATGGCGCCATGGCGGGCTATGCATGTCGGCGTTGTGGATGGTGGGACACTGAGACAGATGAAATGCAATAGTATCAGTCGCAATCAGGACGTGGGGCGTTGTGGGACCTCGACCCGTGATTTGGGACCCAAACGAATAGAACAGGGTTTCGACGCTGGAGTTACCCACCCAGGTGAAATTAGACCCGAAGGGGCTCGGGTTTCGTAGGGATCAACGCCAATGCGGAAACGGCCCACCATCGTTTCAAAATAAACAGCCTTCTCCTCACTCCCTACTTTATAAATTTCACCTCCACAAATGTTAAAGTTGGAAAATTGGGAGAAGTTTTGAAGTAGTACAACATAGTGCCGGGCAATTAAATTGACCACGTAAAACACAATGTAGGGTTTGGGGTACGTGTGTTGGATGAAAACATGCATAACGGATGATGATATAAGAGATACTAACTATTGAAATTAGGTTTAAATAGTGTTACATGTTAAAACACTATGTGTCTTGGCTTATTTCTGCTCCCAACCTGTTACATATAATTTTCCTGCTCCCAACCTGTTACATATAATTTTCCTGCTCCCAACCTGTGACATAAAAAGAGTTTAGGCTGTACTGTTGAAAAGTGTTAAAAAGAACACAGGCATTCGCAGCACTTCAACAGGTGCATCAGAGAATGCGAACGAGGCCACGAGGTTGCTGCAAACGAAGATGCCATGCGACGACCGAATTCAAAGCTGTCGGACTACTACTACTACAACGATGGCATCGGACTGAAGAAGCAGAGAAAGCAACAGTGGTCTCGTCCCCACACAAGCCGACGCGCCACAACGCCATTCCCTCGAAAATCCACCCCGTCACGTTCTTGCGAAACGGTGGCAGATAACGTACTATCGCTCGCACCTAGTCACCCAGACAAACGTAGCTCAACGTGTCTCAAGCTCATGACCGTCACATAACACCCACATGATTGACTCAATCAATTTCCGCAAGTTCATCAAGATGATATGTTACAGACTTCCAGCAAGTGTAGATGAATACACTTCGGGAATTGCAGAAAGTCGCCACAACTACAATATCACTAAACCTAGTTCACTGCTGCCATGGCACAAGAGTGGACCTCTAAATCAAGTCCTCCACATCTGTTTAGCTTCCACCGCTTCAATGGTTCAACTTGCCATCGGTGAAGAGACCCAATCGCCTCCTCCCGTTCAGCATGTTCTAAGCTGTGCAGCAAATGTAACTCGGCTATATTCAGATGCACTACCACCGAGTACCCCAGCCTCAGTTCGGAGAGGGGAACCAAAATAATAACATTATTCTCTAGCTCCTGAGAGTCCACTCTTGTTTCGGCACCGCAGTATGAGAAATTTCAGGTCGACGGCCACACTTGTGACGACAAGCGTGACTCATGGCTCCCCGCAACATACGCGGACAGGTTCTACACGGTTAAGTTCGAAGAAGAGACATGATACCCGACAAAAGTATCCCATGAAGTTCGAAAGAACATTTATCCTACAAAGAAACCACAGGGGAAAACGCTCGCAGAGAGATACATCTTGCCACCTGCCGTCTCACAAGCTGCACATGATGAGACGCCCCTGCATTTCGCGGATAAGCTTTCTTATGTTCGCCAGACACTCTGAACGCTGAGGTTCTGATTGGCAATTCTGGGCATTGACAGCCACTACGCTACTATCCACACATCCTCATTCGTACCCATGCCTCTATGGAATCAAATAAACCTAAGAACCTCCATCCGCTCTTCAAACCCGGAGTGGCACCCTCCTGCGAATCCAACTCTCCCCCAGACCTGACGACGAACCCTAAAGATGAATATCCCGCATCCGTTCCCACCAACGTCGGTTGCGTCTACGACTCCAACCAGAGAGAAATCTGTACAGAAGCCAATGTCACCATGCCCAGCCATACCGCCAACTCTACCATTTCTACAGGATAATGCTCGCCCCCTGCCATGCCTGGTGGTACTGAGGGTCACAACATTACGGCATCCAAAAAGACTGAATCAGGGCACGCTCCTTCACCACCACTACCTGGCGTTCATGGAGTAGCTCGGCGGGTTCAACGACCCGTCCCTGAACAGTCTCATGCTCAGACTGTTGAAACGATCCCGTGAATACTGCCGTGACGCTTTCCTCCAGTCGGTACCCCTGCGCATCATGGCAGCAAACTCGTCGTAGCTGATGCGGCCGTCCTTATCCGTGTCCACCTCCGACAGGATGCCCTGCACCACGTCCGTCTCGGTAGGGGACCCGGTCACGGACTCGCCAACGGCTTCTCGTAGCTCCTCTGTCTCGATATATCCGCTTCTATCCGTATCAAAGTAGTCAAACGCCTTACGCAGGTGCTCGTCATCGTCCAGCCGCTGCAGGTGAACCGTGGCAGCAACGAACTCACCGTAATCCAGCGTCCCGTTCCCGTCCACGTCCGCCGCTTCCATCAGCATCCGCACCTCCTGCTCCGTCAATTGCGACCCTATCTCGATGAGCCCCATCTTCAGCTTCTCGAAGGTGATGGCGCCGGTATCGTCCGTGTCCAGCTTGTCGAACATCTCCTTCAGCCCCTCGATTTCCTCCCCGCCCAGATGCTCCGCGATCACCTGCAGCGCCCGCTTCTTCAGCTTGTTCATCGCCGAGAACTGCTTCAGCCGCGACCGCACCGCATCCAGCGGCACGTTCGGGTTCTTCTTCGCGTTCTGCAGCCACGGGTGGTCCAACACCTGCTGCGCATTGTACCGCGCTTTCGGATCCGGCTCCAGCATGTGCCGCACCAGCGACTTCGCCGAGTCCGACACCTTCGGCCACGGATCCCGCTTGAAGTCCAAAATCCCGCGCAGGATCGCCTGCGCCACCCCCTGCTCCGTCTCCGCCCAGAACGGCGGCACGCCGCACAGCAAAATGTACAGAATAACCCCCGCGCTCCACACGTCCACCTCCGGCCCGTAGTTCCGCTTCAGAACCTCCGGCGCCATGTAGTAAGGGCTCCCCACGATCTCCGAGAACTTCTCCCCCGGCTTGAAAAACACGGACAGACCGAAGTCGATCGCCTTCAGCGCCGAGTTCTCGTTCTTGCTCGCGAACAGGAAATTCTCCGGCTTCAGGTCCCGGTGCATAACCCCCTGCCTGTGGCACGTCTGCACCACTTCCACGATGGTCCTCGTCACGGCCGCGGCCCCGCGCTCCGTGTAGTGCCCGCGTGCAATGATCCGGTCGAACAGCTCCCCGCCCTCGCACAACTCCATCACCAGATGCACCGCACTGTCGTCCTCATACGCGTCCTTGAGCGTCACGACATTCGGGTGCTCCGGCAGGTGCTTCATGATCGCCACCTCGCGCCGCACGTCCTCCACGTCCACCGCCGTCCGCAGCTTCTTCTTGCTTATCGACTTGCACGCGAACACCTCCTGCGTCTCCTTGTCCGTGCACAGGTACGTGATCCCGAACTCCCCCCGCCCGAGCTCCCTCCCGAGCACATACTTGTCCAGAATCCGCGCCTTCGGCTGGCCCTTGAGTATCTGCGTCACCCCGCCCTGAAACCCGTCCTGCGCGAACGGATTCGGCCGCCGCTCCTTCCGCGACTTCTTCGTCGACGAACCCACACAGCAGTTCCCCATCGCTCTCGCGCATCAAGAGGTCGCCCTCGCCCTAATGGCAGGTGCCTCGACCATGCACGCTTAAGTGTCCTCGGCTGCCTCACTCCCTTTCCGTGCGCGGAGAGTAGTCGGTCCAAGGAGAGTGAGGGGGAGTGACGCAATGGTGGCGATGGCGGTGCGGCCTCGCCCTCTCCAGGCTGTGGCTGCTACGCGCTCTGGAGCGTTGCTTTTGTGCAGCATCGGTCATGGCCAGAAGCTCTCCTCTCTCGCGAAGTGCCCGGCTTCTCGAAGGAAAGTGTGGCGATCGATGAATGAACCTCTGTGATTTGAATGGTCCACTATGGGGGCCCGTGGATGAATAAAGATGGATGTGGATGATGGTATGTGGATGAAACGTTCATGTTGGAGTAAATTTGGCTTGGGAGTGCCCTCCTCGTGGATGAGGAAATGTGGACATGGACGAAGGTGGGACCCTTTGAATGAATACGTGTAGATGAATTGTTGACGGTGGAGCGAGTGGGGACTGGGTTGGTGGCAAGTGAGTCTCAGAACGTACCATTTTGGATGGAAGGCATGGATGGAGTGCGGATGAAGGGGCCTGTGTGGGCAATGATAGATGGGATGTAAGTGTTGGTTATTCGTGAGTCCTGCCTTCACAGTGGATGAATGATGATTGGTTGTGGATGGATGGTGGGCGAGTGGATGGAAGTTTTCCTTGATTGGTAGATGGGAAGGCAGCTCGTTTAGTCCCTTGCTTATAGAATACAACCCCTTTCGACGTCTGGAGGACCGATGATCCATGATTAAGCTTTTATAGAACCTAGGCAGGTTTTTGTGATTTCAATTTTGAGCAATTCATTTCAAGACCATTTTATGTACAAGGACTTTTGTCTATAGAAGGGTATAGAAGGGCATTTGTATCTCCTAAATGTGACATTGTAACTAGAAAATTGCTTACAAAGCAGATTTCAATGGAAGTGTGAGTTTTTAAAGGTGTTCGAGCTTTTTTGGAATTTTGTACATAACTGTGCAATTAAAGTTCATTTGAGAGTTTACAAAAATTAATACTTCCTATAATGCATGAATCTCACACCAAGAGGAGTCTAAGTTTCTAGGCAGTAGACAAAAAGAAGTCACTGTGGCACATGAATTGGCACAAAATATTGAAAATTTGCACTTTTTCTAATTTCTTTTTTTCTACACTAAGATAGCACAATAATTTTTATGTTCACCGTTCGGATTAAGATTTTATATGGAATTGAGATCACGAATTAGTAAAATGTATTATGTTTGATTTTGGAGCCCTTCTTATTGGAAGATTGCTTTGGATTTACCTTTAATACACCTAAATTTATTTTAGCCAAGTACTTTACGTCATATAATGCGATTGATCAGAGTGGAACTCGCCCTAGAGTAGGGGTTAATAAGATGGTAATAGATTTAGACCTTGTGTAGTGCAAAAATTTGACACCAAGTGAAGTCAAAGTCTGTTGATCTACTAAACGTAGGGAAGAAAATGAACCATTTGCTTGACTTAAAACACTATAATCTATCAATCCGTGCGGTCAAAGTTTATGAATTTTTGGTAATATACTACTTAAAAAGTCTTAATTGAGATCCTACAGTCAAAACTAGAAATCAAAGTTTTGGTTTCCTTCTCTGTTCGTTGCACTAGAATCCAACAATTTTGAAGTGTTTTTGGTGTAAAACTGTCACGGTACCTTAGAGCATCTCCACCCGGAGACAGAGAACCAACAAATTGGAGTTTTGTGAGGTCAAAAAGTTGCACCCAACACCTCAAAACGGGGAAACATTATAAAATTTTAGAAGTTTTGGTGCATGGCACACCAAAATCTCCTTGGATGGGGGAGTGCGCCATTTTTTTATGTTGGCCACACACCCATACCCTCGCGACATGTGGCGCCATGTCATTGATGGCCACACGTGGCGCGGTGTCATTGGTGGCGGGAGGTGAAAGGTGAAAGTGTTTTTTTGGGTTGAAAATTTTGGAGCATGTGGTGGAGCTCTTACAACACCAAACCCTAAATCACTCCTGGCGTGGAGTAGATTTTCCGACCTAGCCTGGAAAATTCCACGCCAGGAGTGGAGATGCTCTTAGGGGTTAAGTGATCGGAATTGGGTGCCTCTACCTTAGTCCTCACTACCATGGGTCCAACTACTACTAGGTCTGGTTGGTGTCCAGTGCTCAGCCATTCACATGACGTTTATGCAGTTGGAGGAAAAGCAACACATGTGATTTGTCTGGTGTATCTGGCTGCCTCGGCACATGACTCAACCAGGGCAACAAGTCGATGTATGAGTCACATTCCTTGTAAATTTCCCTTTTCAAATGGGGCATGGAGCTGCCCGAGGTGTGAAGTGTCCAGAACTTTGGTGCCTCTATCTGAATCATCATGATGTACAGTACAGTGAGTTCTTCTCACCAGTTCAACATTTTCTCGATGGACTCTGGTGAAATCTAATCAGTTGAAGCTTGAGGTTGATGGAGCTCTTGCAGAGATTCCTCTCTGTTTCTTCACAACACTTCATGTTGTTCAAAGCACCTTGATCTTGCTTTGACCTGTGATCAAGGACTTGGCAAAAGTTGATGGGAGTGATACAGTATCAATATGAATTCTACATTTCTTGAGCCTTCTGCAGAACATATTTTATATCGGTGTAAACAAGCCCTGTGGCAAAATTATTATTCTTGTAGCGTACTCCCCAAGATTCAAACTGAGATGCATCCCTAGACTGTTTGAGATTTTACAGACCAATAGCTTTTCAAGCCAGTTGCCAGCAGGCATCCACCCCAGCAAGAAGCTTCCCTTGCGAACTGTGACATACAAAACATGTTGACTTCAAATCATGATTTGAAAAGGGAGTGGGTAAAGTGGACTCTCGTCATTGTCATGAGATGTGCCACTTTCATGTGATATTACTTTTCTGATACCATATGGATAAGGTAGATTGAATTCTGGAGGGTTAGAAAAAAGACTTCATGTCCAAGCCAAACCAGCTGAGTTCCACACTAGGAACATTCCTACTTTTGCTTGGAGTCAAAGCCTTCTATAACAGCCACTATTATTTCCATCCAATGCCTGATTTTGCTGTCTCTTTTTAAGGAAAAGGCACTGAATGTGTAACTCATTGCAAACCAGGTCACTGATTATCCCCATTTCTGCAACTTTTAGTCTGTGCTATAACTTTTACGCTGCGCAAATATTTTTACCATGTCTGCAAACCAATTCGGCCAGGGAGAATTGACCCCTCGCTCGTCCTTTTCCTGAGGTGGGCTCCGTCTTAATTGCATGGGGTCATTTTTATGGCCCTCTTATTTTTGGGGGTCCAGAGGATTTTTTTGGATTTTTTTGGACAAATTTGGGGCCATTGTCTACCCTAAAGGACCCATCATTGCTATAAATAGGGCCCCATCCAAAAACAAAATAGGGGCCAGGTTTGGCCCCACCACCTCGTGGCCCCCTCAGGTAAGGACGAGCGAGGGGGTCAATTCTCCCTCGCCAAACCAATTCCATATTGCATTCCAGACGAATGGGGGAGAAGTGGTGTACAAAGGTTGTCACTGACTACACTGCTCTCTCAATATAGTGTGAACCGTACTAGTTCAAGATTCCACACTAATTGGAAATTTACACACAAACATCTCCAAACACACACACTTGCTTGTAAACAAATGTCCGTTCAAACTTTGCATGCATGTGCTTGATGTAAGTTAGAGTAGATGATCCACATCAATAATGAATCCACACTACCTTCAGTGAACGGTGTAGACAAAAGTTTTGAATAAATAATGTTCATATAAGAGAATTAGAAAAACTCACTATTATTTTGAAAAGAATCACAAAAATGACAAAGAAGTGACAAAATACCAACAAAATAACTAATTCCACCTTTTTTAACCCATTAATCCCTAAGGTGTTGTGATAGTTTCACACCAAAAACACTTCAAAATTCTTGGATTCTAGTGCAATGAATATTGCAGGAAAACAAAACTTTCATTTCAAGTTTTGACCGTAGGATCTTGAGTAAGACTTATTAAGTAACATACTCACAAAATTTCACAAACTTTGATTGAA
Source organism: Bryoerythrophyllum caledonicum (assembly GCA_963971425.1). Classification (NCBI taxonomy): domain Eukaryota; kingdom Viridiplantae; phylum Streptophyta; class Bryopsida; order Pottiales; family Pottiaceae; genus Bryoerythrophyllum; species Bryoerythrophyllum caledonicum. Next base: position 1,486,118 of record OZ020526.1, on the reverse strand, counting down.
TATTATAGTGTTTGAAGTCAAGCAACTAGTTCATTTTCTCCCTTGCGTTTAGTGGAACAACAGACTTTGACTAAGCAGACTTTGACTTCACTTGGTGTCAAATGTTTGCACTACACAAGGTCTAAATCCAATACCATCTTTTTAAGCATGATATTAGCTCCTTACACACCAATTTTTAGAAGTAGAGGAGGGGTGTAGCATATTCAAAACAACTATGCAATGAATGGAGGTTCAAAATTTTCCTATTCACGCTTTAATTTTTGTGAACTTGAAATGTTTTAGATTGATAAACCAAATGCTTAATAAGAAAGTTTGCACTACATATTGTTGTGGAAAAAATAAAAAGTAAAAAAACGAAGATCTCCAAGTTAAACGTGGAAAAGTAGAAGTTTTTTTGGTACCTTGCCCAACAATGTGTGACAATGTGTGAAAGTGCTTGGTTTGGGTTAATTCCGTAGGTGAACCTCTAGTTTGGCGGTTATTAATTTGAAAAATGCTTGTTGAACTAAGTGGGAAAATATTAAATGAAATTGCCGAAACTAGAGAAACTATAGATTTACAGATTATCTCACAATGGAAGACAATTGAAGGGGAGTGGGCTTGGAAAAGCCTCCATTTAAGGATGAGCATGTATGGAGGCTTTAGTCTAGAATCCCAAGGTCTTGAGTTCAAGCCCCATGGTTGTCAAATGTGCTAAATACAGTAATATGTGATTTCTTGCCAAAAGTTTTTATTTTATTTTTATTTTGGATGCCGAATGGCCTTTTCTCACTTTCATTAATTATTCGGCATGGAGGTGCCAAACTAGAGGTTCACCTACGGTATGCTACTTTTCACTAAAGACAATAATTTTTTTTGACAATATGAAGGGAAAGAATATTATTTGCCAGTATTTAAAATTTCACATTTAATAGAGTGTCATATCAAAAGTTTTTGGAGGTGCCTGGTGTGCCCACTCTCCCTATTTGAAATTCAAAATCCTATAACTTTTTCATCAAATGTCAGATTTAGGAAAAAATTGTTGTCTTACTAAGGTCTTAGTAATACCCTTATGTAGTAAGAATTTCAAAGAGGAATGTTGGAAATTGACACCATAAGTACCTGACCAAACTTTCAAAATGCCCATTTTTTACATTTGGTCCTTTACGGATTTAATGTTGTGGACATTCTAGAGTAGTGCTCCATTGCCTCATTTTGGGCCTTTCCGGCATTAAAGGATTAATTATATTTTTTGGGGGGGGACAATCTGCTAACTACATAGAGTGCTTCAATGGTTACTCTGGAACTTTGGGTGTCTGTTGGCTTGGCTACATTGCTCCCACATGCCAAATGCCTTTCAAGAAGCAAATGCACATGAATGCGGTGGGGGTGGCCTACAACCTCATTAGGGCCTGGACTGGACCCCTTCAATCTGCCGTGTTGAACTTATCTAGGCACCCGGATCCCAATCCAAGATTCTAGAGACCAGATGGGGTCTGAAATCCAAAAGAAGAAGAAAAAGATCTCCGATCTTTAGAAAGGGGGGGCGACGTAGATAACGTGTGTGTTCGTTCCACCAAAGAGCTCATGTCCACCGGACATGGGTTAGCAGTATGGAGCTATTTCTTTCTCTCGAGGGTAGACACTATGTACCATGTAACAAGTAATCGAGAACCGAGAACCAATGATGCAAAGGGGCTTCATGCAATGACATGTTAGTAGATTTTCGTGGAGGGGCCTGGAGTGTCCGGGATGGGTTGGTTGTTTTCAAGTTTTCTTTTATACAGAAGTATGGACATAGCATGTTGGATTACAATAGTGTTAATATTTGTAAAGGTGGCCTTGATTGAGGACATGGGAATTTTACGTGTTTCTTCAACGGTTGTCATTGAAGGGATAAAGGTGGTGGCTCGAGCACCCACGGTGATGACAATGAGGGGGTCTACTTTCCATCCGAGTGCTTGAATATCATTGAAGAGTGGTTGGTATTTATTAGTTTTGTTAGCAATAGCTTCCGGGAAGAATCTATCATTATTATATTTGAATTTTTTAAGTTGAATAGTGAGATTAGGGTCGATGTGGGTTGGTGGGAGGTCTTTGTATTGTAGCCCTATAACACATAACATGTTAGGTTTAAATCTCGCAGTATAATTACATCTTTGTGTAACGCATGTGCATGGAAATAACCATGAGGGAATTGTGTTTTCTTGCGGGGTCATTAAGGGTTTTGGCATTCATGAAGATAAAGCAACAAGATTTGTTTAATGACACAATTAGTTTACGGATTTCCCACACCGCTTTGTTGTGGCCTTTAACGATTAGGGCGTGTATATGAGGGTTATGGCATTTTTGTGAGTCCGTGAATATGGGGGTTTTCCAAAATTTGTAGAGAGTTTGTTGTCAATGTTTGTATTAACGGTCCATTTATCCAAACTGGGAAATTTTTTTGTGAGGGTTTTCCTAATTATTTTTTAGGTTGTGTTTTTTGAGGTGTTTATCAAAGAATCTCATAGGGCCTTGGTCGGGGGTTTCGGTCATAGAGGGCCAATCTTGATTGTAAAAGAAGTATGGGGTGGCATAAGCGTGTTCGTAGGGGTGTTTAGCATCTCGGTAGGCTTTTTCTCGACCTTCCTTTGCTAACTTGTCGGCTTGTTCGTTGCCGGCGATATTAGCGTGGGCTCAAACTTCATGGAGTGTGGTGATTTGTGTGCGCTTCTGGAGCATTTCAACCATGGATGTTAGGAGGCTTGATGTGGGTGACTATTGTGTTGAGTGGGGTGATTTATGTGTGTATTTAGGAGGTATAATACATTAATGCAATGCAATCTGTGAAAATGTGTGCCGGTTCATTTGGATATTGCATGGTGATTATCTTGAGGGTTTTATGTATAGCCATCATTTTGGCTCTAAGGATATCTTGGAGTCCATGAAATCTTTTGGCAAGTTTAATTTGTTTGGTGGGGTTAAAAAGTAAAAACTTCAGAAATGAATGTTGGAAATTGACACCATAGGAACCTGACCAAACTTTCAAAAAGCCCTTTTTTGACACTTGGTCCTCTACGGATTTAATGTTGTGGACATTCTAGAGTAGTGCTCCATTGCCTCATTTTGGGCCTTTCTAGCATTAAAGGATTTATTATATTTTTTGGGAGGGGACAATTTGCTAATTACATAGAGTGCTTCAATGGTTACTCTAGAACCTTGGGTGTCTGTTGGCTTGGCTACATTGCTCCCACATGCCAAATGCCTTTCAAGAAGCAAATGCTCATGAATGCCGTGGGGGTGGCCTACAACCTCATTTGGGCTTGGACTGGACCCCTTCAATCTGTCGGGTTGAACCCATCTGGTCACCCGGGTCCCAATCTAGGATTCCAGGGACCAGATGGGGGTCGAAAGCGAATCTTCTTATTGACCCTGGTCGAGTATTGCACCAAACCTTAGCCTCGGGTGAGTCTATTTTTCTGACCCTGCCCGTTTTAGGATTCCAGAGGCTTTTTTGGGAATTTTTTTTTCCAAATTTGGGGCCTGTGACCACAAATTTCACCAAGGAGGCCCACCCATAGATCGAATAGGGCCCCCCTCCAACATAAAAATAGGGGCCGGTTTTGTCCCTATACTCCCCCACCCTTCCAAGCCTGAGGCTTCGTGCAACACTAGACCGGGATATTTAGGCAAATCCGTCGAAAGCCACTTGTACCGCACTCATGTGCGTTTGCTTAAGGAAATCACAACCCACATTCAAGGAAAGTCATGGCTTCTGGTAGAATGTGTGGTGCAACATTGAATGTGGGAATGGAATTGGCAGGTGGGCATTTGTAAGTGGTCAACTATGTTGCTTGGGTCCTTGCTAGATTCCATTATTGTTGTTAGAAAACTCGTGCAAAGCGTCAAATGACATGAGTGGTTGTTCAAATATTGGTGGAATTACACTTTGCTTTGGTTGTAGTCATCCAAATACCAGTTGAAAAGGATAACTTATATCTGATGCTAAAGATGCTGGCAGCTAGGGCATTGTAATGTTATAAAGTTGCTTAGAACTTGCAGCAGGATTTTTATATCCATTGAGAAAGAGCAACGTCCAACTGTCAATCTGTTAGGGATTGTAATATTGTAATGTTTGAAGTAGAGTTTGACCCTGCAACATCCCTCTCCATCTTAACCCCTAAGTTTTCAAGAGTCCCTCAGGGGACTCTGAAAGGTTCGGGCAAGTACCTCCTTCATCAATTTATAACATTATTTTTTGAAGCTTTTAATGTAGATGGAAATTACTAAAAGCTGTGTGTGAGTCCAATTTTTTTCCTGAATCCGACATTTTATAAAAAGGTGATATTAGGGTTTTGAAGCTCAAATGGGTAGAGCGGGCACGTCGGGCAACTCCAAAAACTTTTGCTAGGACACTATATTGAATGTGAGATTTTCAATACTTGCAAATAATATGATTTCCTTTCATATTTCCAGAAAAAATCTCTTGTCTGTACTGAAAAAAAGCATATTAATTCAAGTAAAACATTTTCTCACATTTTTTGCAAGGTGCCGAAAAAACTTCTTCTTTTCTACATAAAACTTCGAGATCATCATTTTTTTTACTTTTTATATTTTCCGCACCATTATATGGTATAAACCTTCTTATTGACCATTCGGATTCTCATTCTAAAACATACTAAGTTCACAAAGAAATACAATGCAAATTGACAATTTTTGAACCTCCACTCCTTGCACAATTTTTTTGAATATGCTACACCTTTTCTCTACCTCTAAAAATTGGAGTGTAAGGAACTAATATCATGCTTTAACATGATGGAAATGGATTTAAGCGTTGTGTAGTGTAAAAATTTGACACCAAGTGAAGTCAAAGTCTGCTGATCTAGTAATCGCAGGGAAGAAAATGGACCCTTTTCTCTACTTTAAACACTATAATATTACTATCTATGTGTTCAAACTTTATGGAATTTTTAATGTAAGTTACGCAATAAGTCTTAATTGAGATCCTACGGTTAAACCTAGAAGTAAAAGTTTTTTGTTTCGTCCTTACTCATTGCACTAAAACAAGCAGTTTTGAAGTGTTTTTGGTGTGAAATTGTCAATGAAATTTAGGAGTCAAAATACTTTAACCCATACACGTTAGAAGGCGCCACTGGTGGCCACAATATTCTAAAAGTATGGTGTTGTATGTGAAAATGATAAGGTTGATATATTGAAATGACCTCCAAATGAAAGATGTTAGTGCAAGAATCTTCAATCCAAAGGTGTAGGTCTTGCTAACTTTTAATACATTATTTGTATAAAATATGTGCCGGTATATATGGTTCTTGATTGACATTTAAGGGTTAAGTTCATTATAAATAGATACTGAAACATCCAACTTGAATATCAGAAATTGCCCATTGAAGCACTCTCTCAACTATTCCTTCAGAGAAGATGTTTCTTGCTGATCTGGGCACTATTGTGCATGCAAACTTGTACCATAAGTTACCAAGGCAATCAAGTACAAAATCATCTATTCTGACCTTGGAAACAGTGCCAATTGTCACTGGAAGTCTGGAACCATAGCTTTGTTGGAAACTTCCATGGGATAGAAAAACAATTTGACCGTTTCACAACTAAATTGTATCACTTTTTCACTCATTGCCATTGCAAAGCAATAAAGTGATGTTGAATTCCACACTGAAGAAAGAATCCTACAGAACCTTCTCTGGAGGATCTCTTGAAGTGTCCGGAAAGGGCAGCAGAAATTGCATGGAATATGGTCTTTAGCTGTTGGTCCAAATGCCAGGAACTTGACTTGCAGCCAAGTGGCTGCGACTCCGAGAAAAGGTGCTCATGGTTTCCACTTTCAAGTTTTAAGCATGAGAAAAAATCTCACCCTCTCATTCTCTTCTCCTTCCTCCCCCAAGAGAAAAGAGAAGAGAAAGGAGAAGAGAATGAGAGGGTGAGATTTAATGCGGAAAGAAATAGAGCATGAGAGATTACATGTGTTTTATTGTTTTTTTTTGGCAACATTAAAATACATGAATGGTTATGTTCTTGGGCCCTACCCAATCCAATTTAAAATTCCTCATTGGTACCCCATGTTTCCAACGAGTTGATCGGTACAATTAGCTCTATTTACAACAACTTTGTTTATTCAAACAACATCTCTAACAACAACCTTGTTGTAGAGGGAGTTGGTTGTTGTAACAGATGCTCTTGTACAGGGAGTTGGCTATAGTTCCCCCACACTCTTCCTAAACCAAGTCACCCTCTCCATGTGGTTCTAGTTGCTAACATAAGATCATAAAGTGGGGTGACATACAGGGTCACCTCTTCTCATCTTCAAGAAAACTCCATGTTTTTTCAATTGGATACAATTTTTATTTATTTTTATAAACAGTCATGTGCTTCTCAATATTCACTGGTTCACTATAGATTTCACTTTAGACAAATGTGGTTAGTTTATTATTCGTTTAGGGCATGATTCATCTTATCTGATACTTGTCATGTGAGAAAATTGTAGCTTGTGATCTAAATCTTGTTATGCACTTTTTTCTGTGTGGAATCATAAAATCAATTTGCTTAGTTGATACCGACTGGAAATGCCCAAAAGAATGTTACGCAATCTATATATGGGGGGTTGAAATATTTTAACCCCTAAAGGACCAAGTGTCAAAAATGGGCTTCTTGAAAGTTTGGTCATGTTCTTATAGTGTCAATTTCCAACATTTCACTTTGAAATTCTTACTACATAAGGATATTACTAAGACCTTAGTGGGAGAACAATTTTCTCCTAAATTTGACATTTGATGAAAAAATTATAGGGTTTGGAATTTCAATTAGGGAGAGTGGACATGTCGGGCAACTCCAAAAACTTTTGATATGACACTCTATTGAATGTGAAATTTTCAATACTAGCAAGTAATATTCTTTCCCTTCATATTGTCAAAAAAAGGTTATTGTCTTTAGTGAGAAATAGCATATTAAACCAAGTCAAACATTTTCACACATTGTCACACATTGTTGGGCAAGGTATCAAAAATACTTCTTTGTTTCCACTTAAAACTTGGAGATCTTCATTTTTATACTTTAAATTTTTTCCACAACAATATGTAGTGTAAACCTTCTTATCAAGCATTTGGATTATCAATCTAAAACATTTCAAGTTCACAAAAAATTCAAGCGTGAATTGGCAAAGTTTGAACCTCCATTCATTGCATAGTTGTTTTGAATATGCTACACCCCTCCTCTACCTCTAAAAATTTGTGTATGAGGAGCTAATATCATGCTTAAGAAAATGGTAATGGATTTAGACATGGTGTACTGCAAAAATTTGACACTAAGTGAAGCCAAATTTACATAGTGGCATTCAATTAGTTTTGCATGTGTGGGTGTTCTAGAACTGTGCAGAAAGAAGCATCTCTTTGCATTGAGACACAGTTCCTCGCTTGGAACTTGCATCCCCGTTTTTTTTATTGCTTACGTAATAAAACTGAAAAGACATACCAATTGGCTACAAGACTATGTACTGAACTTTGAAATTTAGACTTTGACCATGCATCTTCCTTTAGTTTATGTCCCACCTATTTCCATGTCTTTACCTCTGGTGCTGATGCTTGAAACTGATACAAGCTCTTGTACAAAGTGGCAAGCAATTTTTAAAAATGTTTGGAGGATTTGTAAAAATGTTTGAAGGATTTGTAAGTTGTGTGAGAAGTGGAGGGGAATTTGGTTATTAATTTAAGAAATTGAAATTTTAACAAGTAAACACGTTTGGTGATGGTGAAGTACCTTGAAAATTTGTCTAGAAGATGTTGTACTGTCTTTTGGCAGTACCAAAGACATGGGGAGAAGGGCAAGAAGATTTGTGACATATTTTATGAATGGAGGGACTACCATTTTAGTGGATGGATGGAAAATAGTTTTCAAATGATTTTGGAAATAACCTACTACTTTGAAGTTTCATGCAAAAAGGTGTTACACTTTCCTTGAGGACATGGACTATTAAAGAAATAAAGAGAGATATTTGAGCGGATTCAGAACATACTAAACAATGTAAGGAACCAACTTTTTATCAACTGAGTTCCTTGACTATTTCTCACCGAAAACTTCAAATTTTCCTGCAAAGCAAAAAAAATTCAATATTGTAGTTGTTATCTATAGGATCTATATGTAGACTAGTAAATAACATTTTAAGAATTTCCAATCAAGTGTGCTAATATCATCATGGAGTGATGTGTACTTATCAATTTTTGTTGGTAATTGTTTCTAGTGAAAATCTATAAAAAGTTGTACAAATAATGGAGGCTCAAAAAGTGCTAATACATAATTTTATTTTGTCAATGTAATTCAATGAGAATACAGATACAAATGGTCAAAACAAAGATTTATACTCTAGCTGATGTAGAAAAACAATAGTAAAAAAACTTTCCAAATACCATACTCATAAGTCAGTTTCAGACACTCCCTGCCAAATTATTTACTTTTCAAAATTTAGTGGTTCACACACAATAGGTATCACCTAAGTATTACATGGATGTCACCTTGGCATTACATGTGTATCACCTAGACAAATCTCTTGAATTTTCCAAATTTTTTGAACATTCCTCATTTTGAATGAATTATGTATAAAATAGACCAATCCATAGGATATTAATGTGGAAAAATGAAAGTAAAAAATGCCCAAGTTTGAGTAGAAACAATAACCTTTTTTGTGCTGTGCCCAATAGGATGTGAAAACTTTTTACTCACATCAAAATGATCATGAAATTTGACATCATGAAATGCGCTTAGTGGATGGATATGTGCATGAGACAACCCTAACTTTGATTGCACCATTTACCTTATATGTGACATATTTTCCGTCTTGCAATAAACATTGTAATAATAGTACTTTGTAACATTCTCAAATGAAGGATTATTGTTTTATGGAGAACTTCAAAGATGACTAATACATGCAGAATGTCTAGAGTGAAAGATGCAAAATTCATGTAGTTATACAGTACAGTGGCCAAGAGATGGTGACAGGCAATGAAGCCGTTCTCAAAACTGCATTAACTGTCACTCTGGTGGTAGGGCTGGTGTGTCTCTCTCTCCCCCCCTCGCCCTCCCTCCCTCCCTCCCTCCCTCCCTCCCTCCCTCCCTCCCTCCCTCCCTCCCTCCCTCCCTCCCTCCCTCCCTCCCTCCCTCCCTCCCTCCCTCCCTCCCTCCATGGGATTGGATTCATGGTGCGAGGATGTAAGGTGGCTAGAGAGGTGTGGTTGGAGTGTTAGATGTGTTGCTTAGGTTATGGGAGTGCACATTAAGTGGTTGGTGTCGGATTTATGAGATAATGACACTCTTTTTAAAACCCTAACTTGTATTTTAAGGTAAGGCCAAATGTTGAGTCAATTAATCTTGTGGTATAGTTTTGATATGGAGTAGAAGGTGTTTCGGGTTGTGTATATTGAAAGGCATAACACTAGATCTGATCTAGACCTAGTCCAATCTCTTAAAAGCTATTACAATGAAACGGTTTTGGTCTGAAAAAGTGCAGCATGTACTTGGCAAGCTAACTGCTACAATGAAAAATGTTGGTGTAACAAATGCTGTTGTAAGGGAGCCCACTGTAATGTGCAACCCCTGAACCCTAAAACAAACTCTCGAGGCTTTGCTTCACTGTCAGTGACTGCTTGCACATCACTTGGACCAGAGAGACAATGAAGCTCATAAGTATACAAAAGTAAAGATAATTTGATGAAGGATCCAACCATTGATGTAATCCCTGATCATAGAAACAACACATCATAAGGTTCTTCTTCTCAAAGAGTGACTCCATCTTTAGGAGTGACTCCTTCCACATTGCCGACAATGCAGCCATGATGTCCATGGAAGCAGCAGGCAACCACTTACAAGTTTTTGTCTCAAAATCAAGTTAGTACCAAGATAGTGTTTAGAAATGTCAAACTTCTTGCACATCACCTGGACAGTGGTCACTCTATAATATCTGGTAAGCAAATGTCTCATGAACAACCACCTTCCAACTTCCTCTGTAACCACTCTCAATAATCACCAGTCACAAGAACTGCAACTATCAACCCTTTAAGAGCATCTCCACTCCTAGCGTGGAATTTTCCACGCTAGAACGGAAAATCTTCTCCACGCCAAGAGTGCTTTAGGATTTGGCGTTTGCTTGGCTCCATCGCAAGCTCCAAATTTTTTTCTTCTGTAAAGACGCTTTCACCTTTCACCTCCCGCCACCAATGACACTGCAACACGTGTCGCCACTAACAACACGACGCCACGTGTCGCGAGGGTATGGGTGTGTCGCCAACATCAGAAAATGGCGCACTCCCCTATCCAAGGAGATTTCTCTGTGCCATGCACCAAAACTTCTAAAATTAAATAACGTTTCCCCGTTTCGATGTCTCGGGTGCAACTTTCTGTCCTTGCAAAACTTCAAATTCGTTGAATGTTCCGTTTCTCTGTCTCCGCGTGGAGATGCTCTAAGGACAAGAGGCCCATAGGTGGTCGCTATTAGAGAATTTGGGAATCAGTGGACCGATACTTCATCTCTATTTGATCGGTAACCTAATTTAAGTTCCTCGGATCCCTATGCTTTCAACAATTGTGGCCAGAATGTGCGTCGGAGTCTAACAGACGAACAATAGTGATGTTTGTAGTGACATGTCACAATGAAATGTACCCACTGTATACTAGATGCTGTAGTGACTAGTCGCGGGAAATGTTCCCACTCGTGGCATCTCTTAGGCCTAGCTGCAGATGTCGTCTTGAAAGGGTTAATGAGCCTATTTAATTTGATGGCGACTCAAATCCCTAGTTCTCAATTGATGGTGGTACAATGTTGAATTGAACTTCAACCCTATAATCCCTAAATTCCCAAGAGTCCCCTTGGAGGACTTTCAAAGTATTGGGCAAGTTCATATGGTGTCAAATTATAACATTCTTCTTTGAAATTTTTATTGTAGATGGATATTACTAATAGCTATGTGTGTGTACACTTTTTCCTAAATCCGACAGATAACAAAAAAGTTATGCCATCTTAAAGAAAAACTTCTCAACTAGGGTAGGCACGTTGGGCAACTCCAAAAACTTTTACTAGGACACTGTATTAAATGTGAGATTTTCAACTCTAGCAAGCAATATTATTTCCTTTGCTATTGTCAAACACAACTCTTGTCTTTAGTGAGAATAACTTGAATCAAACATTTTCACACATTGTACATGTTGTCGGGCAAGGTTCCAAAACCAATTCTTCTTCTTTACATAAAATTTAAAGATCTTCATATGATGGTCATGCATTTATGTCTTTTCTTGTGCAAAATTTTGACACGAAGTGAAAGCAAAGTTTGCTAATCCACTCAATGCAGGGAATTAAATATATATTTTTTGCTTCAAACACTATAATCTTTTAGTATGTGTGGTCAAATTTTCAAAAAAATTGTGAATATGTTACTTCATAATCTTAGTTGAGATCTCATGGTTAAAATTGGGATTATAAGTTTTTATTTCCTTCCTTGCTTATTGCACTCAAATCAACAATTTTGAAGTATTTTTGGAGTGGAATGGTCAAAGAAATTTAGGGATAAGGGCAAGAGACCATGTAAAGAATGTGAAATGTATCCACTACCTTGATGATGTTTTGTAGTCTATTACGCTCATTAAATCTCCATTGTCCAAAGTTTGTCCATCCTTAAAGTATTAATTTCTACTATGGCACTGATAACAAACATTCACACAAGGTCTGCCTCTAAAAAGAAGCGCCTGCACATCTAATAGATATATGTCCAAATTTCTAAACCCTAAACCCTTCTTTAGAACAACCTTCCATAGGCTCTAAACCATTGGCTCCAAACCTTAAACTTTAAGCCCCGTAACCAGACCTATTCTATGGAAGGATTGAGGTCTTTTAACTCTAGTTAGAATAGTTAAACACTTAAGGCCTATAAATGCGTGTGGTTTTGGTTGTTATTTATGGGTGTGGTGATAGTATTTTTGATAATTGTAATAAATCTGACCTCTTCCTCATGGAATGGCATATAGATATAGTATATAAACCATGGTTGGAGAGGTTGGTTGTGGATTTTTAGGATCTGTAAATAGAGGGAGATTTGCGTAGGTGTAGGGATTTTGGTAATGTTACCCATGAATGCAAATCCTTTGTGTATTAATGTAAAAAGACCACCTCTGGCAAAGATATAGCACATGCGTTGTTGTATACATCTCGTGAGTGCATCTGTGTTGTTAAAAATGAGCTTGTATTCAAGAAGAGTTCTTTGGATGTATTTGATGGATTTAGTGGCTGTAAGTCTAGTTTCTTAGATGGTGATGATGACCGGTGGTGTTGTGGAATTGGTGACCAAGTTTTGGAGGCATGGAAGGGCAATATTGAGTCAAAGGGCATTCCATGTGATAATACTTATTTTACCATCAAAGTTATGTGGGTTTGGGTTTTGTGGAGGGATGTGTGGAGGTGGTGGAGGTGGGTGTGTATAGTCCAATATGGGTTTGAAGCACCTATTTGCTTTTCTAATAATTTTGTGGAGGATGTATGAAAAGTTTTTTGAATTAGTTTTTGTGTTGAGTGATTTTTGGTATTTGTTGAGAAATTTTGTATATGAGTGTTTAGTGTGAATGTGTCTTTCAGGTGGGTTGTGTAGGGTGGATAAGTTATGAAGGAGAGTGATGGTCCATTGGGTTAAATTGGGATTACGTAGGCCTAGTATATGGTTACATTCTACTAGAGAAGAGTGGATAGTGATTATTATGGGATAGAAGATATGTGATGATGGGTGTGTGTGTACTTGTTGGATGTATTGGGCAAGGTGTGGAAATGGAGCATTTTGTGTGTTATGTAGTGCGTGGGCATTGTTTAATAGTGGTGTAAATGTGGTAGAGATATGTTAATATTATGGAGGGAGTTTAATGGTGTTTGAAATAAAATACATCTTAGCTCTTTCTCATGTGTTGAGGGATGTGTTTTTAGTATATTGGGCATGAGTCCATGGTTTTTTTGATATCTCCTCCTAGTAGTACTACTAGTGAATTATGATTTTTTTTTGTAGCATGAATATATATATAAAGAACTCTCGTCCCAGATGGGGGCCGGAGTGAATAAAGTGTTTGTTATTCCATCACTAAATCAATGCCCACGAGACATAGGTATAGTAGTATGGAAATTTTTATAGTAGACATAGAATTTTTTTTGTAGCAAATAGTATGTTTGTTATTACTTTTGTATGTCGTTTGCTATTTCTTTCTTAGTGTGTTTGTGATTTGTTTGATAGTTGTGTATGCTTGGTTAATTGAATGATGTTTCTGTTGTACTTGAGTTTAATATTTGTAGTGATTTTTTTCTAGTGTAAGTGGAGTTTGGTTTGTTGTTTGGGTGGGCTTGTATGTGTTAGTTTGTGTGTCTATTTGGATTTTTTTTCTTCATACTTCCTTGTATGTATGTTGTGGTTTTGTACATATTTTCTGTTGTTTTTTGTGTATTTCTTTGTGTGTTTCTTTGTGTATGTTTTGGTATAATTTTTAAAATTTTCTTTTGTATTTGTATGTGTGTGAGGTGGTGTATTTTTTGTGTGCATTTGTGTGTTTGTTGGTGTATTACTGTGTGTAATGTGTATATTTGTATGTGAGTCTATTCGTATATGAGTGTTAGTATATGTATGGCTATGGGACAAATCTGGTAACTTCAATGGCTGAGTGAGCTCCACGAATTCCGGTGAGGGGAGGAAGGACTTGGGCTCATTTTTCACATGCTAAGGGCAACAAGAGATGACTCACCTTGTTGGGAGCTCCCCATATGCGTAAGATCTGAGTTGAGGATAGGACTGGGAAACAGAGAGTGTTGGAAAGAGTTCACAAACTTTAGATTTGTGGTAGTAGAGTTGTAGGAAGTATCTTATATTAAGATCTGTGAGGAGTTTATGCTGAAAGCGACCGGGACATGTGTTGGCCCATAGATCGTAGAAAAAAATATACTTTGTAGGCAACTCCTAACACAGATCTAAGAATTAAGTCATAGCTAGACTTTGATCTAGGGATCAGTGCCAGATCTGCAACCTCCCCCCACAAGTTGCCGCCCCCTTAAGCCGGATACTCAATCAAGATCCTGGCAAGATCTTGCTAGAGCTGCTGGCAGGCAGCAACGCATCACCAACAGCACAAGCTACATTTCATGCTCGCCCCTCCTCTTATCTCTTTCATGTTTTAGCTTCCTTTATCTTCTCTCAAAAATCTGATTACACGCATACTCAATAGCAACAGATCCAAATCTGGCCAGGAGCAGAAACTGAAGAGGAAAATAATCCGTACCGATGGACAACAATACGCAAAAGCCTACAGCTGCAGCAAACAAGATCTCCAGGCATCTACAACAACAAAGAGCAGATTGATCAACAACAAACTGAGGAGATCCACACAGAAGCGGATAGACGAAAACCCTGGAGCTACTCCAAAACTGCAGCAACTCAACATCAGCAAGACATCACACCCAATCCAAATAATCTCTTACCACTCTTTCCTTTACTGCATTAGACTCACAATTTATTTGCAATATCTAAAGACTCAATCTTCTCTCACAGATGCTCGCGACCTAAAAGGCCTAAAATACAATAGCACCTCCAACATAGATAGCAATAAAACAACCTAGTAAAATCACACTTTTGATACGAGTTGGTTCTCTCACCACGCGGAAGCTCTGCTATTTTTTGAGCAGGCCAAAGCACCACTCTTATCTACGCAGATTCGAAGTCAAGAGCATCAGGACAAGGAGCGTAAGAGCTTGATCAACACTCACTCAAAAACGAACAAAACATCAACAAAAAAACGGACCGCAACTGCATCGATAGACAATAAATCGAAACCAGCAGAAGGACATGCACCAAAATTGAAGACAACGGCAACACAGATTCAACAAAGATCTCACGTAGTTGTCCAACACTAGGCTTCTCTCCCTCATACATTCCTCTTTGCTTTCTTGTACTCAATTTCTTGCACAAAACTCACACCATGTATGTACACCAAACACAGTATTCACATTCAAAAATTACCAACTGTATTCATCTAGCAAAAAAGGTCAAAAGACACACACCTAATTGCAAACCAAGACAGCGCCACTTCAAGCTCCTTACCTCAAGTGACCACCCAGAGCCCAACAACAACACAACGTAGGCGTAGAAAGCGTCACCCCCCAAACTGCACCAGCACAGATACAAGTAATTTCAAGAACGCTGAAGACACTGCCCGCTCCACGCTGCCTAAAGAGAACCTGCAAGGCCAAACAGACATGAGGCGCCACTGCCAAAAAATGCACCAAGCCAGCCCTGAGCAACGCATCACCAACCCCTCATCACCAAATCTATCTGCAGCGCGACGCAACACCAAGCCGGTCTACAGGAAAACAACATCGAACATCGCCGAAGCAACATTGTACATCGCAGCAAGGAGCCTATCTACAGAGAACTGCATCAAGCAACGGAGCACCGTACCTGCCTATAGGGAAGACTCATCAAGTGAAGGCGAGGAACAAAGACAAACATGACCCCAAGGCAGAGAAAACTCTGAAGCGAAGCTGAAGGAGCCCTGATGTCATAGATCTTAGGGTAAGCATTCCTTCAAAATACACTCAAAATAGTTTAAGTGTAGTCCAATAGTAATCCGCACCGGATTGTTCCCACAAAGATCTAACGTTTCCCTTCCTTAGAACTATAGTCACCTCCTATGTATACGGGTTTTACTACTTTAACTTATCCTTGTGGTCCTAATTCCTTCCGGATCCGTCTACAAATCCGGATTAGGCTAGAGCACCCTATTATTATCTTACAACATTCTACGGAGATTGGTTTTAAACTCTGTACTCCTCAGAGGGCCTCCGGACTGTTTAAACGAGTGGCCCGAAGGCCATTGATCCTTTTCTTTCGAGTGGCTAAATGCCCCACTATCCGGTAGTTCAAGAGTCCGGACGTTCACTATCCCGTGACTTAAAGTGGCTGGACCCCCACTATCCTACTATCTAACCGGTGTACAAAGCTGTGTCCGGATCTTTGCTCTCACATCACCCAGATGGCCATGGTCCATCCGGATGCGGTCACGCAGAGTTCAATCCGTCTATAACGACATCCTTTTGGTCCGCCTCAACTCTCTCTTCCTCTCAACTCCGTAGTTATCCTAAGACTGCCTATTGGACGTACATAATGGGCTTTTGATCCCAATTGTGGGGGCGGACTCCGACTGCAACCGAAATCTAGTTTCGACGGAATTTTCGTCTACTGGGAATACTAGGCCCTCCTTTGAAATACTTCCCACCTCTATGGCTACTTCCGGATCCTAGAGAGTAGCAGGCCTCACCCTACGCTCGTCTCCAATGCCTCCGGGCGCTCTTCCACTCTACGTCCGATTGGCTGTCTCGGGAGATCCGGTACTACTGGAGTTTAAAACAACAAAAAGAAGGAGAAGATCGGCACTTGCAAAATGGGCCTTGTCCTTCCTACAAACTCACACCATTTACTCAAAGCTGAAAGCACCAAGTGCAACTTATTCAAGGCAAAAACAATAAAGATGAAAGGCCAGTCATCACTAAGACGAATCCGTAAAGTACAAGTTAACTTCCAAGTTTCGAACCTGGAAGCCTCTAATTCCTAACCCTAACTGAAGCTAAAGTGATTCCCCTCCAAGGCGGAGTCTTCTAGAAAGTCTTATCCAAAAGGTCCGAGAAATCTGGGAAAGTTACAGATTTGATCCTCAAATCCTAGAATCACGGAAAAGGTTCCAGACTCCGGACTTCCTACTTTTAGCTACAAAAATCAGCAATTAATTTTGTCCGCAGCCAAGTGCAATGGTGAGCCCCATCCTTGATTGCTGTCGGACTGGAATTATAGCCAAAAATCCTAAATCTAAACACTATCCTAACGTGGGGTACCCGATGCCCTATATCTCCCGCTTCTACGCGTGGGAGATATCACCACTGGTACCTGCTGCTTACCTTTACCTCTCTTCGACGTTGATGGAGAAGGGTCGACCTTTTGGGTTGCCGGTCTGGAAGTTGAGAAGTCTTTGCCGCCGGAGGTCTGGAATCCGGAGGCAGAGGTTGCTGTTTCGGCGCAGTTTCTGAGACTGGTGGGGACTGAAGCTCTGGCTCGGTAGTCGGTTTGACCTCTTTGACCACGTCCCTGTAGCTGCCAAAAGGACTCCCTGATCCGTGTGCCAGCCGTCGATATACAGACTTGGGTGGTGCCCGGAGATTGGTCTCCTCCGGGGAATCAGGTAGTCACATTGTTGGAGGTGTCAGCAGGTCCGGAAGACGCTCCAATAATTCACCCGTATTGAGGTTGAGAGATGCCATAACTTTAGCTTGTGCACGTGGTGATGGCGTATCGAGATCCTCCGGATTCAATGAGGTCCCACTTGCTGGAGCCAGCTCTGATTGTGGCGGTTCCGGAGGTGCCGTGGTTCGGTCGGGAGTCATGAAGTTGTCCGGTACTTGGGTTGCCCTGTCTTCCGAACTCACGAGGGGTATGTTTTCCACTAGCAGCTTCATCTGACTTCAAGTGGGGCCCATCTTCTCCGCTTGGTCGAAGAGGAACCGGAAGATGTTGGTTCGGGTCACCTTCATCTCTTTTTCCATCAGCTTGATGAAGTGCTAACTCTGGTTAACGGTATTGTAAACTCCATACCCACATGGTGCTGGAAGATAACCTTAAATTCCGGCCAAAACAAAAAAAATTAGTTACTTAGTTGTGATAATTCGTGTGAGAATACAACCTATAGTCCTGATGCAAAAATAAAGTCTGATGGGCCGGATTGTAAACCCTAATTAAGCCTAAAACTGTTAAAAGCAGAGCCGGAGTAGTTACCGGAATTCTGGGGCTCGCAGTTATTCGGAACCGTTAGTCGGAAAGGTCACCATCAACTGTCATCATGATTCCGTACTAATGGCCGGGCTACTTAAGGCTGGGGTTTGGAGGGAGAACTCTTTATTTCATTTCTTCGTCGCGTGTCAAGGGTTTTCGCTCCAGCTCTCTCTTTCTTCCTTTCTCGCTCTTTTCCCCCCTCACTCTTACGGTTGCTCGAACCGCCCGCCATTAGGGTTTAGAACTTAGGCAGTTAGAACGGACGTGCGTCCGTTAGGAGAGCTTTTGTGAGGTCGGTGCGTGCAGGGACTACCTTGAGGGACTGTAAGGTTATAGGAAGCTCTCATGAAGTCTGTGCCAATGGCAAAGAAGAAGAGGACGGATAGAGATGGGCACGGCCGGAGAGACAAAGAGCCGGCAGTGGTGCTTCCACCCTTGGTCCGCGTTCTTCCGGACATTCCCGAGGACCTGGACGAGTTTAACCTCTTGAAGTCGAGCCTGAAGACAATGGGTTGTGGGGATTTGCTCAAAGTCCCCTGAGGCATGCGGGAGGAGGTCTACGTCCGGGAACTCATAGGCACCCCGGACGAGAAGTATAAGGGGTTGATGAGAGCCTACCCGAAGAACTGGGGAGTCCCTGAATGGTCTTAGGCGTACGATTTTCGGGGCGGCTGCACCAAGGTGGTAGAACGGCGGGACGAGTTCCTGACGGACGAGTTTGCCGGACCGGCGGACCCGAAGGACGGCTACAACCTGCAGGACCTAAGGCACATGGATGCCCAGCTCGTGCTTGGGTTTTTAAACCCTATCTTTCATCCGGAAAAGCCGAAGCGGATGGTGGCGAAGTGGGCCTACAGTATCCTCGGGGCACTCCGGGAGAAGATAGTGGTAGACTGGGGGACGCTCATGACGGAAATGATCAACCGTCTTGTAGCCAACCTCCAGAAGGTGAAGAAGACGACAACACCTCTGGCGTCGTATGTGGTGCACCTCTATGCCCACCACCAGCAGCTTACTCCGACAAAAATCCGGAAGTACGACGAAGTTCTAAACTTCCAAAAGTACGGAGGGGACGAGTCTGAAGAGGAAGAATCCGGAGAGGAGGAGCCTGCACCGGATGCAGCCACCACAAGCACTCCGGAAGGCCGAAAGGCTCCGAAGAGACCTCGGGGAAAGGAGCCCGAGGCGGAGAGTCCAGGCATCCGCAACTCATCCGCGTCGTCCGGAGAAGACGAGTCTGGATCCTCGGAAGGGACCAACCGGAAGAAGAGGAAGGTGGACTGGGACAACTCCAGGGGTCAGCTCAAGCTGATGGACGAGCTCACCCGCGACATTGGCTGGAGAGTTGGGCTCTTTAAGGAGACCAACTACATCATCACCAGCTGCGTAGAGCAAATCTTCCGGAGTCTGGGCGTCGAACGGCTGGAGGACGCCATCAACAGGGTGGAGGAACTCCGGAGCCGGGAGGTGGGTACAAAGGCGCTGCACACCCAGATTGCTTCCCTATACAAGGCCAGTAATGACATGGAGAGGAAGATGAAGCAATACCTCGCAGAGGCAGCGCTGGCGGTGACGGCCCGGAAACTAGCTGAGGAAAAGGCCAACGCTTCCGCAGTAGCCTTGCTTGAGGTCCGGGCAGCCCTGGAGTTTCCGGTTGACGTGATCAACCGGAGCCGGCTCTTCACCAAACTGGTGGAGAAGAAGGAGAAGGTCACCCAGGCCAACATCATCCGATTCCTTCTCGACCAGGCGGATAAGATGGGATGGACCTGGGAGCAGATGAAGCTGTTGGTCGACAACATCGTCGTAGAGTTTCCGGAAGAACCAGCAGCACCTGGACCGGAAGGCACTCCGACCACAACACGAACCGCAGACCCTCTGGCCAAGTCAACACCTGCTCCGGGCACCTCGGCAAATCCGGAGTCTCTCAACACTCCGTCACCTCGGACGCCAACGAAGGGCATCGTACTTCCCAATCCGAGTACGAGTGAGATCTTGAAGACCCTTCCGGATATCCTCTTGCCACCCAACATGCGTCTGCCAGATCCTCCGGCGGAAGGCGGCCTCCCTCTCCCACCAAGGTCCGTGTCCCGGAGATTGGTGCCCGTACCAAGGAGTTCGTCCGGAAGTTAAAGAGACTTGGTCCAAGAGCCCACGTCAGCTTCCGCGATAGAAATGCCAGCACCTCCGGTCCCGGAAGGGTCACCGGAACATCCCCCTCCAGCGCCTAAAGCTAAGACTCCGGTGGTGGTTGTCCCTTCAACAGCCGGACCATCGACCCGGAAGACCAACCTTTCGCTTGCAACGTCAATGAAGGCGAAGGGTAAGTCGCGTGTTCCGGTGGAGATCTCCTCCTCCCGCCGGAGTGGGAGGAATCGGGGCCCATGATCTCTAACTTATGATTAGTTAGGCTTTTGAATTTCCTTTTCTTCTTTTCTCAGGGTTAGATTCTGGATCAGCAGCAATTATTGATGGGGCCCCAAGTGCACCCGGCTGCTGCCGGAATCAACAACCCGTTTTGTAGTTAGAGTAGGAAATCCGGAGACGGAATTGTTCCGTGATTTCTGGATCTGAGATCCAATCTGGAACTTTTCCGGATTCCTCGGATCTTTTAGATAAGATCTGGGGAACTTCCCGTAGGATAGCTAGAATGAAAGGTAAGTTTAGAAGGAACTTAGCTAGTACTTAGTAGTGAGGTTTTGGGCAAAAACCTTTATCTTGTCTTTCTCACTTGGTAATGTATTACACTACTTGTATTAGATTGGCTCTATTGTACTTTCAGTGTGTGGTATAGACTTTGTGGGTAGCGGATCCATTCTAGTGGGAGAAGTGTGTCAATATCCTTCCGGAGTGTGGTGAAGGTTAGTTCGGATAGAGGAATACCGGTCAAGATCCGTGTCGGGAGATCGCCTGGGAGAGCTGGAGGGCTATTGCAGAGGTGTGCCTGGTAGACTCCAGGGTCTGGAAGTAGCCAGGAGGGGAGGGGACGAACTGCAGAGGTGTTCCTGGTAGTCCCTAGGAGACGGAGTAATCCGTGTTAACTTGAATTCCGGTCTAAGCCAGAGTTTTTCCCCCAAGATAGGAAAAAGCCCGATGCGTAGGTCTAGACGGAATACTCTAACGAGATAGCACCATCATCCCCGGAGGATCACAATTCACTCACCGGAATGTCGTTGTAGTCCGGACTTATCTCTGTGTGACCACATCCGAAAGGCTTTCCAGATGTCGTGAGAGTCTAAGTCTAGTAGCAAAAATCAATTCATCTAGTTAGCAGAGTAGGAGAGTGGTGTTCGGTCATTATAAATTCCGGACAGTGGGGGTCTAGCCACTTTGAGTCACAAGGCAGTGGAAAATCCAGCCACTTACACAAAACATGATCAGTGGACTCCGGCCACTCGTTTAAAAACTCCAGGAGCCCCTCTGAGGAGGAACAGAGATAAATCAAACTACCCTCCCGACTTCCGAAAATTACTTTCTGGAAATCATTGTACATAATCCGGATTCCGGAAGGATCCGGATCTACCCTACTAAAGCTAATAAGATAGCTAACGATTGTTGTAATAAGTTAAGAAAGTGGGAGTATTTGGAAAATAACATTAGGTCTCTGTGGGAACGAAACCGGAGCGGTTACTTTGGAAGGCACTTAGTGATGATTGGGTGCATTCCAGAGGGATATTGTCTTTACAAACTGCATCAAGGATCCACCCGAAAGTCCAGGGCTGCCTGGACATCCGTCAAGGCGGCTACTGATGCATTGGCCTTTGCCTTTGCCTGATGCTGGGCCGCCACCACGAGTGTTGCCTCTCGCCGCAAGATCGCCACATGTTTCTCCAACGCATTATTTACTTGATATAGGTTGGAGGTCTGTAGGTGCAGTGCCTTCAACAAAATCTCCTTTCTCTGGAGATCCTCTACCCGGACAGTCACCGTTTCAACCCGGTTGACGCCCGGCTCCAGAAAGCCTGGTCCAGTCCTGTCTTCATTGCGTCGTTGAGTTCCCGAAGGGCTTTCATTCTCCAGTGAAATTCGTCCAGAATTTCATTGATCTCCACTATCTGGGTTTCGGAGTCCTCTGGGTTGAGCTTCCGCTTCTTTCGATTGGCGGTCCCTCATGGTGTGGCCTCGTCTGAGCTGGACGATCCGGTTGGCAGACTTATATCCGGACTCTCCGGCGCCGGGTCCTTGTCCCGTGCTCTCTTCTAGGTTCGTCGGTCATCATTCGGAGTGTCTGCTGTTGTTGCGTCCGGTGCCGGCCCAACGTCCCCTCCGGATTCTTCCTCCGTCTCCTCACCTCCATACTTCTGGAAGCTTAGAACCTTGTCGTACACCCTCTGTTCCGCCTGGATAAGTAGCTGATGGTGATAGTAGAACTGCGCGACGTAGGAGGCTAGAGATGTTCCGGATTTCTTCACCTTCTGGAGGTTTGCCACTAGTCGGTTAATCATTTTGGTCATGAGAGTACCCCAGTCAACCATTATCTTTTCTCGTAGGGCTCTAAGGAATGTGCAGGCCCGCTTGGACACTAGCCGCTTCGGCTTTTCCGGATGGATGATAGGATTGAGAAACCCTAGCACGAGATTGGCGTCCATGTGCTTGAGGTCTTGAATATTGAATCCTTCCTTTGGGTCGACCTTTGCTTCAAACTCCTCTGCTAGGAACTCATCCCTTCGTTCCACCACCTTGGTACGCCCTACCCGAAAGTCGTAGGCTTGCGACCATTCCAGAACTCTCCACAGCTCCGGGTATCCCCTCAGCATCCCATCGTACTTGGAGTCCGGCGTTCCTATCAACTCCTGAACAAACATCTCGTTTTGGATGCCCCATGCGACGTCTAGGAATCCGACGCAACCCATTTCTTGCAAGCAACCTCTAACTAGGCTGACTTTATCCGGGTCTTCAGGAATCTCCGACATAAACCTGATCAAGGGCGGGAGAACAATGGCCGGCGCTTTGTCCCGCTTTCCTCTATCGTCCTTGTTCGTCTTCTTCTTCTAGGCCATGGCGGCCGTTTCAATGTGCTCTTCCAATACTCCTCACTTCCACTCAATGTAACCTTTGCACACACCGTCCTCACAAAAGCTCTCCCTTACGAACACACGTCCGTTCTAACTGTTTACGCTAACAAACCCTAACGGTCAGCAGTTGGGGAGAGAAGCGAGAGAAAGAGAGAGAAAGAGCGAAGCGCGCGAAAGGAGGCGTCAGAGAATGAAAGAGGTTCTTCTTGCGTGGCGGCCTTTTGTAGTTGGCCGTTAAACCGGCCTTCCGGAAGCAACACGGTTGATGGTGACAGCTCCGGATGACAGATTTCCCCGGAGTTTTGACAACTACTCCGGCCATCTGTTTAGCACCTTTAGGACCAAATAAGGATTCCGGCCGGGTTCACACGTCTTTATTCCTACATCCTGACTATAGATTCTATTCTAGTCTAGACTATAGTACTTACTTAACTAATTTTTAATTTTTTTCGGATTTTTAAGGCTAACTCCGGAACCTTGTGGAATACGACTTCCACACCTGACCACCGAGCTCTGACCTCCCCACACCCAGCCGAAGCAACAGCTCAAGATCGCCAAGCGGTAACGATCAGCTCATGTCACTGCTATCCGAGCACAATATGCCACCAACGACACTTAACCCCCTGCATTGCCGAATGGCGCACCAAAAAAAAGAGCCCTAGTCTGCCACTCTCGACCACTTTAGCCTCCAGCACGGCAGCAACGCTTCCTAGTCCAAGACACCGCCTTTGCTGCTCCAAGCTCAGAAGAATCCACAAGAGTCTCCAGATATCATATCCAAAAGCGACATGGAGAACCTCGACACCGACATGGAGATGGAGTCCCAAGAAAGGAGCCCTGACAAGACACCTAGCTCAAAGACAACAAGGAGAGAAGGAGCACCAACTAGCAGCAACAAGAAGAAAAAAACCACTTCAGGTGAAAAAGGTAAGTCACTCCAAACACTAGAACTCTCTAATTTAAAATTTTGGCTAGGCTTTCCTACCATGGAGGCCATGGCGGTAGAGGAAGGAGCTGAAGAATTGTTTAGTAGAGAAACGGCGGAGGACATGATCACGAGAGGGCTCAAGGAGCAGGAAGCTATAGAGGTGTCCAAAGTAAGAGTGGCCTTCCTCCGCATCCCCCTAGTGCTCTACCCCACGACAAGAACCAGAATAGAAAGACAACACTACAACCTCACAGAAATACCTTTTGGCATCAAAACAAGTAAGAATTCCGGGCTATTCATTGATTTCTATGTTGCCATCTTCTTTGAAACCCCTAAAACCCCTCTCATGCATGACAATGTTAAGAATATGATGATAGCAAGACTAAAAAAGATGAACATTACTTTAGGAATAGTACTCATTGATCCAATTGCAATCCAATGCTTAAGCATAAAGAACGGGCGAACTAAATGGGTTTGGGCGGGGTGCATTAAATTGCACCTCCTCAAACCGGAAATCGATGGGTTGATGCTACTCAAGAGCCTAAGGCCCTTCATTCTAATAATTGATGGAGAATGTGTAGTGGGCAAAGTATGTAAAACTTATCATGGGATTGCCAATGGCTCTAACTTCTTTGTGAAGATCAAGAGCGAAGCTTTGGTGGGGATCTCTGCACAAACACTTTTTAAAGAAGTACTTGGAAATAGCTTCCACCCGGGACATGAGTTTGAAATATCAGGAGTACAAAAGGCCATTAATGATTTACATGCCTTCATCATTGCCACGACTCCGCAACAAGTGAAGAAGATATTATTGCACCATATTACCTTGCGTAGGGAAGTCTTGCAAGCAAGACAAGTCCTTGACACAAAAGGACCCAAAGGTACTATCGAAACCAAAGTTAAAAAAGATGCATTGACACTTATCCTCTCACCACTTCCGATCTCACTTATTGTTGAGAGCACCACCCATGAAATCTATAGAGTCATGGGTGGAGCTAATGTAAGATCAATTTGGTTCCACCGGAACAATGTCACCAACCTCAATGGTAGTGCCAATGTCGTATATTCTTATGCTATTGTCTGTAGAACTTTTGTGAAGAAAATACATGTACTTGGTGGAAACTATGTTGATTTCTCACCCTAGCGAAGGAGCTTGGAAGGTATTGAACCACCAACCGATGAGCAAGTGAAAACCTTTGGCTTTGACGATGTCATCACGACAATCGTCAACACTATATCCACCTTCAATATGCAAGAGAAGAGTGACAACATTACCAAGAGAAATATGGTGGAATTATTGGAAGAGAACAACAAAAAAATGAGGCAAGAAAATAGGGAATACACCGACAAACTACATGATGAATTGAAGATACAAATGGAAGAAATTCAAGAATCCCTGCTTGCCACACTTGAAGGCATGAGAGCCTCTGCGGGCAAAGTCAACAAACCAAGACTTGAACCAAAGATGTGACCTCCAAAGACCACATGGTAATATGTATCCACCCTTTAGTATATTACACGATACAGTACATTATAGACTCTCTATACAAAACTAGTATGGACTACGTAGCAGTATACAAGTATATAAATACAATCAATGTACACCATATTATAACTTATACTCAATACCAAAATACATTCCATAGTTTACACCTTACTCAATACTGTATTTTCCATTTCAAACAATACAAACACTCTTTCAAAAAACATACAAAATACAAATACCATATCCTATACAAACACAAAACAAAAGATTATATTGCACAATATACCAAATACCATACCAAATACCATACCAAATACCATACCAAATACCATACAAAGTATAATTATTGCATATAATATATTCAACACAAATACCATACAAAATACACACCAAGTTGCACCAAATGCTATACTCCATACTACACCAAATACAAATACCTCACCAAAAACTACAAACAAAAAAACCGCACCCTATGCCTAACCTACAAACACACACAGACACATATACAAAGACATAATGTATATACTCGGAATAATCAAACCATGCACACAAATGCAACCATAAAAAGACCCAATATTGTCTACACCTCAACTACCACTCCATACATCAAAATCACAAGCAAAAACACATTCACAACAAACCCCACAAACAAAAACATACACATACCTTTAAACAAAAATGCTAAAACCAAAAACAAAAAGACAACCAATCTAAAAAGTATACATAACCAATAAATCTAAAGCAACACATTAAACCATTACACTATAAAATTCTATTACTACTAAGTGGAGATATAGAAACCAATCCGGGACCCATGCCTAATGTACTAAAAAGACATCCCACTACACATACAAAAAATGCCAAAATATACTTTATACCAAATACCATAAAACTACAACCTGAATACAAGCACATCGCTCAAACATTTGCACCATTTTTTAAAACTACACATATATTACATCAACTACACAACAACACACCCAAATATTGCCCAATACATACAACAACAAAATACACACCCATCAACACACATTTTATATGCCCTAGTAATTCCCATCCACCCAAACATAGACAAATGTAACCGTCTCCTAAATTCTCAAAACCCAAACATAATTACATGGACTAACACACTACTAAGAACCGTATCAAATCTACAAAACCCACCCAAAAGACATATTCATACTCCACACCGTTATACAAAATTTCTTGAAGAAAATAAAAATATCATAAATCAAGGGAAATCAATACACAAAGAATTATACGATTTTTTACATAGTCAAACTATACCTCCTTCAAGCAACACAATAAACAAAAATTTCTTTACCTTCCTAACAAACTAATTATTGAGTCACTAAAATGTTTTCACCCCATACCAAAATATACCCATCCACCCCCCCACCCTCTTACCTTCCCCCACAGAACCAAAATATTAGTTCAAATAATGAAAACACAAACATAATTACATGGAATGCTTCATCTCTAAACACCACTCTCCCTAGCCTACAAACCTTGGTCACACATACAGACACACCACCGGCCGTCATAGTTATCCAATAAACAAAAATATCGGCCACAAAATCTACAAAATACATATAAAACATATTTCAAGACTACAAACTTATTTTTAACAACACACATGCACTAACAAGATGCATCCAACAACGTAGGCCATACACACCGGGCCACAGTGGCCTCCTTACACTAATACTCAAAAAATACGCTTTTCCGGGCAACATCAAAAAAATTCCTACCCCAATGCACATATCTCCCTACCTCCAAATAATTAAAATTGCTAATCAACCACTACAATCATGGTTAATCTTTCACATGTATATGCCCTCCCATCCCAAAGATACCAGATTTACTATAGACATACAAGACACTATTACATCTCAAATAAATAATAACCCTAATCACACTTACACATTATGTGGAGACTTCAACAGAGACATAGCATTAATTGGTCGATAAAACGGTAACCATAACACCCCCCTTGAAACATAGACTACAAATAGCGCCACTTCACGAAAAACCTGAACTTCACCTACATAAATATTGATA
The DNA here is from genome assembly GCA_963971425.1 of Bryoerythrophyllum caledonicum. Taxonomy (NCBI): domain Eukaryota; kingdom Viridiplantae; phylum Streptophyta; class Bryopsida; order Pottiales; family Pottiaceae; genus Bryoerythrophyllum; species Bryoerythrophyllum caledonicum. Next base: position 1,458,824 of record OZ020526.1, on the reverse strand, counting down.
CACAATACTCCAGACAAGGCGGATATAACTACAGTGATTGGAGCCTAATAGATGGCTTTTATATAAATACAAATAAAACTGCACAATACACCTCTACAACAAACAAAGACACTATTCTAAACTCGGATCACTTGCCTATACAACTTCACATCCCAAATAACGTACTAATCAGTCATACCCTATAAACACAAACAATGATAACATCCGAATACGAAACCCCATCCCAAAAGATAACTTAGAAAAATTCAATACAAAGTTCTTTGAAAAAAACTCCATACAAATTGACTCTCTCATAAACATCCTTGAAAACAATAACCGACTCTTCCAAATACAATGGCACAAAACATGCCACATCCTAGATACACTTATTAGTGACATCTCCAATACATTGGAACAAACTTGTAAAGCCCAACCAATACCACAAATGACAAACCGAAGAGCATAACAAGGCGATTACTTACCGTGCAAAAATTGGAAACAACAAAGTTTTTCGTATTATATGGTATGTAGCAACAAAGTAGCTAAAAATTGGAAACAACACCTAGCTTCATACCATAAAATACAAAAGACTATTAGAATTGTGAAAAATAACCCACACTGGCATAGTCATCCCGTACTTAACAAATTACAAACTCTGCACCATACCCAAATCCCTGCCCCACCTCCCCCAGACCTACCCCATGACATATGGATAAAAGACATTGCACTAATCGCAAAAAAGGCCAATATACAAGCCCGGAAAGTAATTACAAAACACTCCCAAGATAATATTAAAAAAGCCATCTCAAAATACAGACAATTATACGAAACTAGCCCTAAGAAAATTAATAGAAAAATCTTTAAAAAATCCGAATCTCCACCACTAGATTGTATCATTGACCAATACAATAACACTCTAACTAGTCCTGAAGACATTGCAAATGAAATATTCAACCAAGAAACAAAAAACAATAGACCCACAGTACCAACATGTAATTACCAACCACAACATCCAATCGAATGCACATGTGTAGTACGTCAATATCCACGGCATGATCTAGATGGACTTACTTTAGACAAACGAGGCGAACTTGAGATTCCATTACATATATACTTCAACAGAGTCATATACGACACATGTCTCCGCAACCTCGGAAACAACAAAGCCCGAAGGCCAGACCGCATACCGAATTCAATACTCAAAAACATGCCTCCAAGATTTCATAAATTACTATCTCTATTCTTCTCTTACTGCTATAAACAAAAACAAATACCAGCCTCATGGAAAACAAGTGCAACAATTTTATTACACAAGAAAGGAGATCCTTCAATACTACCAAATCATAGACCAATCGCACTAGTTAACACAATATATAAACTATACACTAGTACACCTACCTCAATACTATCTTCATATGGTGAAAAGTTTAAAATCTTACACGATAGTATTACACAATAGTGTTACACGATAGTGTTACTCAACAGTGTTACACAATAGTATTAAAAATCTTACATGATAGTGTTTAAAATCTTACACGATAGTGTTTAAAATCTTACACGATAGTGTTTAAAATCTTACACGATAGTCAAGAAGGATTTAGAGCAGAAAGAAGAACCTCTAGACAAATACAAACCATAATAGTGGCACTAGAAGACGCAAGATTCACAAATCAAGACATATACATTCTATAGGTTGACTTCAAAAACGCCTTTGGATCTATAGATCACGCTCAGCTGCCAGCAATATTGACTGACATTGGATACCCAAACGATGCAACTACACTAGTTGAAAATATCTATTCACAATCATCTACTTACTACACATGTGAACACTTTGGAAAGACTAAGCCTATCCCCATTCATAGAAGAACTATACAAGGAGACACCCTTAGTCCATACCTGTTCATTATATTTTTAGAACCATCACTTAGATGGCTAGAGCAAGGTAGTAATGGATACATTTTTGGAACATCACAAATCACCATAAATTATGCCGCCTACACCGACGACCTTGCTACCATATCTAACAAAATAAAATCAGTACGAACACAAATTGATAAAATCGATAGATATTATAAATGGACCGGTATGGACGTGGGAGTCCCAAAATGCACTGCTACTGGTTGTCCAAATAAATTCAGAATGAATCCAACTACATTTAAAGGCCTAAAGCAAGCCTCTAACATCAACTACCGTGGCCAACCAATCCCCGTATTACACCAAAATGAATCACATGTATTGTTGCAGTTCGTAGGGACAGTATCCCTCCGGAATGCACCCAATCATCACTAAGTGCCTTCCAAAGTAACCGCTCCGGTTTCGTTCCCACAGAGACCTAATGTTATTTTCCAAATACTCCCACTTTCTTAACTTATTACAACAATCGTTAGCTATCTTATTAGCTTTAGTAGGGTAGATCTGGATCCTTCCGGAATCCGGATTATGTACAATGATTTCCAGAAAGTAATTTTCGGAAGTCGGGAGGGTAGTTTGATTTATCTCTGTTCCTCCTCAGAGGGGCTCCTGGAGTTTTTAAACGAGTGGCCGGAGTCCACTGATCATGTTTTGTGTAAGTGGCTGGATTTTCCACTGCCTTGTGACTCAAAGTGGCTAGACCCCCACTGTCCGGAACTTATAATGACCGAACACCACTCTCCTACTATGCTAACTAGATGAATTGATTTTTGCTACTAGACTTAGACTCTCACGACATCTGGAAAGCCTTTCGGATGTGGTCACACAGAGATAAGTCCGGACTACAACGACATTCCGGTGAGTGAATTGTGATCCTCCGGGGATGATGGTGCTATCTCGTTAGAGTATTCCATCTAGACCTACGCATCGGGCTTTTTCCTATCTTGGGGGAAAAACTCTGGCTTAGACCGGAATTCAAGTTAACACGGATTACTCCGTCTCCTAGGGACTACCAGGAACACCTCTGCAGTTCGTCCCCTCCCCTCCTGGCTACTTCCAGACCCTGGAGTCTACCAGGCACACCTCTGCAATAGCCCTCCAGCTCTCCCAGGCGATCTCCCGACACGGATCTTGACCGGTATTCCTCTATCCGAACTAACCTTCACCACACTCCGGAAGGATATTGACACACTTCTCCCACTAGAATGGATCCGCTACCCACAAAGTCTATACCACACACTGAAAGTACAATAGAGCCAATCTAATACAAGTAGTGTAATACATTACCAAGTGAGAAAGACAAGATAAAGGTTTTTGCCCAAAACCTCACTACTAAGTACTAGCTAAGTTCCTTCTAAACTTACCTTTCATTCTAGCTATCCTACGGGAAGTTCCCCAGATCTTATCTAAAAGATCCGAGGAATCCGGAAAAGTTCCAGATTGGATCTCAGATCCAGAAATCACGGAACAATTCCGTCTCCGGATTTCCTACTCTAACTACAAAACGGGTTGTTGAT